>LPNX011023609.1:432524-519775 GCA_001517045.1 Pseudotsuga menziesii | reverse complement strand
CACCCCTTCGGATTAAGAGGGGGATTGTTAGAATATAATCCGTTAGGGATTATTGTAAATAAATAAAGAAAACTGAATAGTTAGGAAGCCGAAAAGGCTCGGCGGAAGGTGAAACACAACCGTCCTATGAAATGTATAAATAAATGCTTTTAGCTATGTAATGGATTGAATCGGGAGTTATACCTAACAGAAGTGCACCTCTATCTCAACCTCTTGATGCTGGCATAATTGGCAAATCTTGTTTGATTGATTAAGTTAGTGCTTTGCCTCCACTCAAAGCCTATGTGAGTTCGCTTTGAATTGGCCTAGAGAAATACAAAGAGCATGCATCCATTGACTACACATGTAAGGAGGTTGGGCAATGACTCTGTCTTTCAAACCCATAAAGTGCTCAACATAGAAGGCCATCTTTAGATATAACTTGTTTGGTGGGTTTATTTAAGTAACTTGTAAAATTCTTATGGATGTCATCTTGAATGATCCTATTCATCTCTTGCCTAGTAGGTAAGAGGTGACTTGGTGCATTAACAAAATATTTAAACAAAAGAAGTGGGTCCATTGAGATACCCATAGGCTCTAGAAGATTTGAGATTTCGACAAGCCAACATCGAGCATGGCCTAGGGCGTTGGCTAATGCAATTGACTCCAATAAATAGTGGGTCGAGTATAGATACTAGTCTCTCCCCTTCGTATAGTCGATGAAACTTCAAACATGATGTAGAAATGAAACAAGGTTGAACACAATCTCAAATTAGAGGGTTTGGGCACCAAACTTTGCAAGGATGATGGTGGAGGGATTATTTCTTTGTGTCTAATAATACGTCGAAGGAGAAGAATTTGCACTCTATTAGTCAAAGTTCTATCGAAATCTAGTAAACAAGCCTCCCAAACCTATGAACTCTTTGTGCACAACTTAGTCGTCAATATATAGACTAGAAATCGATCGTTAACCTGGTACAACTATGGACCTCCTTCCCATTGTGTCACTATCAGAAGGAGTTCCAAGGCTATTTAAAGGAGATCTAGCTAACCCCATACTTTCCTAGTTCTATGTTTTTTATGGAAAGGTGTCTAAATAGGGATGATCATTTAGATACAAGACTCTTTAATTTAACATTTCAATGATGAAATAAAATTTTCCATGAAAGTAAAATACATGATACCATAAATGAAATACAAGCATTACCTTAGAAATTGACAATTTGAACTTCTTGAATAATAAAACCTCAATCCCAAAAAAGGCTCGATAGTCACAAGTGTTGAATTTTAGAATTAGCATGAATACTTTAAAAATTTGCTGACTATCAGATAACAAATGACAAGTGCGGTAAAACATCAGCACATCAAAAACATTGAACACAAGATTTTTTCACTGGGGAAACCTTTAAAGGACAAAAACCCCAAAAGCATTAGTAATTCATCTCTTAAATGAGATGACTTGAGTTCTTCAGAAAAAATCCTCAAACCCTAATAGGTTTGATCCACAGATATCAAAATTGGCAAAGGATGATTTTTACATAAAAATCAAATTAGTGCTTGTTGCCCTAATTCCTCTTTTGTTGCTCGAGATCAAATTGACCAGATTTATAGCTGCCTGGATGTCACAACTACCTGCCTGGATGTACGGCTGCTTGCCTGGGTTTTCTCTCTCCTGCTCGAACCTGTTAATTCTCTACTTGGACCTATTTTTTGCTTGCTCGGACCTGTTTTCTGCCTTCCCGAGCCTTGCCTAGATCCCTCTATTGTTGCTCGAGCCCTGCTCGGATCCCTCTACCGTTGCCTGACCCCTGCCCGGATCCCTCTGTTGGGCTGCTCTAGCTGCTCTTGTCGGGCTTCTCCGCTACTGCCCGCAGGTTTGGCAAACCTCTGTTTCCCTGCCCGAGGCCTGCCTGGGACTGCCCAAGGCTTGTTAGGGTTGTCGTGGGTGTTTGGAGGCACTAGTAGGCTGCCTCAAGCCCTGCTAGGGCTTGCTGTAGGTGGCTGTGGGCACTAACAGGCTGCCCAAGCCTTGCTAAGGCTGGCTGTAGTTTCTTGAGAGTGGCCAAAGGTGAGGAGAGGGTTGTCGGAGGAGGAAGGGAGTTGCCCAGAGTGCTGACCGTGAAGAAATCAAGTTCATCGTGACTGTATGATGCTGCCCGTGAAGGTGAAGAGGGCTAAGGTAAAACCCTAACACGTGAAGAAGTAAAAGATGTTGTTGTTCTTCTTCTTTATGAGTGAAACCCTAGGTTAGGGTTTGCTGCAATACGAATAGGTGCCCAAGCTAGAATCCTCCATGCTAGGGCATAACCATAAAAAGTCTTCTCCTTCCAAAACTAGTGAAAGTATTCTTTGGAGCAGCTGTGGACAATGAGCAAGTGTGTCTATGCAAATGAAATGGAATGATCATCTTTTAAAGCCTTTGAAGCACCTATAAGTGGACCAAAACTGAAAAGAACAAAATAATATTCTTTTATTCTTTTATTACTTTGGCTTTTACCTTTGGTGATACTAAAGGTCTTTTTGCGCTTTCACTTTATGAAGCGAATAATTATTCGCTCATACAAATAATATTACCAAAAGACTTGGAATATTAAATAAGCCATAATAATATATAAATTGATGATAGAATAGATATGATACATTTACAATGGTCGGACTTATATACGTCCATTCGTGACTTTCCAACCTACAGTCATGACTCTTTGATAATTATTAATTAATGATTAATAATAATCTATTAATATTATTTTTAATATTTATATATTTTATGTTCGTTACATTGCCTTCCCCTTAAGGGAAGCTTTGTCCTCAAAGCTTGTTTAGTGAAGGACTTCGCAGTTATGAATAACGTCTTGCCATGTCTCTCTGAACTTGTAACTTCGACACTTGATGAGACATGGTGATATAATTTCTAAATCCCTGAACTGAATTGTCGCATTTCCTCTGGAGTGATCCATCCACGATTTACTTTCATCTGAGCTGCCTGTTGGTCTCCTTGCCGGATAAAACTTCTTGTTTTTTGTTTAGGTTGTAGATTTTGTATTCCTTCGCATTTGACATCGTAACCTCTCTGTTTATGTACATTTTGACCCTGTCGTTGGTCAAAATGATTTTTATAGTTAGGGTGTTGATAAGGAGTTTTTATTGTTTGTTCATTTGTTGGATTGACTTCTTTTTTATCTGTATTGATGACTGTATTTGTATTTGCTTTGTTTTCCTCAACTTGTTTTTTTGAGCCCAAAAGTTTTGATGCCCTCTTCTGAATGTGCTCCAACTTGTTTTCGACTAAATCTTTAGCATTCTTAAGATTCTTGATCGTTTCTTCTTGCTTTTTCGCATCGTCTTTAAGCTCTAATAGTTTCTTCTGTAGATCTCGATTTTCCTCTTCTATCTTTCGCCTTCTTGATTTGAAAGAGCAACTTCTGGTCATGGTCTCTTAAAAGAGATATCTCTTCTTCTTTGTCCTTGATGACTTTGTCGAATTCTTTCTGCATCTTTTGTCTTGATTTTTGATCTTCTTGTGAAATCATCTTCGAAATGTCTTTGAAATCTTCAGATGACACATCCTCGGAATTTGATTTCATTGAAAAATCTTGCAGTTTGATTTGTTTCTTCTTATATGGAAATGTTAAAAACTTTTTCTTCATATTTAAGATGATTGCTCCCAATGTTTCCATCCACGATAAGCCGAGAATGATGTCAACTTCATTTAGATAAATACTCGTAACATTGAATTGGGATGTGAACTTATACTCATCAATTGTCAGTTCTAAGTCCCTAATGGCATATTGCTTCCCACCATATTTATCTTTCTTTTCGATTATACTTAGTTTTGGGACGAGTAATTGATTTGCCAAACTGACGTTAATGTGATTTTCCTTGTTGGTTGGGCAAATAGCGATGCTAATAGGCTTGCTTTGAATAATCCCTTCAAGTTTTAGAATGTCAATGGCTACCTTTGAGTCGGTCTTCTGGAATCTTCCTTTTTTGTCACCATGAGACTCCATTTTTGTGTTTGAAGGTGAATAGTCTTCGACTTTCGGCGATAATTGATCTTCCTTTGACTTCTTCAGCAATAAATGGTCTTCGAATTTTTCGATGATAGGAGGGTCTTTGACTTCGAATTCTTGAATAATAATGGTATTCTTTCTTTTTTTTGTATTAAATAATAATTGTAATTATTAAAATTATTAATATTAATAATATTTTTCATAAATATAATAATAATATTAACAAGGCATTTGGATCTCCACGTTGGTTAACCTTTTGATTTAGATTAACTTCTTTGTGGATTGTGTGTAGATTAGGTGGTTGAGAAGAATGATTGTTAACTTCCCCACCCAGGTTCAAATCTCACTTCTTTATGCACTTCTAGCTTTTATGTTATTTAATAAAACCAAGGGTTTGTTTTATAAAACCACGGGTGTTTGTTTTCTTCTTTCCTTTTTTATGGGATTTTCTCCCTTCTCTTTTTTTTTAATTTTAATTTTTACTTCTTCCCTTTCTCTTTTCTTTTTTATTTTGTTTTTACTTCTCACTTTTTTCCCTTTTACTCTCTATTTTATGGTCAAAGACCCAATTTAGGAAACCTGGAATAATGGCTTAAAAGCCGAAAAAATGGCCAAAGGCCGGAATCTAGCCAACGAGGCTCTGATACCACTTGAAGTGAATAATTATTCACTTGCACAAATAGTATTACCAAAAGACTTGGAATATTAAATAAGCCATAATAATATATAAATTGATGATAGAATAGATATGATACATTTACAATGGTCGGACTTATATACGTCCATTCGTGACTTTCCAACCTACAGTCATGACTCTTTGATAATTAATAATTAATGATTAATAATAATCTATTAATATTATTTTTAATATTTATATATTTTATGTTCGCTACACTTTGACTCCTTAGTGGTACTAAGGGTCCTTATGTATTTTTTACTTTTACTTTAGCCTTCTTCAAGTGCCCCTGTGGTCAAAACAAGTTGTCAAGGTGGTCCTTCATCCCCACTCAAAGTACATCATCATAAACATAGAGAATTACTAATGCTTATATCTCACACTCCATGTGCCACCAAGATCGGGTACTAAGGTGTCTTAACCAGTGGTAGCTAATCCCTGGAGAAGATCACAAAGCCCACAGATCGAGGGAGGAGTGTCACACATGCTCAGACTTGGTCTAAGGCTTATAGTGTTATCTTGGTAACAGACTAGGTGCCTTAGCCATAGGTTGCATAATTTGACTCAAGGTCAAATACTTGGTAACATACCAAGCGCTTCCATTCTCCTGGAGAATTGTCCTTAGTCCTTGGTCCCAGACTAGATTAAATTCCTGGTAACTGACCAGGTGCCTCCATTCAAAGAATGGCCACTCAGCTCTAGGTCGAGTCCCCTAGTGCTAGATTGGTTCCACATCTTGGTCTTAGACCAGATGTCACCATTCAACTGAATGGTCACTCAACTCAAGGTTGAGTCCCCCAGTGCTGGACTGGTTTCACATCCCGGTCTCTAACCAGATGTCTCCATTCAACATAATGGCCTCTCAACTCAAGGTTGAGTCCCCCAACACTAGACTGGTTCCACATCTTGGTCTCAGACCAGATGCCCCCATTTTCCTAAGAAAATGGCTCTTGATGCTGCTCAAAAAAATCAACAAGGTGTGTCAAACTACTATAGCCCTTCGATTTACCTGCGAGATCCAAAGCTGCACTAACTAAGGAGGATTGACTGTACCCTTGATCACACCACTTGACCTCTCAAATACGTGAAGAGTAATCTTCTCGAATGTTGTGCTCGGTGCATGACAGTAATAGGACAATTGATAGGGATGGTTTCACGATGCCTAGAGGGGTCCTTGATATGCACAAGGCATGTGGGGCCCAAGTCCGTGTTTAGTGTTGTCTAATGTGGTACTACTCGAAGAAGGGTACTAGACTAGAGTCAAGGGGGACGTCCAACTTTGTGCACCAAACAAGGATGCAAGGAGACATGTCCTAGCAATGGTCACTATCTAGTAGGGTTCCCTCAATTGCAATTTTACCCACCTAATGACAATCTCCTGGTGATATTTATAGACGTCGACACATGTCTTCTACTCAAGAATCCCAATAGTGATTGTGCAATATATACTCATTAACATTAAGATTCAATATAATGCTTCGAGATAAAGCCTTCAATAATATAAGTAAACTCTTGGCAATTGATCAACAATGATTCGACACATCAATTAAACATCATCCACATAAACTTGATGTAGTACAACACTTATGACAATTTGCAGGTTTCAATGAGCAACATATCAAGTATCAATGTATGAAATCAACTTTATCATCACAAGCAAATCCAAGAGAGCGAATGGACTTAAATGAGGTAAGTGGTTACAAGCAATTGTTAAAACATGTGAAAGATAGATTCCATGCCATTCATAAACCCTCAACGAGTGAATAGTGCGAATTGCCAATCACAATAAACTAATTACAAAATATTGACATCCAATCATTAGGCTTGTGTTTGTATGTTTCGATTAGGCATTCAAAGATTAATCATCAATTTGATAAGGCAAAGAGTTGCACTAGATTATCAACATATAGGAGTCATCTAAATTCATAGCATACTCATATAGATCACAACTTCAAGAAGACCTAATGTGCAAATTTATGCTAAGATAGTATATCCAAGTATTGCAATCTGCACAAGACTTAGATCACCAAAGCATGGAGCTTATAACACTTAGATTTATTCTTCACACTCATATGATTTGCCACTTTGTAAGCCAATTAAAAGATAAATATCAAGGTGATTTAGCTTCAATAGCTTCAATAAGTTACCAAAACTTGTAGTGTGTGATGTACTAATTGACTCTCATAAAATATACCAGCAAAGTGTTGACTGAGAATTGTGGTATGTGCAACAAATACAAGAATATAACAGAGCCAATTATGATGTCAGTAACCTGCAACCATGTCTATCCAAATATCATTCATAAAGTTACTTATGATATCTCAAAAATGAAAGGCACAAACAACCCTCACAGTAGTAACTCTTATGACTTACTATATGTGGATTTGGATCAATACATTATATATATCAAGACAACTCAGGATTGAATGAGAAGTGTCATTTGGTTATAGGTCACTTGTTATAAGCAATGTTCCACAAGCCCTTGTCCACTAAGGTCAAGGGTATTATCCCCTCGTTTCCCATGCCTCGAGGGCTTGGGGATTCATTGGGAAACGTTTTCCCATGCCCCTTTTTTGTTAGAAAGTGGCAACAAGGAAGGTCTTCTAGCATTGCATGTTTCCTTGCATGCTAAGAAGACATTAAATAGGAAGCCAAATGTATTATTGTGATTTTCCTAAGTTTAGACTTAGAAAAATTCATTAATTAATCTAATTTGATTTTGACTTAATGGAATCACTTTTATAAAGTGAAAAGTGAAATAATTCAAGTGATGGCTAATCTAATCTTGGCCATTGATCTCACCGGATTCATAGTGAGGGTTAGGGTTTTTGCTTGGCCATTGAATTCAAAGAAGATTTGGTGGAGAGGACACACAGAAGGAGAGATACATACACAAGGAGAAGTCAAACAGAGAAGTTTGTTGAGAAGACGGAGGAGCACTCATTCGATAGATGCGTCGAGTTACTAGGTTGAGCATTAGGCCGTACAGGATCATGCAGGGGAGAAGTCGTACGCTGCAGAGGAGGCCGCACAATAGCTGTCTCACAGCCGTACGAATCTGTACAACTAACGCAGGAGGGCTGTATTGCTGACGTAGAGGACGTATAGTTGCGCAGGGGCTATACCTTGTTGCTAGGTTTGCCTAGTGATTTTGTAGAGGTTCTATTTTGCTAGGTTGGGTGAATTTATCTGCTGGATTGTAATTGTTCCATATCTTCTTAATAAAATTTCAAATCTGACTGTTGCACCGGTTTCCCATCTTGGGTTTTATCCAGGGGTTTCCATACCCAAAACACTGTGTCTATATTTATGTGATGTTGTTGATGTTTCTCAGTATTTACTTTTTGTTGCAATACTAGTAAAAGAAATTAATGTGTGGTTAACAATAGAAAATTAAATATATTGTTTAGCCCTAGTTTGAATTTTTAATGGAAAATTTACACTTTGAAACTCGAGGAAACGCACAAGGAGTGTCCTAGAGAGGTGAGGGGTGTCTAGGCACCCCCTCACGAAAAGGGGGAATTTATCACTTATCATTTGATGAAGAATTTATATGTTAATATGTTGGGATGTATAAAATATATATTTTTAATGACTTTAAAAATCTCGTTATACCCTCGTCCCTTGATATTTTTTAAAATTTGGGGGTGGTCTCCATATGCCCCCAATGTGCGTTTCCCCACTTCTGTGCTCCTGCATCCCGAAAAGTTAGTGGAACATTGGTTATAAATAGGTTATTTTAATCAAATCTCAATAGTTAAAACAACAAAGCTTTGTCACAAGAATATATCATGCCTAGCCCATAAACATTATATAAACAAAATACAACAATATAATATGCTAAACATTGAAGAAAGAAGGTTGATTGAAATACTTTAGTGCTGAGTTTTAATCCCTATATTGACCATTGTAAACATGCATGATTTTTAGAAAGGCCAATTGGGTGCCCAAATCTACCTCAGATCTTGAAAACACTGAGTAAATTATCCACATCCACGTCCATGAAAATTAGCACTATAGTTGTTAAAGTTTGAGTTAGGCTATGGTTGATATAAGAAAAATTTTAAAATTATACTTTAATCCATAAACAGAACTAAAAACAAAGCTAGATTCAGAAAAGTATTGCTGTGATAAACTTAAACATAATTTTCATATCTTTCAACTTTAACACTCCGCTGGTCACTGTGTTAAAGTTGGTCTTTGATATGAATTATCAATTCCAATGTATAGAACATAAACAACAACAAAATTACAATGAAGTTAAACTAATACACGGTAATTAAAGAACAATAGTAATGCTAGTTAAATCTGGTTTGGATCTGCCTTAGACATATTAAGTCAACTCTTGTCACTGTAAAGACAAGCTGTCAGAAGACATACTTTGAGAGAGAGAAAGTTAAAGCGCTATAGGTTTAAGTTAGACACATATAGTACTAGCAAGATATCCCATAAGTCTTGTCCCACTTAAAACCAAAGTCACAACCTGAGTCTGAAGCACCCAACAAGTCACTGCCCAAATCTGTGGCATAAAAAAAAAGATTATGGGTCAAGTATGGGCAAACAACAAGGGTTACAACCACATTTTAATAGCAGTAAGAGGTCATAGCCTCATTTTAACAACAATAATAAATCATAGCTCCAAATCTGGGCAGTCCATAAGGGTTACACCAGTACACAAGGTCACAGTTCAGCAGAGAGGATCATGACCGAACATAAGAAGGTCAGACAGTCCACAACCCAGCCAAGGAGGGCTTAAACAAATAATGCCCAGCCCTTAAAGGGCTTACACACAGTCACGGTTTGTTAGAGAGGGAAAACACAATCATGGTTTAGCCCTAATGGCTACTAACAGGTCACTACCCAACAAGAGAAGGTCACAACCTAGCCTTAATGGCTTCTAGCAGTCACAATTTAGCAAGAGAAGGTAACAACCCAGCAAGAGAATGTCACAACCCAGCCTTAATGTCTTCTAGCAGTCACGACTCAGCAAGAGAAGGTCATGGCCCAGCAAGAGAAGGTCACAACCCAGCCTTAATGGCTTATAGCAGCCACGATTTAGCAAGAGAAGGTCACAGCCCAGCAAGAGAATTACAACCCACTCCAAGAGCATCAAAAACCCAAGACGTCAACTCCAAGCAGCAGAAACCCTAGATGTTAAGTAAAATGCAGCAACGAACTCTAAAGGAAGACAAAGAATCACATCGAAGATTTTCTCTTTTGTCAAGATGCACACTAAGGAGAATTAAACTTAATTTATAATCTTGACGAGCCTTCTAGAATGGTCACTTAGGAAACCCTAGGTTTTAGGATGATTACCATAATAAAACATAAAATAAAATCAGGTTGACTTAGTATAGGGTACCAAAGGTCATATGGTCACATAACAATAAAACAATAATAAAAAATAAGAAGGTTAAGTCATCATACCCATACTTACCAGACTCGGAATCGGCAATAAATTGGCGAGGCAAAAGAGCGAAGAGTTTGAATCGGATCGGAAAAAAATCGGCAAATATAAAAATTAAATAAATACACATTTTGAATTAAAAAAAAAGCATTTTTCATAGATATTAAAGATAGCCATATCCAGATTCCATATACATCAACATATCAATAGATATCCAAAAATATCAAAAAATGCCCAAAATATATCAATTATATTCCAATTCAAAATTTGTCANTTATATTTCATATATTTTAAATTTTTACATATAATAAACTAATTAATATTTAATAAATAATTTAATTTAATTTAAAACATAAAACAAAACTCTACCATAACATGGATAATTTAACTTATTAACTTTCACCCCTATGATATATTCGTGGTCGATAACCCTTAGTCGTTCGCCCACAGTAGCTAGTTGTTTGCCCACAACTGTCAATTGCCATTGACTGTGTTTGTGGTCGCACGGATGGAGGAGAGGAGACTCGTCGCCAAGGAGAGGTGACTGTCGTCGCCGGCATAGAGGAGAGAACCCAACTTGAAACCCTTGAAAATGAAATGTCTCATCGTGTGGATAGGGGAGAGGATACCCGTCGGCATAGATGTGTCTATCATCGTGAGGATAGAGGAGAGAATCGAGCTTGAAACCCTGGAAAACGACCACCACACACCCGACTACAATTAATCCGGAAAAATTGAAAACGGAATATCCTCAGCCCGAGTTAAACTCGCCTCGAGCTGGATCGGATCGTTTTGCCGGCGAGCTGAGTCAAACTCGCGAGTATTCCGGTTTGACTTGCGATTCCTGTGACTCTGATCATACCAAAGGTGGTCAAGGTACCACACAATAAGGGCACTAGGACCAAGTAGAAAATAAAGGACCATGAGTCAACTGAAGGGGTCACAACAAGATGGTAAGGCAACCCCCATACCCATAAGACCAAGGTTTACCATAAAGGTGGAGAAACAACCCCTTTTACCCGTAGGACCAATAAGACCAAGGGCTTTAATCTTTTCTCTCTCTCAAGGTATATTGCCACATATATTTTTATCATCACTGTATAAGGAGAAGATCCAAATTGATGATGTGATCATCTGGTCCTCAATATTGGTCCCAAGGGTTAGGTGCAGGTGACGTCATCAAGGGGTGGCCAGTCCCTTAGGAAACAACCTAGCAATTGTTGTTTAGGAGAGATGACATCACACATCATCATCCTAGTCAATTTGACCAAGATCCACCCAGTTAACTGACCATGTACCTATAGGAACTACTTGGTCCCAGACCAAAAATCTACCTGGTCCTAGACTAGGAATGTCTATCCCTCAACCTACAGGATCTGCATGGTCCCAGACCAAGAACCCTAGAGGCACATAAGGGCCCTAACCATATGTTAGGTACTTTGCCATGGCATCAACCTGCTTGGTCCCAGACCAAGAACCCCTGGAGACTACTGGGGGCCCTAGGGTACCTTCTGGGGTCTTACTCTATCCTAGTTAACTGACTAGGGTACCATCCTCCTTGAGAATGGGTCTCGCTGCTGCACTATCTTTAACAGTAGTCTCTATGGAAAGGGCCACCACCTTTGGGAAGTGATTGCTTTGAAGCAATAGTGACCAATCTGATGACATATACTTAGGTAAGTGGCTAAATTGATGTCCAAATATGCTTTTAGACTCTCCAGTTACTTTGTAGAACTCTAGGTATGAATTAACCACCTTTTGACCCCTATAAAAACTAATACACTGGCTCTGCAAAACTTTGAAACTTTGAAGAACACATGAAATCTTTGTGGCACTAAACAAGATGTATTGATATCATAAATGACCATGGTGGACCAATAGCAAAGGGTGTCCACATGGACCAATACATAGCAAATGCAATTAACAATTAGTTTGAGTCATCATATCGCTAGTCATGTATACATGATCATTGATGATATACCTACACCGCAAGTATTTTCAAACATGTTTTTGAGAAACAAGATTTACAAATTAACCAGATCCTTGATGACCTCTAAGTAATCACAAGGACTAGTTTCTTCTAAGGGATGGACAAGTTGGAATAACCAAGGTTGGATAAGCAATATTATGTGTCAAAGTTGAGTTAGTTGACTCAAGATGTAGGAAAAAAGGGATTTCTATGATCTTCACCACTTAGGCAAACAAGAGGATATTGTCTCACAGGTGGTGATGTATAATGAGATAATCCTCCTTTAATCATTAACAATCAGACTTTTCTCTTATTTGAATTTACTATTATGCTTTACCTCCTTCTTGGACTAGTCTTCATTTGATTGCTGGGACACTTCATGTCTTGTACTTCTTTTGTTTCTGGAGACCTTGTCCTTTGATTTTATTTGGAGACCTATTAGCAAGTTTTCTACTTGCTTCTTTCTTTTCTTTGATTTTCTTTCTTTGACGTGGTCTTCAACTTGATTTGAATTTGCAAGTACAAGGAGTCTTGGATTGGGAACTTCATTTTTCATGCCCCTTGTGAGGCATAGGAATGGGAAAGAACTTTGATGCTTTAGGTATGGGAAAGATCATTGCTCCATGGCAACTCATCCCCCTTGATGATAGTCAATCATAGGGATTTACAAGCAAGCCTCCTATATCGTTAGAGATCATTGTTGCAACACAACATTACCCGAGACACAAAAGGAAAATTGGGAGGTCCTCATGGTAAAGGGTTCACAAAGGGGAGATCAAGAGTTCAACTTCATCTATTTTAGACAAGGATGCAGACTAGAATTATGAAGTGGAATGGATGATGGATGGATGGCTATAATATGGACCCAAAGAAGGGGGTACAAGTCCTTGCAAAACACCTAAAAATTACCTAGGTTCAATGGTACATAAGTAAATCAAGGATCTACAACCCTCGTCAACTTGAAAGTGTGATACTACTAACTATACTCATAAGATAATCTGTACATCAACTATGGCAATAGTAGCATATATGATATATTACATTATAATATAATTCATCATAATGTTATGGCATAGCAGTAGAGACATTGGCATATATCTTATGACATCAAAGGGGAGGCCTAAGAGAAGCAAAGATAGGCCTCAATACTATGGATTGCATCTTGCCAAAAAGCAAAAATTTGTTTGGAAAATAATATGCCCACAGAATGTGGCCTAAAATGAAACATAAAGGACAGTGGATCAGATGAGGGTGTCCATGAGAGATAACTTGGATGGAATGCCTTGAAAATGTAAAAAAACGGTCTCTTGAAAAGGGATAAGGACCTATAGCCCTTGTTGACTTAGGGTTGAAGAGCATTTCTTTGATTGAAATGAGGCCTTTGAGATTTGCACCCCCAAGTAAGTATAGGTGTTGGTAATCTTGATCTCCTCTTGTATAAAGAAGTAATGATAATTCAAGAGAACCTTTTTTAACTATTTGAAGGTCATGACCTTGTTTTGACCCAAGTTCACTATCAATCGCGGAAGGTCTTAGAACAAGACAAAAGTGTTTAGTTGTTGATGCAAGCCCTTTTGAGATATGGCTAGGAGGATCACATCCTTGACGACAAGTAGAATAGATATCAAAACCTAGTGAGAAGGCACCCATCTTTGTCTTGGATATTGTCATGTAGGAAGGACTCCAATTCGACAATGTAGATCCTGAACAAAATGGGGACAAAGGGCACCCTGCTTGACCCCAATAGTACTCTTTGACAAAATCGGACACCTTGTGAGCTGTGTAGAGACAATCAAGGATAGACTCGTACATACACATGATAGTAGTTAGTAAGGTCTTGGAGCTAATGGCTGTAAGCCTTTGGAATATGCCCTCTCATGGGATAGAGTCAAAAGCTTAATGAAAGTGTATGAAGAACAGTAGACATTCAAAGAGTGACATCTTGTCTCTTGAATGATGGCTGTAGTGAGAATATGGTCAATTGTCTGATGTGCTGGTTGAAACATGGACAGTCCTCTAGCTTGTAGTTTTCTCCACTCAAGCTCCTTGGAAAGCTTTAGATGAAGAGCAGTAACATAGATCTTAGAGAATGGTGCGAACAAGTAAAATAAGTCATGGGATGATGTATCATGTATACATAATTAATTATATAGCTCATTCATGTACCAATTTTTTAGGAATTTGCTACTCATGCAACAAGCACATAAAAAATTATTATATTCGATATATGGTAAAAAGTTCTACAGTACAGTGGTCAGTCTTTTGTGGATGAATATGCATTGATGTATTCTCTAATGCAATTCATATTATTTATGTCCAAGCTTAGCGAGATGTGTAGGTTGATATCTGTAATCTAATCTATTTATTTTCTTATTATGCAGATATCCAACCTTGCCAAATAGATATCTATTTTCCATTCCTATGAGGCAGTTAGCACATCCAGAAGGGGCACTTGTGGCACTATGGGTGACAAATAGGGAGAAACTGCGAACATTTGTTGAGAAAGACCTTTTTTCTGCATGGGGGGTCAGTTATGCTGCTTCTTTATATTGGTTGAAGGTTGGTTGTGCCGTTGTGGTGATGTGCATCATAACTCAAGTCATTTACATGTTATATATAAATCAACTGCTAGTTTGCATTGTTGGATTACATATAATAAGATCCTGTGCCTTTTTATGACCATCATGATTCATTAATCCATCTTATAGGTGACAGAAGATGGACACATGCTCAGCAAGTTGGATCTTCCTCACCATAAACCTTACGAATGTATTCTCCTTGGTTATATCAATAAGGAGGTCAGTCGGTGAAATTGAACAGTGGAAATAATGTTTTAGAAACCTCACTGAATATTTTGTTCTATTCCTTGTATTGATTACTAGTTTGTTAAGTGATGTCTGTCATTAACCTGGTGGAATTAGTTATGTTTAACATCTCAGACAAAACTTAACTAGTTTTGTATATTACAATGTTCTGTTTTTACAGTGTGCAATTCTGTGACCATTTTTTTCCTTTACATGCTAAGAACTAACTGTATCACAGGAAAATGCCACAGGAGATGAAGAGAGCCATAAAATGCCTCTGGATAAGCATGTTATAATAAGTGTTCCTGGTGACCACTCAAGAAAGCCACCAATTGGAAGTATCCAAATACTAATTTTGGTTGAGTGTATCTCATTTTAAGATGAGTTGCCATCTAAAATATAAAAAGGCTTGTAAATTACATGACATGCATTGTTACAACTGACTAAAATAAGGTTATATTAGCAATGATGCATAAATCACAGGCCCATATATTAGGGACATTATATCATTGATAGTCTCTCCCCTCTCATGGACACATTATTGATATAATTTGTACATGTTTTCTGTTGTCCTTGACTACGAAAATAGACTTGCTTTTGGATTATGTACCAGGACCAAAACCTGTAAGGGGTGTGGAACTTTTTGCCAGGGAGTTAGTTGCTGGATGGATTGCGTGGGGAAATGAGCCTCTTCTTTTTCAGCATTCAAAATATTTCATTGATAGAAGGCCTCGGGAGTGATGATGCATGGACACATTTCTTCTTTTTCTGTATCTGGAAGCCAGAGCTGTATGCAAATACTGAGGAGAGTGTATGAAATATATTCTAGAGCTTTATGTGAAGTCACTGTTGCTGAAGCTAATAGTATAGAAAGTGACATGACACAAAGAAACCTATAATTTAGTAAGGCTGAGTTTATTTATGAGAATGGATATTTGTTCATAAAATTATCAAAGATCTGTATTGGTATCTCTTCTACATTGATTAGTAATTTCATATATCTTCGAGCACGAAGTGGTTTTGGTCACGAGTCATGGCTGGACAACTTCCATCATTTATCATTGATCAAAGATCTGTATTGGTATCTCTTCTACATTGATTAATAATTTCATATATCTCTGAGCACGAAGTGGTTTTGGTCACGAGTCATGGCTGGACAACTACCGTTTATCATATGATGGGCGATGCAAGGGTTAAGAAGCCCTTAGTGTTGGATTATTTTACATTTTATTTAATCACATTTTTATCTTCTCCAAAATTGATTAGCTGAGAAAATGCTGACATCACTGAAATGTGGTTCTGTCAGATCAATTCTTCCGAGTGCCATTGAAATGATGTGTTTCTATTTTATACAAAGAATGAGGAAAAGGGTGGTATAGCCTACGTATGTGGTGACTGTTTGATGTGGAGCAAGCTCATTGCCAGCTGTCTACAAGAGTTTTCCAAACAAGGCACAGCTATGTTTATCTTTTCAAGCTTATGGAAACAGATCTGCCAAGTTTCCTTGGCAAAACACGTTTTTTGCTACTCAAGTTATCGCTTAAAATTGAGATCACATGTATGTTCCAATCGACAGAACATTCTCGGGGATATTATCTTTTCATCATTCCTGCAGAGACATCGTTGATTACCCAGATTCATCACCTGAACATCCCAGATACTGCTGTTCCTTTCAGGGCATTGAGATAATGAGATAACCAGCCCTGCTGAGATTGCATCTTATAAAAGTGGCCACTGGGATGCCTACCTATAGTGAACCTTTGGATCTTTACTGCCTCTGCTGTGCAAATTTATACTCATGTCAAAGCTGTGTTTTATTTTAAAATATGCTCATTGTCTCACAGTTAAATGTAATCAAAACATAAAAGTGCACTAGTACTATTATTATGTTTACATGTCTGAAGGTGTGTACCATAATGCATATAATCAGAAACACTAGATGTTTTCTAGTCATGATTAGAATTTTGTATTAAATATCAAAGAACTGAGTTTTCTATTTTTTTATGTAGTATTGTCTTGCTTTTTTCGATTTTCATAGAATCTCTGCATTTTTCACATCCTTGTAGTTTTGAACATGTAGATTCTTCCTTCCCAAAAATAAGAAGCTTAATGTGGGTTTGTAGTATTATGGAAGTTCATAAGAGGAAGTTTTGGACTACATTATGGGTAGGTAATGGAACTTTGTATTTATAGAATAGGCCCAAGGCACCATATTGTCTGAATTGTATTTGATCTTGTTTGATGAGACTTGGTCATCGAATTCCTAGTGGACTTACACTTTTTGTTAATTGCATTTACCCTGTTGTTTTAGTTTCCCTATCTCAATGCTCATAATTTATAGACAACAATGTGGTCACCTACACACATATCCCATGTATCTTCCAATCTGGAGAATATTCTTGGTGATATTCTCTTATCATCATTCATGCAGAGATATTATTGGTTTCCCAGATTCATTGCCCGAACATCCCAGTTACTGCTGCTCCTTTCAGGACATTGAGACAACCAGCCCTTCCTGAGATTGCGTCCCATAAAAGTGTCTACTGGGACGCCTACCTCTAGTGAACCTTTGATCTTTACTGCCTCTATTGTGCAAATTTATATTTTAAAGTATAAATTCTGTTTTTATTTTAAAATATGCTCATTGTCTCACAGTTAAAAGTAATAAAAATTTCGAAGTGTACTAGTACTATTATTATGTTTACATGTCTAAAGGTGTGTACTATAATGCATATATTCAGAAACGCTAGACTTTTTCTAGTCGTGATTAGAATTTTGTATTAAACATCGAAGAAATGAATTTTTCATTTTTGATTCGGTATGGTCTTGCAATCTTCTATGTTCATGGAATCCCTGTATTTTTCACATCCTCGTAGTTTTGGACATGTAGTCTTTCTTCCCAAAAATAAGAAGCTTAATGTGGATTTGTATATTATTGAAGGTCATAACAGGGAGTTTTGGCCTACATCATGTGTAGCAAAGGAACTTTGCATTTTTAGAGTAGGTCCAAGTTACACCATATTGTATGTATTATAATTGATCTTGTTTGATGAGATTTTGGTCCAGCAATGGAGTTACATTTGCATTTCTCCCTTCAATTTATTTTTCCTACCTGATTCATAATTCATAGACAATCTAGTATTACGCACATATTGTAATACTACATGACTTGGTCAAACTTGATCACTCATAGTTTTATGCCTCCATAAATAGATAATATGATGAAGAGTGACCTTTTGTGCACATTATGACAATCTCACCTTCACAACGTGTTTTCTGTGTTCACGAGGAAACTTTCCTCCCTCTGCACACAAGACCCATGTGGCAGTGTTTTGTTTTATGTTTAGGTTGGGACAGGTTTCCTGTCATAATAGACACTCCTCTTCCTCCAAGTTGAGCCTCTTACAGGCAGTGCAATGCACAACAAAGTCTTTGTAGATCTTCTTGCTCTAGCCTCTTCTAGGCAGTGTGATGCACCACAAAGCCATTCTTCTAAATCTTTACTTGGATGGTAGAAGAGATCCACTTATTGCAAGTAATGACCCAATGAATAACAACTGTCTCCATCCTCGTTCTCATCATAAGCAGGTGATGACACCATGGGACCTTGAACACTCTATGGCATTTAGATTTTGAGGAGACATTTTCCTAGATTCTTGAGGCATTGATAAGTTTATTTTTCTTTCTTCTTCTTTGTGACTCTCAATTTTGTATCTCAGTATTGAGTGATATAGTCGAGTTTTTAGGCCTTGGATTTCATATGTTAGATGTGCTTTTATAGTAGATGCACTTGCATTTCCCCTTGTATTGATTCTAATGTATTTAACAATCCCTTTGACTTACTTTTGGTTAGTGTTTGGACATTAATATAATTATCCTACCTTGGCATAGTATCTACTTGCATGTTTGATCTCTTGGGATGTCTATTCTTGTATGAGAGTTACATGTTTTGAGTCTATATCAATTGGAATTAAATTCTTAAGATTAAAGCATATTTATGATTTTGTATTTGTTCATTAGGATTGTTGTTTTGGCAATTTCCAATTTTCTCTTTAGACCTTGGATACATGAAGAACGATAATTAAATTTGAAGGGTTATTTTATAATTCTATTCTAACTTTTTGATAGCTATATGTACGTATGATAAAACTATAAAATAAATAAATTGTAATTTAAAAATAATAATAATAAATATACTATGTAATTTCAAAAGGAGCTCTTAGATATATACATTTAAATTAAATAAATTTCATAATTGACTTCCTAGTTTTTTTTCTTAGAAATATCAAAGTTTTAAAATTAACACAGCTTTCATACGCTATCAGATGAAACATTTTTGTGGACACCCATATAAGAGGATGTTTTCTATGTATTCCTATGATGTTTAATGACTACACATTGGATTCCTATTTTCAAAATGTCACAATAATCTTTGCACATGGAAGTCATTATCTTTTAAACTCCCAAGCGCATTTGGAAATGAAAAAATTGTAGTAAACCTTAGGCCATTGTTGAAGTGATAATTCTTTCAAAACATTATTAGAGCCGTGAAGAGAGCCTACTTGTTATTCAGATTATATCTACAATTTGGAGCTTCAGATCCATACAAGTACAAACCTAAATGATATTATTCATCAATATTGGCAATCATGTTATTCTTGATGAGGATATCGATTGTTCAGTTTTTCTCTCAAACCATGCAAAAATGTATGCCAAAGTGGATGTTAGAGTATAATCTCTAATAATAACAATAATTATGTTACTTTTTCTATAGCTTGCTTAAGAATCTCACACTATAAGCATTCATTTTGCATATGCTACATCTCATAGATCTTTGCCTTAAGGCATGATGAAAGAGCCATGGGGCATTCTCAAAATATTTGGCATATGAAGTATCATCACGTTAATCTCAATGTGGCTAGAAACAAGTAGAACTTAAAAGAGTGTGATAGATAAAAATGCCTAGAATCCATAAACGAGAGAGCATAGAAGTAAGAGTTTAATGATGCAGAGAAATTGAATGAATAGAATTACAAATCTCATAATTCTAATTCTAATTTTAGGTTTTGAGATGTGTTACAAAGTCAATTTTGTGTAATTTAAAATTGTAATGGAGTTTAATAGAGTTTATAAATCCCAAACTAGAGTATCAACACACTTTGTGTGAAACAAAACAAAATTGTGTTATCAATAACTATTGTAAAAAGTTGGATGTGGATGAATTGTTCAGAGATTTAAATTCACGAATTAATTTTTTTTTCTCACAAAAATGAATACTTTTTTGTATTAACCAAAAATAGGTTGCGGCCTAATCTGACAATCTGAGAGTACATTTTGCTTATTTCTAAGTTGAGTAATGAAAACGGTAATATCCAAATTTATAAACAAGATGCCAAGTTTGAAAATGGCATACTCTATTATCTTCTTGGTTATTCTATATGTTCTATGTGGGTAAATTTTATTATATTTGTGGGAATTCAAAATACATTTGAGCTACGTATCAAAATTTAAACATGTTTAGTACTTGGTTCCTCTAGGGCCTCCTTTTGTCTAGCTATGGTAGAGTGATATGAAGATTGTGGTTGGTGTATCTCTACCTGAGCTTGCTCCACAGTATTGTCATCTCTTGCCACTTGTTGCTTACCTCCAAAGGATTGACTAAGCCCTTCGAGGTTGGGAGCATACTACTCTTGCTCAGTATACTCCACCTTATCTTGCAAACCATAGATTTGTTTTGCTTGCTCCTTTGCTTTTTCCTTCAGGGATTCAATTTCTATATCTGCTATAACCAATTTGTTCTTCAGTCAATTTACATGATCCTTAACCTGTTCATTTTGTGTTCTTGTTATTGAGATATCTTTTACATAATTCGCTTCTCATTTTTTCCTTCAGGATTCCATTTGCTACAACATTTGCAACTAAAGCTTGTGATTCACCTGTAAGCGTGCCACCCTTCGAATAACTTGATCTCTATTCTTTGAGGGACTTGCCATTCTGTAGCAAGTGTAATTGTTGTTGTTGATGAAAGGTTCTTCGATGGGGTATCAAATTGAGCAATCCTCAACAATCTCCCCTGCCATAGGGTTTGAGTCACAAAGACTAATATATAGTGATGACATGACTAGCATAAAATGCTTACAAACTTCTCTGTATTCCAAATAGTTATTATAGGTTACCTGAAAGAACCAAAATGAAATCATAAGAGTATATGCAGATATAATTCCTTTTATTATCTTCACAAAGGTGATAAACCTTCCAATTACTCTCTCTTTGGACATCTATTTCCCTCCATATTGCTCGAATCAATTCAAGATGAAGGAACAACTCAACCATGCAACTATTATCAAGTTGCCTCCAAATCAATTCTCAACTTGGTATGATTATGGCTTACCTTAAACCCAAACAAATACGATTTAGGATGACCATTGTGATTATGATGCTCTGTTGCTATTTGACTATTAGTAACCTTGACTTCTGTTGTTGGAGAAGATTCAAATCTATATGACTCGTTACCCTCGGCACACAAAGCCTCTACTTCAATGATTTTGTTACACTCTTTTTTACTCCAACCACCAAAAAGTAACTTATAACACTACTCATGCTTGAATCTCTTTCCAAAAAACAACTTCAAACTTCTCCAACCTATCAGAGAAAAACCAGGTGATCCAAGTCACTTGATGAGCAAGGAGCACCCAGAGAGACTACCTTCTTCTCCATTGTGATAGAGCCTCCCTTCGACATCGGCTGCTTGAGTAGACATACCTCCATTGATGTAATTGATGGGGTTAGGTAAGCACAATGATATCCCCATCACATCCCTCGTACTCCCACGTGATGAATGTACTACCATAGATTTTGCCATTAATTTCACCCTTAGATCATTGATATCATTCTTGAAAGTGTATTCATGCAAATGATTATTTTGTGACATGTCTTCATAGCACAACTTTCCAATAGACCGATCCTCAATTGTAAAGCTTAGCATTAGCAATGGTAAGGTGCTACTAATCACCAGGGGATGATGGAATGGAGCCCCCCCCCCCCCATTTATTAGAAGATTCCCTTGAGATAGGTTACATGCCTTATTGGTTTGTTGGTTTATGTTTTTGTTTAGATCCCATAACACATGATGAACTATGAATTCCTTGAATCCATTTATCAACCAATGTATTCTCTCAAACAAACGACTTAAAATCATGTAGGCTTGTTTTAAGAACTAGATGGAGGATCATTACCATGGAGTCACCTATCACACTTAATCTTTGAATTTGTCTTTCCTCTACTTGCTTCAATCCATGCCAAAGAGCTAAGGCCTTTGTCTGATTGTTTTTCGTTGTTCCCAAATACCAAGCATATGTACTTTCAATTTTTCCTTGAGGTCAAAGAGAACCTCCCTGCACCTGCCACCTTGGATTATTTTTAAAGGCGCCATAAAAGAAAAGCAAATGTTGCTTTTGGGCTATGACCTAGTCTTTCTTTTTCTCTTTGTTTAATCTCAGCATCCATTTCAAGTTTCCTTTAGCTCAGGGTTTTGCGATACGATGCCTTATCACTAAATATCGTTTGAGCAAAAAGTTGTTTAGCTAAGTTCTTTCCTCCACTTCCAGTTTATTTATTTGTTGTTTGGCTTGGCTTGACTAATTCAACCATCATAGCCCATGCTTGGTCAACTATTGATCCTGCTTGAATGCTCTTGTTATTAAAAATACAATCATTTCTCGCCAACCAAATTTTCCAAAAAAGAAAGTATGGAATACCTTTACACACCTTCTTCGTTAGTGGCTTATCAATAAATTTTCTTATGTACATCTTATGCCATGATGAAAAGGATTCATTGTAGTTGATTGGAATGGTTGGATTAATGTCTAAACCTGCCATACTCTTGCTTTGGACCTCTGCAATGAAACCTCAATTGAAGAATAGATGTGCCACAGTTTCTTCCTCCTTACATAGTGGACATTGTGATGGAACCTGAATACCTCTTTTGCGAAGATTGTCAAAAGTTAGGATCCTTCCATGGTCTAAAATCTAGTTGAACCACTTAACTTTAGGTAAGGCATCTCTTTGCCAAATACATTTCCAGGTCGAATTTGTGGGGAAAGAACAAGCAAGCTAATTTTGTATCTGGTACCCTTCTTTTACTGTATAATTCCAACATTTTTTCCCCTAAACTCGAGCGCCAAGAGAAGATTGATCTACAGGTGTTGCTCCATATAGAGAGAGAACCAACCCCTACCATTGTTGGTTTAATTCCTCGTGTAGGTTTGAGATATTCCACCCTTTCCACATTCCATTAGAGTCTTACTTCGCAATATTAGCTAGAATGACGAAGTTGTTGTTATTCATCCAAGTTTGTAACTGTAGCCATTGAATGTTTTCTCTTAAAGTAGGCCTATTCATAATTTGGTAATTCCAGGTTCTAGTTTTCACTCCATTTTTTGGTAACCACGTTACTTCCCCTTCAACATACTTACTGAGGCTTTGCATAAATTCTAGATATTGTACATGGCCTAGTGTTAAATTCTTGGTCTATACTTCGGATTTGCAAGGTTTGATTGAATTTCTTGTGCAATATTTTTTCCAACAAGTTTCTTCATCGATGGATAAATTCCACAAAATTTTTCCCCTTAAGGCTTTGTTCATTAAATTGGTGTCCCTTATTGCAAGACCTTCGCATTTAATGGGAGCCCTGACAATATTCTAGTTGACTAAATGATACTTTTTGGAGTTTGCTTGACCTCCTTGACATAAATATTTCATTGCAACATATCTATCTAGGTGGAGACCACTGTCGGAGTTAGTAGAGCAGAGCTTCGGTATTAAAAAGAGAAGTAATCACTAAAAATTTTAGCACCGCCCTACCCACAGGATTTAACCATTGGGTGGCTCGTTGACTCATTCGTTTTATGTTTTTTCATATAACATCCTGCCAATCCAAGGCAGTAGGGCGATCGTGAAAGATGGGAATCCCAAGATACATGAATGAGTTCCATTCCAGCTTAACACAAAATTTAAGTATATGGACAATACTTTGAAGGTTATTGCGTCGAGAGGCGCTCTACAGCCCAGTATGGGGGAGATCTTGTAACGTGATGTAACGTTGTAACATGTCGGCAAAAAATAATAGTGATAGTGAATATTATGGAAGAGATCTTGTAACGTGATGTAACGTTTGTTTGTAACATGTCGGCAAAAAATAATAGTGATAGTGAATATTATGGGAGAGATCTTGTACGCGATGTAATGTTTGTAACATGTCGGCAAAAAATAATAGTGATAATGAATATTATGTGAGAGATTTTGTAACATAAAATAAAAAATAATAATATCACTTTCCTAACGTTATTTTTATTAATAAAAAAGAAATTTTCTAATAGGCCAAAACAAATGTTGGCCACAAAAACAATCTAATATGGGGGACATGTTGTAATCTTCCTACCTAACAAAACAATAAAAAAGTAAAATTTAATTATCCGTAAAAAAAATGTGGGTCAAGAAAAAAACACAAAATTGAATTATCCGCAAAAAAAAATTGAATTATCCACAAAAAAATGTTGGCCTTGCACATGGTTGTAAAACCATATGCACATAGTTTTAAAACCATGTGCAGGGCATTCTAAACAACCCATGGTTTTATTGTACATGGTTTAGGAGGCTTTGCACATGGTTTTTAAAACCATTTGCAAGGCCCTCCTAAACCATGTACAATAAAACCATGGGTTGTAAGACCATGTGCAAGGCCTCCTAAACAACCCATGGTTGTAGGAGGGCCTTGCATATGGCTTTAAAACCATGTGTGGGGAAATGATGCAATGTTCGTTCCTAACAAAATAAAAAATTATAAAAAATATTATATGTGGGTCATAAATAATATTAAATATTAATAATAAAAATATTATATGTGG
This sequence comes from Pseudotsuga menziesii, assembly GCA_001517045.1. Classification (NCBI taxonomy): domain Eukaryota; kingdom Viridiplantae; phylum Streptophyta; class Pinopsida; order Pinales; family Pinaceae; genus Pseudotsuga; species Pseudotsuga menziesii. The sequence continues at coordinate 495,025 of LPNX011023609.1, read as the reverse complement.
ACCTTAAATAAAAAGATTTGTCTTTTGATTTGAATCAAATCAATGGATACCTAAGAAGAGGTTTTCACCTCGAGAGATTTGATCCATCTCGACGCTTGATAGAGCCTAGGATTTGGATCTACGCTGGTTTAGAGAGTTCTATCCAAAAACCTTACACTTATGTTTGTTTACCTTTCCTCTACCTCTCCTCTTTGAATGCAATTAGATACTTATGATTGTCTTGAATATGGCTACTATGATGAATGAAGCTCTTCCCAACATAAGGGTATAATCTGCGAATTGGGAGTGGTTGAGCAAATTGATTCTTCTTAGTAATGCAATACCTTGTGTTAATGGGGAAGAGTGGGAATCCATGTAGAAGCCTTCTTGTACTTTGGAAGAAGGAAGGAGGCCTTCTATTCACTAAAAGTGCTATCCAAGGAGTAGTTATGCAAGCTTTAATCTAGCCAATGAAATTCTTAGAAAAAACAAATTTCTTAAGAAAAGAACAGAGGAAAGAGTGGCGAACTCTATCAAAAGCATTGGCCATATCCATCTTAATGACCATACCTCTCTATCATCTGAGCTTGCTAGAGTGGATTGCTTCTCACACTAAGATGATATTATCAAGAAATTTCCTCTTTGGTATGAAACCACTTTGATTTTCTGATATGATTTGAGACAGAAGAGGCTTTATTCTAGAGGCTAGAATCTTCATAATAATCTTATATGATGTGTTACATAAAGATATCGGTATAAACCTAAAGAATGTAGCTGGATTTCTCTCCTACGGTATAAGGGCGAAAAATGATGAATCAGTGCTACCTCCTAGTTTGCCTTTTTTGAGAGACCACTTTACCATTTTGCAGAGATCCTTTTTTATTACTTCCCATAAGTATATGTAGAAATGAATCAAAAATCCATCTGATCCTAGGTAAGATCTGGTTCCAAATCCTATATGGCATTTATTACTTCATATTATTCAACTTCCCAATCTAATTCAAGGTTTTCCAATTGAGAAACTAGAATAGGAATGCTTGAAAGCATTCCATTGACAAAGTTTTGATATGCTTCCTCCTTTTGTGTTAACAATTTTTTAAAGAATTGAAATGGCTCTTCCTTGATATCATCATTATGAACAACCTTTGCACCATTTGATTTAGTGATTTCTAGAACATTATTTCTGATTTGCCTTAGCTTGGCGATAAAAAATGTAGTATTTCTATCCCCCAATTTCAACCACAAGATTTTGGATTTAAATCTCTAGTATTCTTCTTCGGCTTGGTGTACTAAGTGTAGTTTTTTACTAGTTTCTCTTTCCTCTATTTGTTGTAGTGTAGGTTCCCATGTCTCCATTTGATCTTGAATCTCAGCTACGTGGGCTTGTATCTCCTTTTTTTTAAGGATTATTTATAACTGTATTTAGCCTAGCATTTAAGACCATGTTTAATTGCTTTTAGCTTTGATTCCCATATATAGTTGGGCGAGCCCTCCCACTTGTTTTTCCAAATGTTTTTTTTATATATCTATAACTTCTAGATATTGGAGCCACGATGGGTTAAATTTGAAGGGTAAAGACCCATGATTTATCTTTGCTGCTAAAGAAAGTATAATAGGATTATGATAAGAGGTAGAAAAAAGGATGATTGTGGTTGAAATTTCTAGATCATCTTCAAGAAACCTGCTATTAACTAGGAATTTGTCCAAACAAGTTGCAATATTCCCAGATCCCATCCTTTTGTTTGACCATGTGTATTTCATGTGTTTAGGTTTGACATACACTAGATCCAATTTTGAGATCCAATCCTCTAAACATTCTCTGAAGATATCCCTTGCATGGCTTCCTGCCTTCTTTTCTTCTTGCGAAAGCACGGTATTCAGATCCCTTGCAAAATACAATGCGTAGATCCTACTACCTCTCTTTCATTCTCTATAGATTGCCAACATTCTTGCTTTTCTTTGTAATGCATTGAGACATAAATATTGAAAACTTTGAAATGAGATTCAGTTGTTTTGCTTACCAAGTCAGTTTGTAGATCCAATGTTGAGTTTTCTTTGCCTTGAACAACTCTACATATATACTATCTCATTGCGTGATGAGGCCACTAGATGCCTCTTGAGAGCTTGTTGTTGTTAGAGATTTAGCTTTGGAGGCACTCCGCATGTTTTTGTCTTGTATGCGGAAGTGACCATGCACTAGCTAGGCTCCTTTACTTTATAATGTCGTTTTATAAAGTTTAAAGCGACTCTTATGTAATGAGACTTTTTATAAAGTATTCCCTTGTTTTAATTTTATAAAGTGACTTTATGAGATAAAGTGCACTTGGTTCATAAAGTAAAATGTGACTTTATTAAAATTAAATGTAACCACTTTTGGGGAAAAGTTTCTAAACCCTTGATCTTGAAAAGATAAGATATAATCTTTGCCTTTGGATTTAGGGAATGGAGAAGGTGAAAAGTCACTCTCAAGTTATAAGAGAGAGCCTATAGTAGTGTGCAAGACAACTTGAAGGAAAACATTTCCAAGAGTGAGCATTTTGGCTGAGTACTTTGCAGAGAGAGGAGTTGCTATTTTTCTCAAATGGGCACAAATCCCAAGGAGTTTTTATTTATTTTTTTATTTTTATTTATTTTATTTATTTATTTTATTTTCTGAAGAGGGGACGAATCCCAAGGAGTTGGGCACGTTTCCCAAGGAATTTATTGATGTGGTTCTGTATAGTTCCGTACAATATGTATTGTACCATATGGGCATGTTTTTCGAGGAGGGTTGTACTATGTACTATTTATTGGGAACGTTTTTCGAGGCACATAAATCAAGGTGGTTTGTTGGGCATGTTTTTTGAGGCACAAAACGGTGGTGGTTGTTGTTGTGGAGGTTGTACAGGCCATACAGTCAGTTGGGCACAGAAATTGAGGTGGGCACAAAAAACGAGAATCTGGTATAGTTATTTATTGTTGTAATAAATGCTGCTATAAATTAATTTATGCATGATAAATGTTGCAATAAAAACTTCTCTTGGACGGGTTTTCCCAGGGTCACATTGACCAAATTTCTATTGTTTTTTATGTGATTTTCCACTGCTACAGACTTAGTTTCATTGTTTCAACTTGTTGGGTTTTGATTTAAATGCACGAGAGGTGTTTTATTAATGACACGTTTTAAGTCTAAAATCTAGGTAAACTAAGTGTTTGACGAAAGTCTGAAATTTTTCTCAATATTTCTACAGTTGCTATCAATTGATTGCCTTTCAATTGCCTTTTCCCTAGATTTTGCATGTCCATCTCTTGCATCTTATTCTCTTCGAGAAGAAGATTTGTTGATTTTTTGTCCTTATTAAATGCATCATGGCTTCCTCTTTCTTTCTACTCCCCATTTCTCTATTATTCCAAGACAGTAGCTTCATTATTTACAAAGAAGGGTTTTGGTGGCTCCCTTACTTGGAGTCAACATAGTCCCTATTCCTTTTTGAGGTGGATTATTTTTCCCTAGTACAATATTTTTATTGAGTGATGATTGGAAACTTAGCATTTTCTCCTTATTGGTTATTTCTTCCCTTACCTCTTTTGATGGTTTTCTTCTTACCTTTCGAGAAGATCTATCTTCTCCTTGAACGTCTTCTTTCTCCCCCTCAATTGATCCTTATAGAGCCTATTTTCTTGTTTCGACTCCTGTCGTTATGATTTGTTTGTCTTTTCTTGATTTTGGTTGTTTCGTTTTCTCTATTATTTCCTCACCCTAATAAGATTTGATATCCATCGACGAAGCAAAATTGACTCCCATCAAGAAAGCTAGTATTTGTGGCGGAAAGGCAGATCTCGATTCCTTAACTATTACCACAATTTCATAAAAGAGAACATGTTGTTATTCTTGATTGAGAGGCACGAATCGATTATGCAAAGGGCTAACTGAGGATGGTATTATCTGTCAAGATTGATGATGATAGGGTATTAGAAGAGGGAGGGTTACAAGGCGCCCCAGTCTTCGTTTTTACTTACTTCCATTGATCATCTGGGTTTGGTGGAGAACAAGATGAGATCCCTATTTTCTTGCAATCTTTAACAAAATGACCATAATTTTGGCACGATTTGTATTTGAATGGTAATTGTTCATATTCCAGTTGTTGATAATGACTCCAATTATCCAGAATAAGATGAATAGCCTCAGGTAGCTCCTTTTCAAGATCCACTTCCACACAAATTCTGGCGCATTGGAACATCCCTTACTTAAGCTTAGATTTGTCTATATACTTCCCAAGTTTATTGCCAATTCAAATAATCATCTCCCAACAATGGAGGGGAAGATGTGGGAGCCTTGCCTATATTGGAACTATTGAGGGAATGTCTAATTCAAGGTTAAAATCTTGTGTTCAATTGTTCAAATACATTCCCCTATTGCTAAAAAAGATAAGGGCCACTTCGAAATATTAGATCTCTATCTTCTTTAAACTAAAAAATACAAGCATAGAATCCTTTTCCACTGAAATAGTGTGTCATTCTACCCTTGATCAAATCCTGCCAATCTTTTTGCAGCCAATGTTCCATTAATCTTGGGACGATCAAATGCCCGTGAATTGGTCGATTAAACCCCTTTCTAACTTCAGCCAATGAATTTGGTGTATTCAAGGTGTTGACTAAATTTCAAAATGCAGCTTCATCCAGCGTTGGAGGTGGTCGACTCCCACCTGTTGATGCCATAGTAAGCTCCAAATCCTAGGTTACCATAGTTTGGTTCCAAAACCAGCTTTCTTGTAGTCAGTTTTCTCGTTGTTAACAATACATTTGGGTCGAAAAGGTTCTTTGTAAAAGTCCCTTCCCCCATTAAATATGTGTTGTGTTACCATTAAGTATCTATTGCATTAAATATGTGTTTTGTTACCATTAAGTATCTATTGCAATAATTGAGATGTCATCAATTAAATACCAAGTAGTTGAGAGACCAACGTTAAATGTGCTCAAATAATAATAAAATATTACATACCAAAGCTATAACCATGTTAGGCATATAACATTACCAATGCAACAAAAATAAATATGAATCAATATGTTAGATACCTTTAAAGAAATCAAATATGTGAACATGATGAAAAAGAAACAACCTCATTTTCTTGGTTCATACAATGTCTATTCTTAAGGTTTCAAAACTATCATTGAGCTTCATATGTGCAATTAAGTTTACTAATAAGTTTCCAATGTCATAACATTTTACACCAATGACAAATTGTTTTGGTATTTTACAAAGTCAAGAGTAGAGGCAAATATATCAAATTGAATCACATTATGGTAGGGGTGGGAAAGTATGGATAGCAAATGCAATTGCCAATTTCGATATTGGAAAGGAGCAACAATGCTCATAGATATCAAATTGAATGGCGTTATGGTAGGGGTGGAAAAGTATGGATAGCAAATGCAATTGCCAATTCCATTATTGAAAAGGAGCAACAATGCTCATAGAATATGGATTCAAGCTAGGATTTGAAAAGACAAGGTTTCCAAACTAATCCATGAAGCTTGCTTTGACAAATAAGAGGTAGATACGATAATATGGTGATAGGAATATGTGTGCATGAGATATGGATGAGTTATGTGATGGTTTTAGAGTTGTGGAAGGGTACATTGTATCAAGGTAAAGATAAAATCTGAGTAGAATAGAGATGGCTTTAATCTTTAGATGCTAAATGCTAGTGGGTGTTGAATGTTGAAACTTAATCATGATTCACATCCATCTTCATCTAATATTGACCAGCATAGATCCATCTTAAACCTAGATCTATTAAGCACCCAAAGGGATCCAATTTCTTGATGTGTAAACTTTTTATCTTAATTTTTTTACACAAAGAAAAAATTTACACCTCAAGCATTTGGATCCCTCTTTGTGGGGTTTAAGATGGATCTATGATTTTTATTTGATTTTTATTTTTATTTATTTTATGAGTAGACATAGATTTTTTAATTACTTATGATTTGGTTTTAATTTTTTATTTTATGTGCTCACATGGGTTTTTTTAATTACGCCGTAAGGCGTAGGGCGTTCAACAAGTGGGAGTCGACTCCCCGAATTAATGTTTTTTTTTTTCCAGTGGTAGGATGCTTTCGTCCGACGATTGAGGTCATCTGGCTCTTTCATTGCTTGATCTGGTCCTGATTGATGTTCATCTCTTCATCTGCTACCTTCTGACTGAAAAACAGCTATATCTCTTACTTGACTAGTGAAACCCACACCAAAGCCCAGCATTGCTACATTGACAGCATCGCCATTGAGAAAGGTAACTTGAAGCACATAACCGCTGAAGCACAGGGCCATTGAGAAAGGTAACTGGAAGCACAACGCCATTCAGAAAGGTAACTTGAAGCACAACGCCATTTCGGACAAATAAACATTAGAGAGAATTTGAGGTAAAAAATGGGCCTCCTAAGAGATGTACTACAAATATATAAGATATATTAAAATATTATGAGTTAGGGGTTTTATGGGGTAGGTATATATGACAACTCACCTCCTACACTACTTTTTATGCACAATATAAATAACCATGGTTGAGTTACTTTTCTAAATTGACTATAAATAAAATTAATAAAATAACTCTAGAATGATGTGACTAAGATTCATTGTAAATTCCCAAAAAATTATTGTCCTTTAACATTTATTTGTCTTGAACTTGTAAATAAAATCAAACAAAATTTAATTTAATTTATATGCATAAGTTACATATTTTTTTTATATAAATATTATTCATGAATTTAATTTATTTTAAAAATACAAGATGATATATATATATATATATTTGATTTATATGTATTAGTTTGACATTATGATATTAAATACAATTGAGTGAATATATAATTTAAAATTAAAAAACATGAAAATGACAATTTATTATTTTATTAAAAATGTGAAAAGACATTTTTATGAATTATGAGTACTTTACTTGAAAATGACAATAATATTATTTTATGAGAAAGTGAATTGTGAGTACTTTACTTGAAAATAACAATAATATTATTTTATGAGAGAGTGTGAAATGACTTTTATTGTGAGTACTTCACTTTATGACTTAAAAGTACTTGTACCACTACCTTGGTTAACTATGGATTTTCATCCACCATAGAAAATGTGACAAATAAGCATTCTTAACTCATGCGATGCCACCTCAACCATGGGGGATGATGTCATTTACTAGAATGTAATTGGTTGATTTTTATAGTACATGTTGGTCCTTTTGAGGCCCATTTTTGACCTCAAACTCTCTCTAGGTACAGACTGAACAACGCCATTGAGAAAAGGTAACTTGAAGCACAGCGCCATTTCGGACAAATAAATAGGTACAGACTGAACAGACTGAGAAGCATGACAATGCCATATGAGTTTCTTACTACGGTATAAAGAAAAGAAAGAAAAAAGTGTCCAAAATCAAATCAGTCTGAATAGAGATGAGCCTGAGCTTACTTGACTAGTGAAACCCACACCAAAGCCCAGCATTTCTACATTGACAGCGGCGCCATTGAAAAAAGGTAAAACCGCCGACCAGTACGGACTTTTGTCGTCCGAAAGCTCTTGTTGCCGCTCCGGTGGTCGAAGTCGACATGGCCGTGAAGGGAAGAAGTGAACGAAGTCAGTATCTCGCTGTCCTGCTTGCAGTTCTAGCTGGTTTTGGCCGTGGATTCCATCTTAAAAACAAGGCAATGAAACAAAATAGCATCAGAAACTCCGGCATGGATGTAACTCCACCATGGATTCCATCAGAAACTCCGGCATGGATGTAACTCCACCAGAAAAAACAAGGCAAATAATCGAAATAGCATTAGGAAACCCTCCCTCGTGACAGAGCTAGGGCTCCCGAGAGCCGAGTCCCAAATGATAGAGCGTAGCCAAATTCTTTGTATAGGATTAAAAGAGTTATCAGGTGAAAGTACATTTAATGTAGTGTAACGTGGTACTGATGTCCAGGTCCAGGTGTCAACTGATAGAATGACCAAAACCAAATCGATCCGCACCATGCTCCATGACCGATTGACACCTTTATGGTTTCACCAAATAGCAACGTGTCTCTCGTCTTTCAAGTTTTGAGACATACCTCCAAAACCAATAGACTCTAGACAACATCCTTAATTTCTCATCATAAATCCGTCATGTATATATTTCATAGATACGCTTTGGACAATTATTAAAAATAAGTGGGGTCTGTTTGGCATCTAATTTCAAATAAAAGTCAACAGTCTGTGCACTTACATAATCCCCATGGTAGGGATGAAATCCAGACACCCGGTCCATAGTAGGAACTCCATTGCAAATGGCCGCAACAACTGTAAGTCCAAAAGCTTCATAAAGTGTAGGCTATAGAAAGGTCCCCCTCATGCCACAAATGTAGTGGTAGGGCTCACCACTACGCAACTGACCATCCAGGTATGTTCTTTGATCAGTCTATGCATTTTTCAACTTTCGCCACTAGCTCCCTCATGAGCTTTGAGCTTTGTTCTTTGCAAACCATTCAATTATCCCTATCATATTTTTCACTCGGTCCAATATATTCAATTGTTTTAAATATCATGGGAAATCCAACTATGAGAAAAGGCTTTTCCTGAGATAATTTTCACTAACTTCAAGATGGTTTTCCCAACTGTCTATTATCTTTGTTTGACACTCCCAAGTTCATGATAGGCTTTTCCCTTGTGCAAAGATTCTTTCCCCTACAACAAAGACACTCAGGAGATCCATCGTTTAAAATAATTCCACAAGTTTTCAAAGAACTCTCTTCAAAAAGATTTTGCGCAAGACACATTATGCATTTGTACTTGTCACTAATATGATCGTCTAGTGGAGTTATGTTCATGCCAAGGCTCGGCTTTGGAATGGTTTCGGCCTCAATATGCCTATTCAAATCAAATCATTTATTTCTCATTTAGGTTGTCTATTCAAATTATTATAATATTTTTAGGCTGTCTATTCAAATTATTATAATTATGCCGTAAGGCTTTCAACAATCTGTCCATTCTCCTTTTCACTGTTTTAAAAAACTTTACTGTCCTTGATATTGCCAGTTTTTTATTTATTTATATTGTTTTTTAAAATCTGTGTCTTTCCTGCTTCCAACTGTTTGAGTTTTACTTGTTCTATACAGCTACAAAATATTTACGGGGGGTGTAGCTGATTACCCTTCGGCTTATTGAAAAGAGTTTGCAAAATTGTTTTATGGGCTTCGACCCTTCCAACTCTGCGATGTATCAAATATATTCTTCAACAGTTGGCTCACTTGAGTTCTGAGCTCAGATTTTTCATTATTATATTGGCCAAACCGGATTTGAATTGGATCGTTTGGACCGGTTTAGTGGGTATGGGTGTTGAATTAGGCTTTGAAATGGGGCAATATGTTGGTTTAATCCCGAACATATGAATTCATGACAAAATCTACCATTAAATGTGCACATGCTTGAAACAAAAAGAAGAGGAAAGTCAAAAGCAAAAAGGAAATTAAAGCCCATCCCACAAAAAGAAGAGGAAAGTCAAAAGCAAAAAGGAAATTAAAGCCCACCTCGCAAACCTTAGATCACTGCTATTTTTTCTACATCTCCTTGCTTAGCTTGCAACACGGCGTTTTTTTATTGCACCCCTAGGTACAATTGCTAGTTACTTTTGATTTGGTTTTAGTTTTTTATTTTATGAATCCACATGATTTTTTTAATTACTTTTTTATTTTTGATAACATGACATACATTATGTGACAACATCTCCCCCATATTGGATTGTAAAGCACCTGGATACTCTTGGTGCAAAAAAACAATCATCTGTGAGCACCCCCGGGAGCACCCCAAGCGTTGGGAGTGGAAACATTGAATAGTTGTTGAAAACATTTTGAAATTTTACAATATTTGTTAGCCTTCATAAATGACAAGTGAATTAAAAATTTTACATTTATTTTTGGAAGGGGAGCTTTTGAAATACCTTCGTAGGATGGGTTTGAACCCCAAGAAGCACTAAGAAGGGTTCAATTTTGATCATTGACGAGGAACATGTTTTTACTCCCTCTCCATTTGTGCTTTTCCCTGGTCTTTTTTAAAAAGATTCTTGATAATAGATAGCAAGATCGTTGATTATTTTACGCCCATTCCATTAGTTCTATGTATTCTATTGATTTAAACTCACGAAGAGGGTTTGTTTTGTTGATTAAACTACTGCAACTTCCTCCACATGATTTGGCCCATTTCATAGCTATAAGTTGTGGATCATTGTTTCTGGCTTAAAAGTGACTAAAAGTTATCATGTGGATCTCCATGCAATTCATCTGGAGACATTGTTGACTCCAAGTGTCCCAACATTGTTTAAATCATTGTAGAGTGATGATGACAACCAATTCTTCATGCAAGGCCCTAAACAACAAGAAGGGAGATTTAGACAAAAAAAAATGAGGAAAAACAGGATTGTCATGTTCCAAAGCTTGCTCTAGGTTAAACAACCATAAGAGTTTTTCACCCCTCGGACATTTTTGCTCTTTACAACAACGTCCACACCTCTTTCTATTGTCCCTGGTCCAACATCTTTAGTCCCAATTGACAACGTTGTAGCCCAAGAGTCTCTGTATATCAACTTCAGGTTTCTTGCCGTCATCTACATCTTCACTCCAAAGGAAGCATCGCACTTGCAGATTAGGTAGACGGGGATCTCTAACAAAAGACCATTTCATCTTTAAATGTCCTGTCTACTATAAAAGTTGTGGTTGTTATCATTGTTTAAAGATTCTTATGGTTCCTTGAGGATTTTGATAACTTATGAGGATAAGAAATGCATCGCCATACTCCATGAGATTCTTCACTTCTAATAGAAAACTCTCAGAAACAAATCTCCCTGCACTGCTAACTCAAACTCAAGGCTGATCACCTCTTCTGTCCACCCTCTTGATGGATATGAAGTATAGGGTCCAGGTCATAAAAAACAATGAACAACATGGATCACATTACACATTTCCTCTTGGCCTTAGATGTTAGAAGAGACAATGTGTGACATCATCATTGGTTTGGGGTTTCTTCTTACAGAGATTCCTTAGCACTCCCAATGCTTACTCACTGTTGTATGTTTTATAGTCCCATTGGCCATTGTGGCCATTGGGTTGTAGGCCAGTGATAAATTGGTGGGAGTTTACCACAACTGACTCAAGTTCAACACTTAGTGTGCCCTATAACGGCTCTACTTGAGAGTCCCCAAAGTGACACGACTCAGGAATTTTGATCTGACTTCAACCAAAAAAATTGGGTGGTTTCTGTCAAATTAAAAATAATCGAGGCTTCTGATTAGAAGGAACTCTGTGTTGAATACCTAGCCATAGAAATCTGGCAAAGAAATTTAAAGGATAGAAGGCTGCAGGAAAGACAAGTTTCATGGACTACCATTTGTCAAAAGCAAGTTGAGTGTTACGGAAGGGTTGGGATTGTTTCGAGCAGATTAGTAGTGGTCTCTATAGGGCTAATCATGGTCATCATGTGCAAGCACGTGAATGAATCTATGAAGATGAAATGCTTAGGGAGTTTTTCAGCTGCTACATATTGAACATTGATTATTGCTGTGAATTTCTCTTTATAGACATTGTAAGAAATATGCCTTTTACATTGTATACTCGAGTATTGGAACGCAAAAAAATGCATTAGGCCTAAATTGAGGATTAGACCATACTATATTGCACACTGTAGAGGATCCACATGCAAAACAGAATGAGAAAACAATAAGATAAATATATTGGATCATGCAGCAATGAAGATCAGACTGAAAGCAAGGGGATCATCCTTGTCATTATTGGCGATTCTCCCTTGCCCTGACAGGGTTGCTGACTTAGGATGAAGAAGGGTGATTCCCAACTTTCATTTTCATTTTGTTGCTCCTATGAGGCTTCTTGGCTTTAGAGTTTGAGAAGTGTCAACATGGGAAAAGTGTTTTTTGGTGGCTTGGGAGTGAACACGTGAATTGATGCTTAATGCATGACAACTTGGAACTGTACAAATTTCTGAGGGAAAGGAAAACAAAGGAGTTATTATCAAAATACCCTTTCCTAACAAAGGCAACCTGGATTAAGTTGAAAAGTTTAACTTACTATGCTGTTCATTTCATCAGAAGATAAGAATCTTACTACAAAAGCAGAATTTAAATTGAAAGTAATGGGCTGTTATCATTTTTTCAATTCCACCAGTTACAAAAAAATTATGTACCAGTTCACTTTACATGATGCACATTTTATTGCTGAAATTGTAAAAAGCTCAATCCTCATTTGTTTTGGTTTCAACGGAAGTTCCCATTTTGAAACACTTACAAATACATTAAAATGGTAACGGACAATACAAATTTGATCTTATTAAGAGAGGCGACGAGGAATTTTATGGCCCTAAACATCCTCATCATGAGTAAAGGAGTCAAACAGAATGACTATGTTCTCTTCTAATTATTTCGTGTGATTAAACTCTAAATTTCATGCACCATTCCGACTTGAAGTAATTGTGCAGGTGGTATATTATAGGTAGACATAGTCGACCTGCAATTGTTTTGGAGAAACCTGTAGAGCTTGTCAATCAGTAATCCTTCAAAAGGACCAGTGCTCTTATTAGTTCTCAATGTGATCTTTCCTAACACATACACAACCCCTTTATTCTTTGCCAGCTCAAGCTGCTGCAGTTCCTCGTGTACAGAGTAGATACTTTCTGCCACAGTATTTTTGCTTGCACACTTTGTGTCCTGATTTGAGGAGGAATAGGTTTCTCTAAAATTGAGATAATCTTTTATGCTTTCAACGACCTGATTGATGAATTCAGATCCTTCCATGTTCGGGACATCTTGGTAACCATATTGGGCTAAGCATCTATATACACCCTTTGGCTCTAGTCTTCCAACGATAAATCTCTCCTCCAAAAGCACTGTCTTGACTGGAATAATTCTTATGGTGACAATGATGAGAACTTCATGAAAAGAACCCACATTCTTTACATAATGCTCAATAATTGGGGGTAAGCCATAAATAAGGTCACTGCAAAAGAAACAAATTCCTGGTACACGAGAATCCACACTGGCAACCAATCTATGGAAACTTTCTGTGCTGAGTTTTCTTTGTGTTAAATATCTGTACTTTTTCTGCCTTCCATAATTCCAAGAGAACATTATGATCAAAAAAAGTCCTGCAATTAGGAAGGGACACCAACCTCCCTGTGGCACCTTATTCAGTACAGATGATAGATAAATACCTTCTAATAAACCGAAAAACACAGTGAAGGGTAGTATGAGCAAAACATGCAAGTTCCAAACCACAAGCATGACCAAGGTTACTAAGCATGTCGTAATGAACATGACCCCAACCACTGCAACTCCTGCACCACAAAATACCTAAAATTATTCTTTGAAACTAAAAAAATCCATTGAAACTACCAAATTCTGGTCTTAGATATAAATTTGGATATTCTTACCATATGCATTGCCAATTTGTGTACCATCCCGGAATCCTAAGACAATTGCAAGGCAGAGGATCATGAGAACATAGTTAACTTCAGGTGAATAGACCTGGCCCTCATAATTTTGTGAGGTATGAACAATCTTCACTCGAGGGAAGCAGCCAAGAGCCATGGATTGTTTTATAATTGAGAATGTTGCTGAAATCAATGCTTGACTGGCAACAATGGCTGCTAAAGTGGAAACAACAAACATTGGCCAATACACAGACTCTGGTATTGCTTTGTAAAATGCAGTGCCTATGTCTTCTGGGTTCTTTATCAAATACGCTGCTTGTCCCGTATACGTAATAAGCAGAGATGGGTAAATCAACGCAGAGAAAGCAAGCTGCACCAAAAAGCCCAAATTTCTCATTATAGTACAAAAAGGTAACATAAGAAGGATGAAACATATGGGTATGATGAAATACTAATAATTTTGTCCTTGACACCTATCTTGGACCTGGATTGACTTCTTGTTAAAATGGCCCAAGTCTGCAAACATGGCCTCGGCACCTGGATTCAGTTAGACACAAATAACTGTTGTTAGGGTTTCTATTTGTAGTGCTTTGCTTAAATAATTGGCATCAAGTTATGAATTTTGTTAGAAAATTTTTTGTAAGGATTTATTAATCAAGATGAAAAAACAATTCCAAGTACACTACATGATAAAAATGAGACATTATTATGAGGAGAATCCATACCTGTTATGCATAACACTATACCTCCAAGCATCACCCATCCTTGTTTGTGATGTCTATGAAAGTAAGAGATTATATAATAAGGGCTGAATGCCTTGAATGCCCCTGGATAATATTGCACAATATTATACAGTCCTATCATGGTGTTGGTCACGAACCAGATAATCATTATGGGTGAGAACAGGAAGCTAACTTTACTTGTACCAAATCTTTGAAAAAGGAAAAGTAGTAACAGGATTACAACTGACACAGATACAACAATGCCTGCATGAATTAACAAAAGAAAACATAAATTATGTGGAGAAGTGATATGCCATAATTCACACTATACAGCCAGATGGTATAATGTTTATGATAAGGAGCTGCAACCCTGTTTCAAATAAACTAACCCGTACTAGAAAACTTGATTATATCCCAATAAACCCATGGTTCCCATTCTGATATCATCTTTACCTTGGCTCATATCAGGTTTCTTTGACTTAATTCCTTGCACAGCTGACATCACTGCAGGATTAAAAAAGGCATGAAAATTAGAACAAATTCAACATGTATAATGGAGCATTGAGTTGAGCTGCCAAGCTGATACCAGTTTGACATGAAATAAGTTTTTGAGATATGTTTATGGGCAGACCTGAAATTGCAGGAGTAAGTGCTCCATCGCCAATCACCATACAAGTGCCTATCATGACAACAATAATTAAAATTCTTTGAGCTGTTGCACTCTTCTCAATCATATCCTTTGTCTTCGAGTTGATAACTTTTCCACCATTTTGCTTCCTAAAATACTTTAACTTAGTATCTGATGCAAGGCGTGTGAATTGCTTGCCAATGCTTTTCTCAAGGTTCACATGTTGAGATAATAAGGAGTATACAGCGAATGTGCCTCCTGTAAACCAGTTAACAATTAGTATAGAACTCTATGATAGACCACCAATTGCTTTTGAATAATAAATATTTATATTTACTATAACAGACGCATCCAAACCGGGTCTCAGATGCACCTCTCAAAGGTTGTTAAGCAGGAGGTTGCATATCTCGAGTTCAAACAAATAGCAATAAGCAGTGAAAATTTCATAACCATGGTAAAGTTCAAGATTGCATAAGTGTCTTCAATGGCAGTATATGCAACCTCGAATTTCACGACCTCTAAATGCTTAACAAACTCTGGTTTAAATTGGTCTGTGCTAATGTGCATATGTAATGTACAGCCAACCCTCAATATCCACGGGGGCAGTATAAGGCACCTAGTTTTTTTTAAAAGAAGGAAAATCCCTGCAATCCAAGCATTTTTCAGTCTTAGAAGTCCTAAGTGAAGTGGAAAATATTTGAAATAAAACCCATTACCTTCTCCATGATCATTTGCTCGAAGGACAATCATAACATACTTGACCATGGCGATCATGGTTAGAGTCCAGAATATGAGGCTAAGACATCCCAGGATATCTTTCTCCTGTGGATTTTCAAGACCAATAGAAGAGAAGACATACAAGGGAGAAGTTCCTAGATCTCCGTACACTATTCCAAGTGTCTGATAAGCTAGCAACAGTGTTTCTCGCCTTCCAAAAGTCTGTACAATATACATTCCCATCAATCATTTCATATAACAAAAAAACGCTTAACAAGCTAGAATGGGCACATGTGATGATGACAATATCAGTAAGTACCCAGCAGCAGTATAGCAATTAATGTTTTATATGCTGCCATATATACCATTGTATTTGACAAAAAATTTAAAATTATGCAACCAGAGCAATTAATGCTGTATATGTATATGCTGGGATACATATTGTTGGATATGAAGTTACTGGATTCTGAAGTAATCATGACTGGCCAAGTGACCTCAGGTCCAACTGTATAGCTTGAGTGAACCTAATACTTAAAAACATTTCCTCTTAAGGTTCAAATCTAGAAAGAGTAAAACACCTTTGTATACCTTTTAGCCAGTTTTATTATTGTTATTAGATGGCATCAATCATCTATCAAAAAGTGATGATATACTGTTTACAGTGCTGCTCCTTAGAAAAAGAAGTGAAATACTGTTGATCCTTTGAGAAAGAAGTGAAATACTGTTTTCTGCTTGAAAGGACATTAAATTTTTTTTTTTTTTTAAAGTGAACCTAATTTTTTGAAGAATTAAACCTTCATGGGTATAACTGCACCCCACTTTCATCAATCCCAATAACCTCCTGTGACATAAGGTTATGATATAAGCACAAAACAACAACGCATGCTTACCTTTGGCGTAGGAAGGGGCATTTTATAAGACTGCGGGATTGTACTGGAAATATCTGGGTTCCCTTTATCCATCATACCCTCTTCCCCATTTTGAATTGCTATCACTTCCAGTGCACCTTGATAATTGGCCTCTGAATCTGCAACAGCATGTTCAGACTCTCCACTGATTTCCATCTTTATGACTATCCCAAGTATCTATGATACTGATCAAAAAAATAATATTCAATAAGGCATGCCCTTCTGATTCATTGACTCATGCTAAGTGTCAGACCTGACCTGCAAAATTTGCCAAAAATCAATTTCAGCAAAAGGCTTGATAGTATTAAATAATATAAATTTGTCAAAAAAAACGTACTATTCATCACATAGCCAATCAACATTATGACAGTAAATAGGCAACTACCTTTTAGACACCCCATTGGCGATGATACGTTAG
Source organism: Pseudotsuga menziesii (assembly GCA_001517045.1). Classification (NCBI taxonomy): domain Eukaryota; kingdom Viridiplantae; phylum Streptophyta; class Pinopsida; order Pinales; family Pinaceae; genus Pseudotsuga; species Pseudotsuga menziesii. The sequence continues at coordinate 478,219 of LPNX011023609.1, read as the reverse complement.
CGTTTATAAGCTATGTTGATGATAAACCAAACCTGATTCTGCAGCTGCAATACTGTTATGGTAAAAGTTTGATTGCAGACTTGAACAACAATAAATTCTGATTGCAGACTCGAAACAACAATCCAGCACAAGGGTCAAGTCAAAGAAGGCCTTGAAATAATTGAAAACACAGAACAGTAAACATATACCTACATGCATGCAAAGTCCCACGGCGCCACCTTTGTATTTGATGGCACACAACTCGCCTGATTAATGAATTCCGGGTCCTCCGAAGATTTGCTTTCCGTTGTTGGGATTTGCCAACGCTGTACTCTTGAATACAATTTCTCCTAGGTATCTTCTCGCGCTGTTGATTGAATAGGTTGGTCCATTTCTAGTGGCAATAGTAGTGAGTAAGCACACTTCATGGAAAATATATTGTTCAAGTTTAAAAGTGTATCTTAAATATCTAGATGATCACATTCAAAAAATTTAGGTTGCAACATTCAAAAAATTTAGGAAACAATTCTTTTGATTGGTAGAATTTTGGGGAACAATTTTCTTAGATTACAAACAAGCTCTAATAGATTATAATTAAGAGAAGATATATTGTTTAAAAGTGTTTTATAAATATGGTTAAAATTGTTAATTCAAAAAATATAAAGAATAATTGTTAAAAAATATAAAAAGTAATTTAGTAGATTGACAATTAAAAAAAAAGAAAAAAAATATTTATTTATTTGATGTTTTATATATATATATAATCTCATTGTTTTTATTTTTTTTTAAAGGATAAGATTAAGTGTGAATGATTTTTTATTTTACTTTATTTTATAAGAAAGACATTAATATGATAAGTATTGGCATGTTTTTCCTTAGAAGAAGTATTGAAATGCCTCTCCTTATTGTGTTTTATGATTGGTTGTTTTTAATTTATTGGTGAGGTATTAGGTGTTGATGAGTTTTTCCTATAGTTTAGTAGGTCATGGTCTAATTTTGTCCAATGTTTACTCTTTATCCCAAGTTAAGTGAGATATACAAAAATAATGAACCCAAGTCACATAAAGGCACTCGGTGTGAATTCTTCCAAGTCACATAAAGGTACTTGTAATTTCAAATAAAGGTACTTGTAATTTTAAATAAAGGTACTTGTAATTTCAAATAAAGGTACTTGTAATTTTAAACAAACGCTACTACTTCTTCATATGTTGAGATCTTCATACTTACATTGTTTATATTTATGTGCTTGCATTTTCCACCCTGTTACTATTATTTAATAAACCTTTACTTGCAACAAGAGGAACAAGGGTTACATGGGAACAATCATCTACCCAAACATAAAATTAATGTATAAATCTATTTGTCCCATTTATTTATGAGACAAGAGATCCCTTCTTTATCGTGCTTCAACTACTTAAGCTTATGGAGAGAAACATATTTTTAACTATTTAATTCATTCAAAGCATCTTTAATAAATAAAATAGAACTTTACAAATTAAAAAAAAAACTTTCTCAAATATACTTCAATAATATATATAATTGTTGTGTTATATATATTAAATCACATATAATATATATAATTGTTGTGTTATATATATTAAATCATATATAATCATGATGTTCTATATAATAAAAATAATATATAATATTTATGTGAAAGTATTTTTTGGGAAATGTGGGTTTAGATAATAAAATTTGTATATTTTTATGATACATTTATATTTTATTATTTATTATTTATAAAATTTAATATTTATTTATTTTTATATTAATAATTTTTTTGGGAGGTTAATTGGATTTTATAAAAAACTATATTATAAAAAAAAACAATAATGTGTTACATGAAATAAAGTTGAGGAAGTTGTAAAAAACGAGTATATTAAAATTTAATTTATTATATTATCTAAATTATATTATGTAGATGGCATTGAAATTATTAAGATGTTTAGTACATTATTGTTTTTGTTTTTGGTAGTTAGTTATAAATACATAAATGGAAGAGCACCATAGCTATTCAATAAGAAATATGCAATTTCAAAATTAATGTTTAAGATTCAAATGATAAATTATTGTGATTGTTTTTATTGTGTGTGAAGTATATTTGAATAAATTATATTAAGCAAATGATTAAATAGTTAAGATTATTTATTCAATTGTATAAGTAATGATTTTTTATTCAATTGTACATCTGAGTCGCGCACTAAAACTAGACTCAAAAATCTAGTGTTATCAAGTATCTACCCAAATTTATAAGGCACGGGAGCATTTTAGCAGTGTAGATAATGTTGTTGCTAAATTAGAACTATTTTAGCAGTGTATTTAATGCTGGTGCGAGATTATGAGCTATTGGAGTTGAACCAACAGTAAATCCAACAATTCATAATCCCACAGCAGCGCTGCGAGGTGCATGATTCATAATCACAGCAGCGCTGCGAGGTGCATGATTCATAATCCCACAGCAACTCTGCGAGGTGCATGATTCATAATCCCACAACAGCACAACTGTTGTGCGAGGTGCATAATTAACGCCACAACATTCTTTCTAGATGTATTCCTTAAAATTGACCTGCCAAGATTTGATGTAGAGGATGATGGAGAGAGTTTATAATATAGAATAGAAATAAATCTTTGTTAATGTATTGACTTATTGTGGCATGATCACCTACTAGAAATCACCATATAATAATGGAAAGATACTTACTGAGGATGTAGAGCAAGTGGGATAAAAAGCCAAAAGTGTTGAAGAAAAACTAATGTCTTATTAGTGACTTATTTGGTCCCATTTTGAAAACCAAAATAAAAATATACCTTTAAGAAAAGGATTTTATCATCCAAAGATGTAATAATGACAAAGATTAATGTTTGTTTTTTTAAAACCATGGGAACAACAACCTCCTAAGAGTATATCCAACTGTTTGCAAGCCAAATATACCAATAATTTGTGACTTAACAGGGGCCAAGACGTCCTGAATCCCATAGAGGTGAGCCTCTATCCCAGGGGCCGCCTACCCTTTGAGCCTTATCACAACAGGCCAATGAGCAACCCTACCCCATCAGTTTTGAATATGTGACCTCCAAGGAGATAACACATGTACTTAACCATTAGGGCCACTCAGGTGCTCAGACAAAGATCAATGTTTTCAATGCCATGCACCTAATTGGAGTCTAGGACACAAATGCAAAGAATAAAAAAGTATACTTTCATAGCGATGATAATGACAAAGAGAAAGAAGTAAGGGATTTATCTTCATGTGACCTGGAAACATAGGTTTTGAGTAAGGAATCCCAAAGCCAGACGTCTCGAAGCCCACAGAGGTGAGCCTCTATCCCAGGGGTTGCCTACCCTTTGAGCCTTGTCACAATAGGTCAATGAGCAACCCTACATCATCAGTTTTGAATATGTGACCTCCAGGGAGATAACACGTGTACTTAACCATTAGGCCCACTTAGGTGCTCAGACAAAGATAAATGTTTTCAATACCATGCACACCTAATTGGAGTCTAGGACATAAATGCAAAGAATAAAAAGTATACTTTCATAGCGATGATAATGACAAAGAGAAAGAAGTAAGGGATTTATCTTCATGTAACCTGGAAACATAGGTTTTGAGTAAGGAATCCTAAAGCCTTGAAAATTAAGCAATCAAAATGCAGTCCCAACATTCTCTTGTGGCCACAATGATGACTACTTCTCAACCCCAAACTCTTTAAGTTTTTGGTTATATTAAGAAAACAAGAATAATGTTACTTATAGATAGTGGTAGTTCATGTAATTTTGTAGACATTAAAATAGCTAAACAATTAAATATGTGTTTACGTTATTTCTAATTTTCAAGTTGAAATATTGGGGACTAAACTAGTTTATGTTATGTGAAATGTCATATGATTGAATTGTTTGTTAATTATTACAAATCAAAGTCTTTTATGTATCCCATGGTAATTGAGGGAGTAGACCTAGTCTTAGTAACCTAATGGTTGGCCACAATTGAGATGGTAGGATTAAATTTAAAAAACAATTCTTAAGATTTAGTGAAAAAAGAAAAAAAACTTTAAATTTCATAAAATCAAGAGCCCACCCCCCACCCCTAAATAGTCTCATCCAACATAATGGAGAAAATGATTAAGAAAGGATCCCAAGCTTATCTTCTAAATTGTTATTCAATGCTTGTGGCGCTATGAGTAAACAAAACAACAAGCATTTTTTTTCAATGTTTCTTTAAGAAGAATGCCCATTATGGTAAATGAAACTCTCGAACCAAACTGATTTTTTTACATTGCATATTGTGTTTTAGTATAGCGAAGTGTGGCGAAGAGAACAACTAGCCCGTGTTTATGAATGTTTGCGCATTTTTTTTATCAAGATGCATATAGCCAAGATTGAAAGTTTGTTTTTTTTATGAAAATAGTTGTTCAAATGATATTTCTAAAATTTTTTAGGTTTCAATAAGAAGCTGATAGAATGTAGCAAGTTGTAAAAAAGAAAGTTGTGGATAGGAAAAGGATTGCTGGAAATTCAAAATATTGTTTCCTATGGTTGACATAAGCATGTGTAAAGTTGCAAGATACACTAACAAAAAAAAAGACAATAGTCTTAAAAAACAATCTGAAATGAAACTTTACACATGCTTATGGTTGACATAAGCATGTGTAAAGTTTTTTTTCAGATGGAAAGATCCACAGGAAACCCAGCAATACTTCCCCACGATGGTAGAGGTGGTAAACCGCCGGCCATCCTAGCAGAAGGCCTAACCCTAGAGGACTCAAGGCTTGAACCCACGACCTCCCCCGAACCGAGAGAGTGTACGCACGTCTTACCAATTGAGCTAACCCTTGGGGCTATAAGCATGTGTAAAGTTGCAAGATACACTAACCAAAAAAAAGACAATAGTCTTAAAACAGTCTGAAATGACTTTGCCTATGATAATGTTCTAAATAGGATTGAAGATTTTTACAACGATATGAATGTTGAATAGCTAGAATAACATTTTTTTTTCATATGTTTCTGTAACTATTGCATATAATCTAGATTTTTTATAGAAGAAATATTTTAATGCAGATTGAATGCATAACACAGAATAAGATGGCGAAATTTACAATGTGCATAGAAGTTTGCTTCTAACCAAGAAGTAGATTGTTATTAGGAAAAAACATTTACAAATGCAAATAGAATATGTGCTGGAAAAAATTTGTAATGGCTTACAAAAGATGTTTATGCAATTGTGGAAGACTTAGGGAAACCAAAACAACATTCAAGTCTAAAAACATAAACTAAAACTGGAAAAAATATCTCTATCATTTTTAGAGTACTATAGTTTTGCAATGGAATAAACAAATAGAATATGTACTTTAATTAGTGGTAGACAAAGCATATGGCCTAGGACAACGTTATCAACAGAGTTATGATACTAGGATTTGTCATGTGAGTGATATGAATCTTTGCTTATGGCTTGTTTGGATAATGATAAAGACATTGAATATCTGACTGCATTGAATGGAAGGATAAAGTATTTTCTTTTGCAAAGAGATAAAATAAAGAGTCTCAAAGAAAAATATGATGTGCAAAATTATGTGCAAGGAAACAATTTAGCAAACAACTTTCATATATGGATGAATCTGTAAAAGGGGATTTCTCTAAATACATATATAAGGCTGCTGGAAAATATGTGAACTTATAGTTATTTTTGCATTATTAAACAACTATATTGCTAGCAAAAGGGGCAGAGTGAGAGTAGAAAACAATAGGCATTATTTTTTTGGGGTTTCTGTAATTTATTTCAATGGGATGGACTCAAGGTGTAGGGGACATTTTATGCAATAGTTTTAATGTCTTCTGAAGGTGTATGCAAAGAAATGTGCTCAAAGAGATTAATAAACTTTCACATGCAAATACAAAGAATGGAAAAGGTCACAAAAACTTTTAGGAAAACAAATAATTATTATTGAATGGAAAATATCGCAAAGACTTTTAGAAAAGCAAATAATTATTATTTTCTTTAAGAAAGCACAGAAACAATTTAGCAAACAACTTTCATATAGGGATGAATCTATAAAAGGGGATTTGTCTAGAGATTTATCTTTGTATTATTAAACAACTATATTGAACAAAAGGGGCACATTGAGAGAAGAAAACAATAAGCATTATTTATTTTTTTGGTTTCTGTAATTTATTTCAATGGGATGGATGGAAGTTGTAGAGGACATTTTATGCAATAGTATGCAAAGAAATGTGTTCAAAGAGAATAATAAACTTCTACATGCAAATACAAAGAAAGAATGAAAAAGGTCTCAAAGACTTTTAGGAAAGCAAATAATTATTTGTACCTATTATTTAATATTTTTTGAATGTAATAATTATTTTGTTTATTTTGTTCATGGCCAAAGTATAGAGTCCTTGCTGGAAGAGTTTTGAAGCTGGAAAATGGTTGACGAGACACTTTTGCAGTAATGTTCATATGAGTCAACTGAAATGGTGGGGCAACATTCTTTCAATTATGTCCCTCGCAGTGTGCATTATATGGTTTCTTCATCTGTTTCCAATTTACAGTTTAAATTTGCTCATATGTCGCTGGGTTTCACGATTACAAAATGCATAGAAATTTCCGCTTTGGGTCATTGGCAATTTGCATTCTCTGCAGATGCACTAGAAGGGTGGTGCAAATGCAGTTTTTATTTTGAGTGTTCCATAGATCTCCCCAAATTTCTAAATCATAATTGAGAAATAAATATTACATCAAACATGGTTATATAAAGATCTGATAACTAAAAATTGAATAGGATAGAAATAAACATTTTAAATTAACTGTGCAACTGCAACAGTCGAGAATGTTATTTGGAAAACTATCAACAACAAAAACAGAAAAAAATCCAATGCTACGAAGAATGTTATTTGGAAAACTATCAACAACAACAACAAAAAATCCAATGCTACGAAGAAAATTGCCATAGCAATTTTGTGGCTAAGAGGAGTCAAATGGCAAAGTTTGTTGTCATATTCATGTCATCTAAGTTGTTTAAAGAAGGAAACTAATAGAATCGATGGAATTGGGAAGAAAAGAATCTATAGAAATTGTTATTGAAGTGCATTTGTTGATGAAATGCATTTGTTAAAGTGCATAGGAGTATAAGTACCTGTGTTTTTGCTTCAACTATTGGAAGCAAATTTGGATCGCCAACTCATCGTTTAGGGGATCGATAAATGTGGCCTTCGAGGTCTTTAGCACATGACTTACTTTAGGGCATGGTCTTACGATATTTTTCATTAGACAGAGAGGTGGTTCATCTACTGTGAGTTGTTGTAGTACTCCAAGGAAAAAAAAATTATAGATTTCATTCACCTAAAACTAAGGAAGAAATGGTAGAGAAGAATTAGTAAGGCAAATGAACTGCAATTGTTGGGAACAGGATTTTTGCTTGTACTTTTGAGGGGGAGAAAATCAAATATAACAGGTGCAATGGAAGAAAACATTAAATAAAAGAAGAAGTCTTTCATTGTATAATGAAAGTAGACTATGTAGTTGCATAATCATTCATTGTTTCCCTATCTCTTATGTAAAATTCCAATTGTTTGTTGTTGTATTGGAAGGAAACAACTATAACTACGACGAAGCCAACGATGTATGTCTTTCTGATGACACAGGCTCATTGATTGTCTCTTCTGATGCACACCTACTCAGTTGTCTCAACGACGTTGGATGGCAATATTGCTATTGAATTTATGGCATCGTCGTAGTCATATTGCCCTTTTTTAGATCAAAGCCAGTTATCCTGATACTTTTGTCAAGCAAGAGAAAACTGGCAAAGCGATTTATCAGATTATCATTGATCGTAGTTGTAATTTTCATTAACCCATGTTTATCGATAATATCTACGTGCAAGATCTTTGTTTTCACAAGGGAGGTTTGATTGCAGTTATGTGCAGGACCATAGACAACCAAGACATCTCCCTCAACTACATTGCCATGTGCTGATGTACAAAGTTGTATTACAAAAGATGGTTTGATTGCCACTTGGTTCAATCTATGTGAACCTGAAATGGAAACAAAAAAGGAAAAAAAACAGTATTCATTGAACATTGGAGCTTGAGGTACAGACGTTGGCTTGGTACTAAAGTAAAGTAAAAGACAATACATTCTGATAAAAATGTAGAGAGATGAGGAAAAACTATTGTAATGGATAGGAACATTACCTTTTAGGATTGTTTGTTGTTGTGCTTGTCGTAGGTATTGAAGTGGCCTCTGCTACATTTTGCAACAAAGAGGTACTTATTCAACTAATGGGTTGTTTGGTGTCAATGCCATAGGAAATTCATTTTGGTTATGCGATATTTCTTCTTCTTTTGGTTGTTTTTTTTGAGATGTTTCAGTCTGCAAATGCAAGGAAGCATGAAAGTAGAATATAGAGTTACAATATATGCTTTAAACACAACGAAAGTTGAAAAATGCAGAACAGCAAAAGATGCACACCAAAGAAATAATGCAAAGAATGATGGTTTGTTAAGAATATCCACAAATTCAATTATTGAGCTTGTTGTGAGGAGATTTATCTTTATGTGTGTGTGGAAAACTTTTATGAGGCCAAGTGCAGATGTCAAGCATTCAATGTAACTTGACATTCTTTTCTAAAGGGGTTGAAGCATAAAATTCTTGTAAGGCCTGTATAGGAAACATGTTGCAGGGAAACTACTTACAATTATCATATGAAGAAAGCATGTGGAAGTTCATTTTTCTTGCAATGTTTTGAGACATGGGAACGAAGTAGATCAAAGGAAATTGAAAGGAATTGACAATAAGCTAGTAAAATGATCACTCCAATAGGCATATGAAATAGTAAATTAAATGGAATCAATGTCTAAATTTGTCCAAAAGTGATCAATCACTGAAACAGAGTTTGTTGTAGGCTTCTCTGTTTTTAGTTAAAGATTTTGTCTTTTCATAAAGAATTGCAATTTGTTTTCCCAATGTTTCTTTCAACATGTCAATGCTGAAGTCACCTACAAGCAAAACAAGTGTATTGTTATTGGTATTTGACAAGATGCAATCCAAAAAATGTATAAATGGATCAACCAGGTTGTTTGGTCTATTGTAGATATTCACAAGTCTAATGACAGTTCTAGAGAATTTGATGTCTATCGGAATTGCTTCAACACAACTTCGTTTGCAAGTTTGTGTGTTGATGATATTATTGTCTTTCTTGATCATTGTAAGTAGTCCATGCACTGAACATGTTCCTAACATTGCATTGGTTTGTAAATGTTTCATGGTTGCAATGCATATGCATATAGGTTTCTTGCAAACAAACAATGTTTGATTGCATTAATTCAATGTAATTTGCAACATCATGCAAAGTCAAGCTACATGTGTTAAGTGCAGATATGAGCTTGCGTTCAGCAGTTGGAATCGATATTAGTCCATACTCAAATCGCAAAGCTGCATGTTCTTTTAATCTTTTTATTTCAAATATGACTTTTGATGAAATTGAAAAGTTTTTTAGTTCTAGCCTATTTATAAGATAGAGACCATCCATGTTTTCGATACATGAAAGTGCAATGTAAACAAGACCATATCTTATAGTTCCTTTTTGGGTCAAAATCCAATTTTTCGAAGGTTTGGCCTTGTGCTCTGTGGATTGTGCGTGCACATGACAATTGAATTGGAAATTGTAATCGCATGGCATTGCCTTTCTTTCCGAGAGATATTTTTGTTGTCATTCTTTTTATAGGTGTCCATGTCGACATGACCGTATTTGTGCACGAGTGTTGCAAGTTCGTTCTTGCAATTGTACCAACCTTTGGGTGTGAAATTTAGACCTAGAAGATGTCAAGGGATGAACCCTTCTACACCATTGACAAGACCATCTTCAATTTAATTTAGTAGTTTCCTGCAACAATCTCAACAAGCATGTTCTTTTTTATCACTACAAGCATGTTCTTTTTTATCACTATTGATGAAGGCAATTGTATTGTTGTTTTACTACTAAAAGTCTTTTCAGTTGAATCAATTTTGGTATCGTGAGTTGAAAGTGTAAAAGGTTATGCGTCTACGGTTGATAACATCTTTGAATCGTGTTCTTGGACATCTTTGTCGCAATATTAGAGAAATAGGGGAATGTTGGATCTAAAGGCGGTTGTTTATGACAATGTTGATTTAAGTATTGAATATCATCATTTGTTTGGTTAAATGTTCTAATTCTATTCAAAACTGAAATGAATGTTTTGTTTGTTTGTCTGAATGTTTTGTTTGTTTGTCTCACAATTGTTTTCAGTTCAGAGCATTTTATAGAATCATACTAAAAAGAATATGGATATGGTTATTGATGAAACACAAATTGTGCAAACATCCAAGAATCGCCTGAGCTTAAAAAACATGTACGTTTCGTTCATCCAAGAGATCAACAGCGAAGTCAACCATTGACTTTGTTGTTGGTCTGTTGGATGGACCGAACGTATATGTTTGTTTGTTAAGGATGGCCCCAAGAATCATGGACTGGTTCTGCCTGACAAAGATCACCACACAAAATGACATTAGTATTGTTGAATGGTGCCATCGGCATATGCATAATTTCATGCAAACATTTGTCAATGTTGTAAAGCATGCGAGAACCTATTAATGGAACTTCATCAATCAACATTATTTTCAATTACGCGTAGTCTTTTGTCAACATATCTAGTGTGTTTGAAATTAAAGGAAACATGTTGGTCAAGTTCAAAGGCAATTTAAAGGTAGAGTGGACGTTGGTGCCATTTGCATTGTATGTTTCTTTTCCAGTGAATGCAGCGACAATTCTTTCTTCTTTTTTAATGGGTCATTATCAAGGTCTTTGTCATAGAAATGCAAAAGCCTTGCGTAAAGACCTTTTGTTGTATGTGTTTTTTTTATACCAACTTTTTTGGTTAGGAACAAGTGGAATGGAGTTCAAGGGTTCATTAGGGGAATTTTGAGGTAAAAAATGGGTTTGAAAACAAAAAATGTACTATTAAAATCCACTTTAAAAGAACCAATCACATTCTAGAGGATGACATCATCTATAATAGTTGAGGTGGCATTGGTTGCGTTAAGGATGTTTATTTGTCAAATTGTAAATGATGAGTAAAAACTCATAGTTAACTATATCAATGTTGTAAGTAAAGTAATCATTATGAAAATAACACTCAAATATACTAAAGTACTATTAAAGTACTTAAAAAGAAAAGTACTCTTTATATTTCAATATAAAATAAATTACAAATACCAAAAAAACTAAATATTTTATTCCAATGTAAATTTTTTTACATTTCAATATAAAATAAATTACAAATACCAAAAAGTAAATTGTCTATTCAAAACTAAAATTATGTAATTACTTTTTCAATATTTAAAAAATATATGTCAAATCTTAATTTAAAATCAAAATCACTTAATATCTTATAATAAAAACAATTTGATGATTAATAGTTTTTGTTTTTTAAATACTTACTATATAATAATCTATTATAATTATTATTTAAATATAAAAAATATATTTATTTATTTTATAAAAATAAAATATTATATTATAATAAATTACTATATATATTCTCATCGAGTTGAATTTTAATATTAATACCATTTTTTTAATTTAAGTATTATTCAATGATCGTATTTTATTATCAATTTTTAATCTTTGAAACATTTGCATCTATACCAACATAAATTAGACAAATACATTCAAGTTACAAAACCAAATATATACATAAAATTTTAATGTAGCAATTTTAATGAACTATTATATCATAATAAAATATTATATTATTAAAAAATTTATTACATATAATAATAATGTTTATTACATGTAATCTCATTTACTTAATATTAACTAAACTTTTTAGTGATAGAAATCTATGTACTATTGATTCCTCTCAATATTAACATATTTTTCTTAATTTATTTAATAATGTTATTAATTATTACATTAAAAACTATATATATAATATATATTATAAGAAACTATTAAAAATGAGTTTACATATGTTTTTAAAAGTGTATTAAAAGGAAGACAAATATTTTTTTTAAAATATTTTTAATATATAGTTTTATATTTATATTTTAAAATTAATTTTTATTTTTAATAAATAATTTCATGGTGCCATCGGCATATGCATAATTTCATGCAAACATTTGTCAATGTTGTAAAGCATGCGAAAACCTATTAATGGAACTTCATCAATCAACATTATTTTCAATTACGCGTAGTCTTTTGTCAACATATCTAGTGTGTTTGAAATTAAAGGAAACATGTTGGTCAAGTTCAAAGGCAATTTAAAGGTAGAGTGGACGTTGGTGCCATTTGCATTGTATGTTTCTTTTCCAGTGAATGCAGCGACAATTCTTTCTTCTTTTTTAATGGGTCATTATCTAGGTCTTTGTCATAGAAATGCAAAAGCCTTGCGTAAAGACCTTTTGTTGTATGTGTTTTTTTTATACCAACTTTTCTGGTTAGGAACAAGTGGAATGGAGTTCAAGGGTTCATTAGGGGAATTTTGAGGTAAAAAATGGGTTTCAAAACAAAAAATGTACTATTAAAATCCACTTTAAAAGAACCAATCACATTCTAGAGGATGACATTATCTATAATAGTTGAGGTGGCATTGGTTGCGTTAAGGATGTTTATTTGTCACATTGTAAATTATAAGTAAAAACTCATAGTTAACTATATCAATGTTGTAAGTAAAGTAATCATTATGAAAATAACACTCAAATATATTAAAGTACTATTAAAGTACTTAAAAAGAAAAGTACTCTTTATATTTCAATATAAAATAAATTACAAATACCAAAAAAACTAAATATTTTATTCCAATGTAATTTTTTTTACATTTCAATAAAAAATAAATTACAAATACCAAAAAGTAAATTGTCTATTCAAAACTAAAATTATGTAATTACTTTCTCAATATTTAAAAAATATATGTCAAATCTTAATTTAAAATCAAAATTACTTAATATCTTATAATAAAAACAATTTGATGATTAATAGTTTTTGTTTTTTAAATACTTACTATATAATAATCTATTATAATTATTATTTAAATATAAAAAATATATTTATTTATTTTATAAAAATGAAATATTATATTATAATAAATTACTAGATATATTCTCATCCAGTTGAATTTTAATATTAATACCATTTTTTTAAATTTAAGTATTATTCAATGATCGTATTTTATTATCAATTTTTAACCTTTAAAACATTTGCATCTATACCAACATAAATTAGACAAGTACATTCAAGTTACAAAACCAAATATATACATAAAATTTTAATGTAGCAATTTTAATGAACTATTATATCATAATAAAATATTATATTATTAAAAAAATTATTACATATAATAATAATGTTTATTACATGTAATCTCATTTACTTAATATTAACTAAACTTTTTAGTGATAGAAATCTATGTACTATTCATTCCTCTCAATATTAACATATTTTTCTTAATTTATTTAATAATGTTATTAATTATTACATTAAAAACGATATATATAATATATATTATAAGAAACTATTAAAAATGAGTTTACATTTGTTTTTAAAAGTGTATTAAAAGGAAGAAAAATATCTTTTTTTTAATATTTTTAATATATAGTTTTATATTTATATTTTAAAATTAATTTTTATTTTTAATATATATATATGCCAATTTATTCATTTAAATTTAACTTTATATTTAAAATTCAAAATTGTAAATACATGGTTTAAAAACATATTTTGAATATTAAAAAAATAACTTATGTTTCAAGTTTCAAATTTCAAAATTAGTATACTCTATTTTATGAGTACATTACTTTATAAGTACATTCATCATATTATATTTAAGAGTAATTTATGCACTCAAGAATACTTTATTTTTAGTCATATCAAAGATGGTTTTTTTATTGGTTTATTTTAGACATCTTTTCAATTTAACTTAACCATAGTTGCATTGGTTATAGTGTAAGAGATGAGCTGTAAATATACATTTTCTACAAAATGCGTAGCTCATAATATTTTATTATATTTCTTATGAGGCCCATTTTAAACCTCAAAATTCTCCTAATAGTTCGTCGTATATGCAATTATTTCTTCTACAATGACATGCTGTGCATTGTTCAAGTTTCTTCTAATTGCATGATATTCATTCATGTTCAGAACAAAAGGTTTTTTGACAAACCGCCAAGGTTTGTGTGGGAATCCATATGTGATGAACGTTTGCAAATAAGGTCAGTTTGTATGTCATATTGCTCAAAATCAGACTTGTTGAACTATTCTTTTGGTTCCTCGTTCGATTCAAGTGTCTCATGAAGTTGGGTTTCAATCATTTCATTTGCATTGTCAATGTCACCCCATTTTATAATTATTCAAACAATGAGATTTTATCCAACATTGGTTATTTCTTGTTTGTATTTAATGTATGCCTCTATCCATGTTTTGAACCTATGTCGCAAACCAACGAAGTTGTTTCTATGTGGAAGGAGTAAGAGCTTTTTTGTTTTGAAGTTCTCAAGGTATGTTCTTTGTTGTAGTGAATATATCGAATGATAAATGGTCTATTTCTTTTAATTGTTTTTATTTGGAGGTAGTAGTAAGAAGATGCAAACTCTGCTAAAGAAAGAGTCTCTAATTTAGGGGGGCGTGAATTGTATCTATCCAAAATAGATGGGGAAATAATGTCATCAGAATTATCAGGTTCTTTTTTAGGAGTGGAAGTGGAATTTTTTTCAAAATGATTGTTTGTTTATCATCGGGTGCAGTATTTATGAAGATTGTTTTCCTTTAATGATAAATATAGTGGCAAGGAAAGCACAATATGTATTGCTTCTGTTGAATGTTCAACAATGCGTTCTCAAGTTTATGAATTGCTTCCATCTTTTTGTTGCTATCAAAGAAAGTTGCTTCTTTGATTTTTTTGAAAGCATTTGTCATAGGCCTATCTAATTTTGTTATGTTTGATGCAATAGCAAAAGCATCTAAAATGAACTGTGCATTAGTATTTGCTTTCCACAAAGTCGGTATTCTTTTGCAAATGGATTGATCCAAATGTCAGATGGGTCTCTTTTTAGCAATAAAGTAGGTTGATTAATCAAAGAACACAACAACAAGATGTATTCATCTTTGGCGATTTGAAATTATTACAAGAACAATTCAATGGACATGTTCTTAAGGTATTCTTTACATTCAAGAAGAGGAAGAACATGGTTTCTTTTTTCATTTACATCATTGGAAACATTCTCTAGAGATTCTCAGATTGTTGTTGTATCAATAGGATGCATGGGGAAATCAAATCTACATTTAGAAAGTGGGTTTTTTTTCATGTTTTGGTGTGAGTATGTGTATGAATCTTTATAAATTTCTTGTCTATTAACAAAGAATCAGTTGTTATATAACAATCAATAAATGTAGTCATTTTGTTATCAATATTCTTCCCATAAATTAGTGGATTTTCAATCCATAGAAGCCCATGTTCATGTCCATTCCCTCTTTGTTGAAACTATGTTGTGAAGAAATAGTCTTAGATGTTCCCAAAGAAGCTGTTTTTTTAAGATTAAGGACTTCAAGCCATTCATTCTATGTTTATATTAACGACCACAAAGGATTGGGTGATTTCTTATCAATAGTATTGGCTATGCAAAGGTTAGGAGAGCTATGAAATATTTTGTTCTCAATTTGAGAATTGCATTGCATAAATGTTTCCAGATAAATCAGTTGCTGTAAATCTTACAAAAAAGGTCAGCAGTCCAAGTTTTGCAAAAATATTTTTCTTCATGGTATCGAAATAGTCGGGAGACGTTCTCACTGCTTTAAATGTGCGATATGAAAAAGGAGATTTAACAATTTTTTCAAGGTTGGCTTCTGATCTGATCTATTTTGCAGTCAATTTTTTGCCTTTCAACTCCCTTATACGAATTGAAATCCAAGTAGTGCTAGAAATCGAGTTTATAAATATCTTTATTGTTTTGAAGAAAATATTTGTAGGATGTTCTTTGAATGCAATACTTTCATGTTGTGGTTCCCATTGTTCTATCTGTTGATAGCGAAATCGTTTGTAAATATCCTCTGGTCGATTGTTTCCATAGAAAAGTGTTGGAAAATTCAACTCTTCTGAATATTTGTCTTGAAAAATGCCTAGCGGTTTATAGTTTTCAGAGGGCCCAATTTCTATTATCGTGTTGGCCAAATCATCTATCAAATTTTGTTTCTCCATATCCATGCACCAATGTTTCAGACACTATTTCCATTTCTACTTCATTAGTCTTGTCATGTGGTGATTGCAATTCAAATTGAAATTCACTTCCATCTTTGGCTGTAGGAGATGAATCTCCAGATGATTGTTGTTTATTTCATGGAATTTTTGTTCCCATTGAACATTAACAACGCCTTATTTTTTGTAGAATTTTTTGTCGAAAACATCTTTCAATGCAGTCGTTACTATAGCAAGACGGACATTTTCAGAAATGAGTGCATTTTTGTATTCGAGTTTTCGCTTCAACAAAACTGCAATTGTCATGTCATCATCAAGATTTTTGGGCAATGTTGTTTGAACTTTCCTAGATCCGTAGGAACATTTATCATTGTTCCTGACAAGCCTATTTGAGCTCTTTTATATCCTAGTTAATGAATTTGCACAAAAGCATTTCTAGGTGAGATAAGTTGCTCTTCCAAAGGATTCAACATAACTACAGAAGACAATGTGTTGTTACGATGAATGTGAATAGGTGATGCAAAAAATGAACCTCGGCCTTGGATATATGTTTTTTTGTAGAATATGCAGATGTTTTCATATTTATGCATATGGAAATTCCTTGTCCGTGCTTGTCAAGCACTTCAAATCCATACAAATCTTCTCATCAAGGAAGGAAATGCATTTTTTGAAATGCAAATGTATACAAATAATGCATGTGTGGGATCATAGTGTCACATATATTTATCAAGTAAAATAGAGTGGTGTGCTTTTTCACATTCCTTCTCTTGTTGATATGTTAAATTTCATGAACCATAGATTTACAAGCCAGAATGAGAGTTATATAAAAAGAAGGATGCAGTGGAATTGACAAAGCAATGGAACTGAACAACATATTCATGACAAAAAATTCACATAAATCGGATTAGTATTGCACAGATTATAATTACATCAATCTTCATTAACATGTCAGTTAGACAATAGTCATACAATAAGGAGAATTTGAATACTATGGATAATATTCGAATTCACCAACTCAAACTGGTTGATTAGCTAACTCAATGTGGAAATAATCACAGCTGGAGCTCACTAGTTTAACCTCGGATAACTAATTCAGTCACAATCAGTTAACTGATGAGGTAGGTGGACAAAAGGCGCCACACTTCCTTAAATCATGCAAAGTGGTGCTAGGGTGACTGGTCGTGAACTAACTGGTGGTTATCGGAGCATAATTGATCATGACTGACTACTTACCATAGACAACTGAAGGTGACTGTTGGTGGCACTCAGAGAGGGTTCCTATAATGTAGGGATTAACACCAATGGAACCAAAACTCAAAAGTGTAGATGAGTCTGGGCATGTGCCCCGTTACTCTAGTAAAGTGAAAAAGACCTCCTAAGCTAGGAAAAATAACCAAATAGACTGTGGGTAAAGGTAGGATTAATTAATCCTAACACCCCTTCCCCCCCCCTTAATCCTAAATCACTCCTAAATCTGGACATTTGGGCCCTGACAACTAGGAAAAAATGTCACCCATACAATATAAATGAAATAAAATACTGCTTAATAAATTAAGAAAATGGGGAAATCCTCATTGGGGAAATCCTCATGGGAACCCCCCCCCCTCAAAATAAGCAGGAAATTAGGAACAATGAGTCAAGGCTTTACACCAAGAAGAGATCTGAGGTAAACAAATCTCTTTTCAATGAAGGACTTGGTAAAAATATCTGCAATCTTCTCCTATGTAGGGTAGTAGCGCACTACGATAGTCTTGTCATGCACTAGTTCCCGAATGCAATGCATGTGTACTTCAATATGCTTTGCTCGTTGCTCATGAATTGGATCATTGAATATCTTTATGCTACTTTGGTTGTCACAATTTATGCCTACTGAAGGTGAAGTGTGAATCCTAAACTCTGTTAAGATGCCATGTAGCCAAACTGCCTGAATAGTTGCATTTACATCCCCCCTATACTCTTCTTCTGTTGAAGAGAGTGCAAAAGATGCTTTCTTCTTGCTGGACCAACAAATTGGCCCAAATCCCAACATAAGCACAAAACCTAATTTAGATTTCCTCTAATTCCCATCTCCAACCTAGTATGAATCAGTGTATCCAATGAGATATAACTATGCATCAAGGTTCTATAATGGATCACATAGTCTCTAGTACCCTGCACATAGTGCAAGTTGTGCTTTGTTGCCTTCAAGTGCAACTGATGTGGCTCCTGCATGTATATGGAAGCAATTTTCACAGCATAGGATATATCTGGGCTCGAATATGTGAGGTATAGTAGGCTCCTGATGAGCTGTTTGAAAAGAGTGTTGTCAACCAATGGTGTAGAACCACCTTCTTCTAACCTGATTCCAGATAGGAAGGGAAAAGGTGTTGCTTTACAATCTTCCATGTGGAACCTTTTAAGCAAATATGATGAGTATTAAGACTGTGAAATCATGATTCCTGAAGTCTTTTGACTTACTTCAAGACCAATGAATTGTTTCAACGGTCCTAGATCTGTCATGGCAAATGCTTTACTTAAAGCTGACTTGATGCTTCTCAATCCATCAACAGATTTGCTAGCAATGAGCAAGTCATTGACATATAGGACAATCAACAACAATGAGCCCTCTTTATGCTGCATGAAGACATTGCAGTCATATATGCATCTCTCAAATTTTTGTGGCATGAGAAATGAATCCATCTTGGAATACCATGCCCGTAGGGCTTGTTTGAGCCCATAGAGATATTTCCTTAGTTTGCAAACTAAGGATGAATCTTCAGTATACCCCTTAGGTTGTCTCATATAGATCTCCTCTTCCTGGTCACCATGGAGGAAGGAACTCTTCACATCCATGTGATGTTCCTCCCACCTCTCTGAAGTTGCAACTGCCAAGACTAGCCTAATGGAGTCCATTCTTTCTACTGGAGCGAATGTATCATTGTAGTACACCCCATGGAATTGTGAGTATCCTTTTTCTGCCAATCAAGCCTTGTACTTGGTTGTGGTTCCATCAGATGTTATCTTGGTCTTGTAGACCCATTTGCATTGTACTAACTTCCTCCCATGAGGCAAGGTTACAAGCTTCCAGGTTTTGTTGTCCTGTAGTGAATCAAATTCCTCATCCATAGTTGATTGCCATCTTGGATCATGGCAAGCCTCTTTGAATGATTGAGGATATGATCCCATCGTCATGAAACACCTCTTTGGGAGAAGTGAATTTGAATGGGAGAGTGCAAAATGTTCATTATGATATTGGGACCTCGCTCTTCTTCTATCATCTAGATCCCCAACAACATTCCCAACTGCTTTAATGAGATTTTGGGCCCGTTTAGGCTTCTGATTTAGAATAGGTGCTAGATATGGATCTAGATTTTCTTGAGGTTTGATCTCAATATCAAGATCATGATGATCGTCTTCCTCATCTTTTGAATCTGAAACATTAGACAATAAATCTTTATCTGCAAATGGAAATAAAAGAGATTTTATAACTTCATCTACTTTGAATGATAGTTGAGATTGTACTGGATCTAAGTATGGCATAAAGTGTGAGAATGAATATTCTTTGGAGGCATGGATTGCATCACCCTTCGCTATAATCTTCCTAGTTGAGATATCTAAGATCTCCACTGAGTCAAGACCAAACACTACTCGCTTTGGTGGGCCAGTATGTATCATTTGATATATAGACAACAAGTTTGTTGCAAGAGAGGGAACATGGAGCACATTTTGGAACTCTCCATGCTTGATTTTAATGGAACCTCTCCCAACAACTAGGATATGAGAATCATCTCCCATATGGATGCTAGGTCCTTTAGAGAGATATAGAGAGGTGAAGGATTCTTTGGAAGTAACCATGTGGTTGGATGCTCCTGGATCAATCAGATAGGCCTTTGACCGAGTGAAGTTAGCTTTCAAGGCATAGTAGCTCTCATGTTCTTTAGTCTAGTTTCCAACTTCAGAATTATTTGCACATTGAGGAAGGGGAATGTTGTTCTACTCAAGGATATTAGAAAACTGGTCTATGGTCTTCTTCATGCACCGACTCTCTGGATGAAATCCTCTCATACAGTAAGAGCATTTAACTTTCTCAAATATCTTGTTCTTGTTCTTCTTGGAACCTGAGATTCCATCAAAAGGATTTTGCTTCTCCTTGGGATCCTAATCAACTTTTTTGTTCTCCTTCCCTCTTTGCTTCCTTTTTTCTTGTGCATTCCTAGAGTCTCCAACTAAGAGGGCTTGATTCTTGGAAGCATTGAGCACTCCCATCTGAATCAATTTGTCTTGCTCCTAGATTAATGACTATGCAAATGCATATAGAGATCGAATTTTCCAATTTGGGATGGATAGCCTTCCAGAGTGGAAAGTATATACAAATACTGAAAATTATGATCCAAGCTTTCTCGGAATGGAAAGCACAAGCTGCTTATCCTTCCTCTCAATCCCATATTGCTTGCATTGCAAGACTAGGGCTTTGTATTTTGAGAAGAAATACTAAACTATCTCGAAGTTGCTAGTTTGGAGTGCAATTAGCTCATTCTCCAGAATATGGCCTCTTAGCTCATCATGTTTTCCAAACAAGGATTCGAGCTTGTCCCATACTTCTTTCGGAGTTTTGAGTCCCTTAAGGTGGAATAACAACTACTTGGAGATATGGATGCACATGAAGTCGAAGACTTCATCTATCTTATTCAAAAAGTTGGATTTGTCAACATATTGTTGTGGTTCGACTTCTCTTCCCATTTTCATCCTATACAGGCCTTTGTTGCGCAAGTCTATCTGCATATATTCCCTCCAATCAATGTAATTGAAGGGTGTAAGGATCATAGGTGATAGAGCAGCTGAATTCTCCATTTCATCGATATGTTGATCAACAATTCTTCAAGAACTATGTATGTACCTACAAAAATCACTCCAAAAAAACTTCAATTCGCAAACATTTGTCAATTCAAACCTCTCCACCTCAACATGAGCACTTTTTCTGAGTCCATCACACCTAGAGATACCTCTCTGGACAGAATCTAAAGGGAGCAATGCAATGATTCCAGGAATTATGTGGAAACTGAACTGCTTCTAGTGCAAGCATGGAGGTTTGTGAGGTTTGATGTTGGCCTGAACATAGGCTTTGATACCATGTTAAATTTCATGAACCATAGATCTACAAGCCAAAATGAGAGCTATATGAAAAGAAGGATGCAGTGGAATCAATAATCAGTGTAAACTGAACAATGGATTCATGACAAAAATTTCACAGAAATCGGATAAGCTTTGCACATATTATCATTACATCAATCTTCATTAACATGTCAGTAATACAATAGTCATACAAAAAGGAGAATTTGAATACTATGGATAAGCTTTGAATTCACCAATTCAAACTGACTGATTATCTAACTCAGTGTGGAAATAATCACAGTTGGAGCTCACTAGTTTAACTCCGGATAACTAATTCAATTCACAATCAGTTAATTGATGAGGTAGGTGGACAAAAGGTGCCACAATCCCTTAAATCATGCAAATTGGCTTTAGGGTGACTGGACGTTAATTAACTGGTGTTTATTGAAGCATAATTGATCATGACTGACTACTTACCATAGACAACTGAAGGTGACTACTAGTAGCACTCAGAGATGTTCCTATAATGTAGGGGTTGGCACCAATGGCACCAAATTTCTTGTTGGAACCAAAACTCAAAAGTGTAGATGACTCTTGGGCATGTCCCCCCTTACTCTAGTAAAGTGAAAAGGACCTCCTAAGTTAGGAAAAATGACCAAATAGACTATGTGGGTAAAGGGAGGATTAATTAATCCTAACATTATAAACATGGTATGCTATGCTACGCATACTCTTTTCAATGAGCGCAAGCTTTTGCAAGGTCAATAGAGAAATGGACAATGCATTTTTTTATCGCAAATACTGAGATGTTCTTTTTTAAGAGTTAGTGCTATGTTCATGTTTGGTGGTTCTAATTTTTTATTTTAACATTGTTATTTTTTTTGCTTTTTATGTGTTTTGTCTTTTTCCCCTCTTTTAATGTGTCAGTGACATTGGCTTGTTTTGCTTTTGTATGTAAGGACGTTTGTTAGAACCCAACAATTTTTTCATTAAATGTTTACATTGTGGTGGTATTTGACATGCAATTGGTTGCAATGAAGGTTGGGAGTGAACAGTTTGTTTTGAGCCATGGCTGAAAATGTGAATGGGTTGTATCTATTTGATGTTGCAACAAAAAGATAGTTGTAGTCGAACTATTTGTTGAGTCAAATCGATGATGGATTTTGTGTGACCTATCATCCCATATAAATATGTTAATATATGTAGATGTTTTCATATAACGCATATGGAAATTTGTTGTCCATGCTTGTCAAGCACTTCAAAGCCGTAAACATTTTCTCATGAAGCCAAGAAATGTCCTTTTTGAAATGCAAACAAGTACAAATAGTGCATGTGTGGATTAGAGTTTCTTATATATTTTTCAAGTACAATAGAGTGGCTTGTCTTGCTTTTTCACATTCATTCTCTTGTTGATAAACATGGTATGCTATGCTACACATACTCTTTTCAATGAGCACAAGCTTTTGCAAGGTCGATAGAAAAATTGACAATGCATTTTCTTATCGCAAATACTAAGATGTTCATTTTTAAGAGCTAGTGCTATGTTCATGTTTGGTGGTGGTTCTAATTTAATTTTTGTTTTTTGAACATTGTTATTTTTTTCGCTTTTTATGTGTTTTGTATTTTTCCCTTGGTTCTTTTAATGTGTTGGTGGCATTGACTTGTTTAGCTTTTGTATGTAAGAACATTTGTCAGAACCCAACAATTTTGTCATTAAATGTATCTGTTGTGGTGGTCTTTGACATGTAATTGGTTGCAATGAAGGCTAGGTTTGAACAGTGTGTTTCGAATAACGGTTGAAAATGTGAATGAGTTATATCTATTTGATGTTGCAATAGAAAGATAGTTGTAGCCGGACTATTTGTTGAGTAAAATGGATGACATATTTTATGTGACCTAGCATCCCATATAAATATGTTAATATCTAGTAACTCACACAGCCATTGATTTTCAAAATGGTCACCTTCTACATGCCTAATGCTATATGGATTTCCCAAGTTGATAATATAGGTTTTCCAATAAAAAAATTACTTTTATCTTGTAGCATGCTTCCTTCAAGCTATCTATGAAAACATTTTAAAGCTCTTGTGTCATTTGACATCATGGAATTGCAAAATTTTGTGCAATTGCTTTCCTAAGACTGAAGTTGTCAAAGACAACTAACAATTTCGAAACAAATTCAAACTAGGAGTCATGGAAGTTGCCTTTGTTAGTAGAGAAGATGACAAATCCTTGTTGAAGAAGCATATGCCTAAAATAAAGGGTTTTAGTTTGAAAAGAATGCAACTGGATGAGTTGTTGATTCATTGCGATTGACTTGGAACAAGTTGTTCCATTCCTATTGATTTATATGTAAGCAATGGTTCAAAGTGTCCAACAACTGGTGTATGGTCGTGGAACAATAGATTGTAGCAATAACCATGGTTTATGGAATTGAAATGGAGGTATTTATATTTCCTTGTGAATGACTATATAGCAACGGGGACATATAACCAATTAGTGAACCACCTAATACAAAAGAGATCACCCCACAACCCATATACATTTTTTTTGTCTGGTTGAGAAGCCGATTGTGACATATGACAAAGATACATTTCAACATCTCTTAAGCCAAGGATATCTGACAAGTATTTAATTGCAAGATATGTTTGCATAGACATGAGCGCAACACAGTCTCCTTCAGATAGACGTATACGAAACCCATCTATATGCATCCTTGTGTTGGCTTGGAAGAGTAAGTCCAAGAAACCCATATGTAGATGGTTGACTGTGTTTAGGGGTGATTGTTGGCTTGGCTGAGTAAGTCCAAGGAACCCCCATGTAATTGGCTTGTTGCCTTAATATCTCGTGAAACCCGGTTGTTCATTGGCTTGGCTAGACAGTCTGAAACGCAACTCTGTGTTGGCTTGAATTTGGATGTATGGTATTGTTGTGTGTAAACCTGTTGTTCCCTAGTTCCTTGTGGAAATCATGCCCAGCTCGGGGGTGGTAGTGATGTTGAGAGATTGATGAACACACTGGCCTACGGTTGGGTGGACCGTTGCAGCGACATAGCTAGTTGTGAGCCAGCTTCTTTTCAAGATAAGTGTTCTTGTGCTTAATCTCTGAAAACTATTGTTTTATGAATTACTATGAACATGTTGAATGCCTGAATGAATTTTTTTTCTTCCGCCTTTTATTTCATGTATAATGCATCTATGTATTTTATGTTCAATTCATTTTTAATTGTTATGTTCATGGGGCTAGATTGCCCGTTGACAGCAACAACAGCTTAGGTCGCGTCCTCTCCATCGTCGGGATGAGGGAAAGGGACGTGACACCCGCCATGGTATGTGTGTTAGTGTTACACACCAGTGAATTTATATATTTAGTACCCACCGCAAACTAATTTTTAAAATTAAGCTTTTTACAATGGGTTTTTATTTAAGCATGAGGCAATGTTCTGTGTAGCAAGAGGCACTAGTATAGTTTTATGTTTTGTGTGTACCATGTAGATTTTTTTTAAAATACCGTGTATTACAAAGTTTAAACCAAGTTTAGTATTTTCAATTTAACCCTACAACCTTGTATCACTACACAATGGTACAATTAAATCTCTATGAGACACCAACAAGTTTTTTTTTAATCTTAGCCTTAATGTTGTGTGTATGGTATCGTATACATCACTACATCTATAGATTTAGTAAGGGTCGTCATATAAAAAAAAATTGTCATTTTTACAAAATTCAAGTATTTTTATTTAACTCTAATACTATGCACCTTATAACACAACGCTATGTTGGGTGTGATAATGAGCACCAAGGCATTTATATACATATATATGGCACATCAACAAGCATTTTTTTTAATATTAACCCTAATGAGATACACATGGCATTGTACACACCAATGCATCCATAGGTTTAGTGAGCATTGTTGTTAAAAAAAATGTTTTTTTTTGTAAGTTGCTTTTATCTATTATAATACAGAGGCAAAAATTACAAAGTTCATCGAGACCAAAGGAGGCCAAAGGTGGTGAAGCCACCACCTTGTCCTCTCAAAAGATGATCGTCTAATAGAGCTAGAAGCGAGATTGTTCCACTTTGAAAGTAAAGGCCGAAGCCCATAGACTGACATAGTTACAAATTTAACAATAAAACGACATAAACAAAGAGCATGGAAAAAGGCACAAGCATTGACCCTACCATAGACATAGACTTAAGCCTGGAGGAAGGCACAGGCTTTTACCCTAACATAAACAAAGGCCTGGAAATAGACACAGGCCTAAGAGATAGACATGATAAGCAAAAAACCAAAAAAACTTGGACATCTTGAGCATCAGATAGGTGGAATGTCTGGAATTTCTTCAGTTATGGGGCAAGCCCATCGTTCCTCCTATGACTTGCTGGGAGAGTTGGTGGTGACTTCCGGAGGCAATTGGGGCTGTAGCTACAGTGGAGCAGGCTATTGGGAAACCATCGCCTTCATGCGCTTGGTAAATGGCTCAACCGTCGAGGGAATGGGAAATGTCGGAGCAAGAGGAGGCACCATTGTGCACCCAGTTGCACTGTCGCTGCCAACGCCTGAAGGCAGAACCACTCCACCTGTGGCCCTGCCACTTCCATTGCCACCCTGTTCACGACTGTCGCCAAGAAGCCCTCCTTGGCCTGAGATGCTTGTACTACCTTTCCAAGCAAATGAGCTTTCCATTGTCGTGAGCTGAGCATCTATCTTCGAAATTATGGTCTTCACCATTTGAACCGTGTCCCTAGCGTCTGCCAATTGGTAAGCATGTCCTCCATCAAATTACAGAGCATGTTCTTCATGAGCCAGTAGTGATTGATTTGGCTACCATCCTGGCATGTTTCCAACTTATGGTTTAGAACTCGATTCTCCCAAGCTTCCACGAGAACAGGAACCCTTTTATAAATGTGCGGTTCATAGTCTGTGGTTACCTGAAAGGTACAGCCTCTCTGAGCTTTTCCCCTGCCCATGGTGGCTTTGTGTCGAGTTCCACGTTGTCGCGACATGTTGAGCCAGAAGCACTTATTTTTCTAGAGAGAATCAACTAGCAAAATGCAGTTCGAGGAGGCAGACTCACTGTGGGTTTGCAGACGCTCAACAAGCCAAGGTGTGCGCTTAGCCAAGCAGAGCCAAACTCTGATATCCAAATACCACACTGTCGTGCTCAAAACCTTCTCCCTCGCTACCATCGTACGCACCATGAATGTCAATGCAGAGCCTTGAAGGCTAGGATTGAAGCCGATCTTCGCCACCCCACATTGCAGGTGCGGAGTTGGCATCCCTCTCAGCTCCCATGCTTGGAGGACGAGGAAGGTTCTTGTGGGTGTCTTCACTGCCAAGGTTAGCAAGTTGCTCTCCACGTGTCCTTCGCACACATCGAGGAAGGGCCTGTCGATGAGTTGTAGCTCACGCACCCACATCTGGGAGTTGTTAAAAAAAATGTTCCTTTTACAATTTTTTTAATTTATTATTTATTTCAAACAATGTGCCTTATAACATAATGCACTAGTGTGTTTGATGTGATATTGAGCACTAGGGAATTTATATCTTTTGTATGCATTATGTGGCAATTTTTTTTCAAATTTGGTATATCATAAAATATGGGCATGCAAGGTGAATTTTGAATTGTTATTTACAATACATTTAGATGTATAAATGCACCAATGCATGTGTTATAATAGTGGACTAGTGTTCCTAATTGCATGAGGCAATATGTGAAGTAAACCTCTACTAAAATCTTTACACACCTACCTTTGCTAGAAACCTACACTCAAAACCGAACAAGGAGAAATGCTTTTGCTAGAATCTCTACTAATTAGTGTTTGCTTGTAGTGCTTTGAGCTAGGGTATGAGACCATTAGGGAAAAGGAAACAAGCTACAAATTTTTTTATCTCACTTAACCCAAGCCCTTTCCCATATGGTTCAACCAATCTCCTTACTACAGAGCATTTTAGACACCTCATCCAACCATCAAACAACTATGGCACTTTCTTTCATTACCCTACAAAACACAATGAATATCTTCCTTGATTTGTTCAATATAGTTCCTTAGGGGTATTCTTCCCTTCCAATGGTCTTGAATGTAAGCAAAATGAGTCTAGTCTGTTGAAATATTTATAGGATAACCTAGAAGAATAGACTTGGCTCTCAAGCATCCAATGAGTAGTAGAAAACAATTTGTGAAGGCTTCCTAACTTGACCAGCCTCTATGCTCACTTACAACCATCTATCTCCCATCCATGGTCTATAATTCCTTCATCTACGTCATTGATTTCATCCCTTTGATTTGTTTCATAATTATTAGTTGACATAAAGAATAGGGAACATAACATAAGGAATTGAGAGATTGACTTAGAGAATGAGAGAATGGTTGGAAATGATAGAGATGAGTGATATGATAGAGAATATGAATAGACTAATAATAATATAAATCAATTTGTCTCCAAAAAGGACCCTAACAACATATAATACATGTCCTTCTATAGTCAAGTTAAATCCAAAATGGGCATGATCAAATTTTACCTTGTCTCTCGTATCCAATAATATATATTATCTACTAATAACTATACTATTAATAGACCCCCACGGCAGGTGCCAGCAGGCTGGGGCCCCAGCCTCACGTGTCCAACAATTAGATCAACTGGTGGGTTGCACCATGTAGCCAAACACGTGGAGGGTGGCAGCCTGCCTCCACCTAAATTCTTAAACTCTTCCTTGCATACAAGTACAATAATCAATCATGCGAAAAACTACTCAAGCTGGCCCATACACAAGGTGGTGTCTTAGGCTAGGTGGATTGTTATGGCAATCTCGTGCAATGGCTCAAAATATTCTTGTATCTTGCGGCAAAGGAAGGGGTGGTGTCGGCTTAAATTTTGGTTCGTATTTGGAATTTATAGCTAGATAAAAGTCGAGACTGTTATTTGTATCTTTCAGAACCCTCCCCTTTAGGATCTTCTGTTGAGTGAGGTTAACATGGTGAGAACGAAGGTCACTCCTTAGAAAACTACTAACGGGTCGTGTCAAACTCATATGCTATGCACCTTAAGGGAGATGAGAAAAATTCAAGGTTTCTTTGAGCACAAGGTCTCGGTTTCGACCCAAGCTCGTACCTTGCTGTTGGAAAATAGGCTAAGAAAGTGGTATGGACACCCTTTGGATGAGGACCTTGAAGCCGAATTTGGAGGGCTGGTGGAGGACAAGGGGTTTTCCTGAACTAGGGAGACTCGACACACAAATACACTTGGGGCTTATTGGACGGTTAAGGCACTTATTTCCATGGCTATGGAGGATTTCATGCAAGGGAAATTGAAGTCGGAGGATGAGGAGCTCTCCCTAGTGGACCTCCTGTCCAATGTGGAGGCCACATTACTGGCTTTCACCAGGTTCCAATGTGAAGAGATGACGAGGGTGGATGTGAATTTGGATGCATTGGCGTGGTCTCTCACATGAAAGACATTCACCAGGGCTCCTCCTGGTTCGATGAAAAACACCCAACTTATGTTCAGGCATAACCCTACGTCAAGAGAGGGTGAGCAAAAAATCGAAAGCTCAGGTGTCAGACCCTTCTCTCATTCCCATTTCTAAATGTTTTCTTGTTTTCCAAGCCTTCGGGCTAGTTCACCAGTTTCAGTAGTGTCACCTTTTTGAGTAATTCGTCATAACCCTCAGCCTGTGGGGGATCAGTTACCAACTTCTCCTTAGGTAACGCTTTGATTTTCTAGTTCTTGTTAGCATGAAGAATCTGTTTAGCATTAGACTATCTTTGGATTTTTTGAAAACTATGGTAAGTTGCAAACCATCCCTGTTTTTTCAAGGTTTTGCACAACGCTGAATTTCAGCCCCTGGGTGACTTAGCTATGTACATATATCTATTTTTAATATAATTCTTTTCGAACCTTACAAAAATAACTATATTATTAATCGAAAATAACATAACAATAACCTACTTAATGTATTATGTGTCTTCTTGTCTCGATTCTTCTATCAATTCCTCTAGATTCAATTGGATAGCGATCCCATTGTCCTATTGATTTAGGAGAGGCGTTAAACACAATGGATTGGGAGATTAGGTTTGCTTCCATATAATTGTTGGCTATCTACAAGTTGTCTACTGCTCAATGAAAATGGCTCGAAATGGAAATATGCCACCAATGAGTGTGGAGAAAATATGATACATGTATTTAATTATTTTTGTAAGTTGTGGAACATTTATATTAATCTAACTAGAATATACAAAATAAAAGTTTGTTATTTTGTTACAAGGGTAACCAGACCAACAACAAAATAATAGATTATCATTGATTATCCTTATAGTTTTGTTTATCATGACGGTTGAGTTACTAAGAGAAAAGGAACAATAATAAGAGTCTATAATAACCTGTGAAAAACTAGAATAACTAGAAATAAAAAGAGACTTAGAAATATTTTCTTATATATCCCAAGAAGCCAAGACTTTGCTTCTTGTCCATACTGAACCTCAACATCAAATGTAGGTGGTTTTACCTTCTGAAAATCTCCTGCATGTTATCTTTGAGAGGTATCTTCCTTGTATGAGTGTTGGGAAAAGGATTTGGGTTGCTTAATTAGTCTTTAGATGTATATGGCGCTCTAATGGAGGATTTAGCTAGAGATGCTTTGTAGGTCCCATCTTGAGAAGTTATTCTTGCACTGCATAACTTTTTATGAGAACTATCTCTTGAGTCATTCCATGTACCAGAACATTATTTAAACTTTGTCCATGATACAGTTGTCCCTATATGTTTTTTAACTTAGAATCATGGCTCTTCTTGAGCTTTGAGTAGCCTTTCATTGTCTCCTTTGTTGCTTTGAGGTTCCATACTTATGTTACTCATAGTCCATGTAACCTATAGAGGAATCTCTTGGTTTTTGTGTCCGTTAGACTTTGTTTATGATTTTCCATCTTATAGGCTTTCACCCATGGAATCCACTTCAAAATCATAACATTTTTATGCATCCTCCATGATGATGACCTCTTGGTCCCATCGACATTAAAGCTCTATTTTTCCATTTACTCCAAGAAATTAGAATGGTCCCTATTAGAATTGAAACCCCAATCCCCCCCCACCCTCCAAATGAGCTTTTTGATGATATAAATTTTCTCAATTTGGATGTTGGATTTAGAAACTATAAACTCTAGAATATTACTACCTTTTATGACTTTTGCAATTTTAATGTGGTTTTCAATACCTAGATTGAATTGCAAATATTGTGCACAACAATTCTATTTGACAACAACAACAACAATAAAATTATCATCATAGTAACTCTAATTTGTCTTTATGAGACTATCCATGATAATAGAATGCAACACAACCTAAGTCCCTCTCCTTACTTTCCATTTTTAACTTAAGGAAATTTTTTATGCGGCTTTTTAATTCTCAAGGGACACAGTGGAGTTTTTGAATTCTTGAGGAACACTACGAGGGTTTCTTGTGCATTTTCGTGAACTTTAGGGCTCACTATGCCCGTGATCTCGTTTTGTAACTCACAATCTTTTTTCCTTGTTTTAGTGGAAAAGGCAGTCCATGATGGGCACATTAGTTCATGTCCTTCATTTCTTGATGGGTAAGCCCTCTTTGCGTACTCCTTTACTTATTGTCATGCAATTCAGTATCCTTTTCATAGAGTTCCAAGCTTATTTTTATATCTCCCCATGGGGCTTAGCTTCTATTGTGCCCAAGGCTCCATCCACATGACCAACATTGAAGTTGAGCTTTGATACTACATTGTGGCATCCCCATCCATAAATCCAAACCACGAAATAGGTAGCCATGTTTAGATTTATAAATTTTATCCCTTTAGAGACATTTCACTATATAATCCCAGCTAAGAAGGTCTCACATGGATGCCCACAATTATTCAAATTCATGGACAATGCTAAATAATAAAATTATGCAAAATATACAAGCATGGAATATCTATAATTTAAGGAAATTAATGCTCGTGTTTCTAATTAAGCATAATCATGCACATAACATGTAGAAAATATGCATTTCCATAACAAAAAATGACCTTTAACTACTTATATACAAATAGAGGTAGAACCACTTATAATTTTAACATGAAATAGTAGCATACATGTGATTTTCCACCCCCACGATGTGTTATGAGACCACTAGGGTGAAGAGAATAAGATCTAGGATTTTTATCTCACTCAACCCAACCTCTTGCACTTATGGCTCAGCCAATCTACTCATTATATAACATCCCAAACACCTCATCTAGCCATAAAACAATGATGTCACTCTCTTCCATTTCCCTACACAACACAAGGAATATCATCCCTTTATATGTTCACAATCCATTAGGGATATTCTTCCCCTCTGTTACTCTTTAGTGCCAACAAAAAGAGTCCAATATGTTGAATGCTTTCAAGGAATAACTTGGAATATAGAGTTAGCTCTCAAGCATCCAATTAGCAACAATAAACAACGAGTGAAGGATTTCTAACTTTCCCAGCCTCTATGCTCTCCTACATTTAGTTATCTCTCATCCTAGGTCTATGATTCCTTCCTCTACAATGTCAATTTCATCCCTTCATATTTTGTTCTTGATTAATGATTAGCATAAAGAATAGAGAATGCATCATGAGGAGTGGAGTATGTGACAATTATGATAATGAGAGCATGATCGAGAATGAGAGAGTTGAGGTAATAATGACATACTTTCCTTTTGACTAGAGAATGAAATACTCTTACATATCCTCCACAATGGTTGTACTTAGCCTATGCTTCAACAAACTCCAGTAACTATGTGAGGTAGATTCCTCACCAATATCTACATGCATTGAATGACTAACTTTCTAAGTAAATGGAGGTGGATGGATTCATTTCAGGCATGTTATAGAAAAGATATGAGATCTGATGTTGGCACTTCGTATTATAGGATTACTTTCATGTAATATCTTTCCTCTTCCCCTTAGGTGGAATGATATCCCTTCTCATGCTCTTTGTATCCATTGCTAGACCATTATGTATTATATTCTAGAATTGATATTTAAATATATTGGTAGACCCTATTAAACCCACCACACGATCCTTATAAGTATATTTATATCATCTAGATGCCTAGTGGTTCACTAGTCAACCCTTGTCCTTGAGCTTTGCACTAGGTATCCATGCACACATCCATGCACACAAGGTCATTTATTTAAGCTCATGTGATTTGTCTCCCATCATTATAACCACACATTACAATTCATGCATAATCTCTTCTAATAATTTCTATTGGTTAGGACCATGTATTACATCCTAGCAATGTTGGTCAACTATCTTCAAGTATTTAATACCATGAACAAATTGGTGTCAATGTTTGTGTTGACCTTTGATAGAAGTTCCTAAAGTCTATGATACTCGATAATCTCCTCAATGTAATTTGATCAAAATGTGTTTTATAGCAAAGCCATACCAAAGTCTAAAGAGGAAAAGAAAACATTTAAGACCTCTTGCACCTTCCTAGTAGCAACATTTGAAACCAACCACAACTTCAATTGCAAATTAAGAAGAAATATATTCTCACATAATAACTAATGAAATGATATTATTTTTATTTTTATTACCAAGAACAGGTATAGTTTTGTATTAAGGGAGATACAACCAAATTGTTTAGTGCAATAATACAAAACAAATATTGCAACTGGGTTCAAAAACCAACATTTAAATCAAGCAAAAAGGATTCAAAAAGAGATAAGAATCCTTCGCAAAGGATTTCATAAAACTGCTACAAGTGTAAACTAAAAAAAAACATCTAAAATAAGTACAATCTTGAAAAACATAATCACTGATATTTAGTAAAACATATGATTGCTATGAGCTTCGTCTTGACCCATATTATCATGTTACGATCCTTGGGATTTAAGGTCCATGTATTCAAGCATATGGTGGACTATTTCCTCTTCTTTTATTTCCCCAAAGCAAAGCCCAAAGACATTTTTTAAATAGAGGCTTGTAGTGAGGCCCATATCACAAAGTATCGAATATTATGCTTCAAACACTTGAATTCGTCTATTTAATTGTATGAGTACATCCATTATCACTACGTTTTGAGAGATACATTGGTGTTCATTACTGTTTACTGTGGTAATCACTAAAAATATTGAGGTCATCATGTCACTAATGTAGTTTTCATGCCTATGAAGAATCCTTTGTATTTCAAATATATTCCTTTAATATTCCCTATGGCACTCAGGGAAGTCAATGGATTTAATCCTTTAAGGCACCAAAAACACCAACCAACAAGCATCGACCCACATAGGAGAGACTATATTGAGAAAAAGATTCAATAAGATGTACCAACTCCCAAGGCTCGGGATTAAGTATGAACCACCAATCCAAAATCATAAAGGATTTTCACCAACCTCAATTATCAATCAAGTCCCATAGACAAGTAATCTCATGTAAGAAAGAAGTGGACCAAACCCACAAAAGGATAGAACATAATACCAAGAATTCTCCAAACTACATGAAATTACAATAATGTGAGAGATAAATGAAAGGTTATTTTCATAATACTATATATTGGAAAACAATATTACCCCATACCACCATAAATAGGTCGGATCTTTGCAATTCTAGCCACCAATATATAAACCTTTATCAGATCAAGACCATGATTTTGTGACAGAGAGTCTTACCCAAGTTTCCAGTGGCACTAGGGAAATCCCACCATGACAAACCAAACCTCCAAATCATGTTCCATACTCCCTTATCCCATTCGAAATCCTATAATTAATCTCTCCTAATTCAAAGCAACGTCTAGGAGGATGATTGGCATGTGTGGTGCCATACAATGGATGCATTAAGCTTTAACCACCCTTATATGGTCTCATTTAGTAGTTATGTATGTCACTCTATGTGGCAATTTTCATTCTCTTAGAACTAAATTGATTAAAAATTTATCAATTCCACAAGATCTTTAGACTAGATTGAACCTCATATTGAAAGAAGAATGGAGGAGGAATTACATTGATTAAAATTGTTAAACAATCATAGTGAAATTATTTAGACATGAAGCACACATTTTGCAGCAGTAGTAGGACACAATAATCATTAATCTGTATGTAATACATGCATGATGCAAAAGAGGAAATTTGGATCCTCTATGAGTGATTTGAATCCCTGACTCCAAACCGACTCCATCCATGACTAACTTTGGATAAATTGCCACTAAAGGCTCATTAGTACAACTCTGGACAACTGAAACAATGAACAGTTAGTTAATTTACCATTGTAAGTGAGAAAATGCACCTTTGTCCTCAAATCATGCAAAGGAGGTGCTTAACTGACCGACGGTGAATTGAATGTGGCCCATTGGAGCATGGCTCAACACTAACTAGGGTGAATTGAAGGTAAGACTCCCATAACTCAGTATGGGCTCCTAAAATATAGGGATTTATCTCTGGAGCTCCTATATTAATGCATGAGGGCGCATCAAGTGGCTAGTGGGCCCTAGAGGACATCTGAATGCACTAATGGAAGTGATAATATTATCCTTATCTAGGAAACTGATGAGAATATTATGGTGGACAAGAGAGGATTACAATAATACTAACACCCCACCTTAATCCAAACTTGGGCAACCTGGGCCCCAGCAATTGAGACCAAAGGTCACCCATACAATAATAACTAAAAAAGTAATTGCTCAATAAAATGAGGAAATGAGGAAAACCTCATGGGACCACCCCCCCCACCCTCAAAATAAACAATAGGGTACTGGATCAAGCCTTCACACCAAGAGACAAATTTATCCTGAGTAAAATTCTTTGTGAATAAAATATGTCATCTGCACCTCTGTAGAGTAGTAATGCAGTGTGATGGTCCTTGTGTGCACTAGTTCCCTGAGATAGTGCATGTGAACCTCTCCAACTTCTTCCAATTTGATGTCAGATAGGAAAAGAAATGTCGTTTCTTTTGTATCATCAATTTACCCCTTAGGTTGTTCCATGTAAATTTCTTCTTCCAATTTATCATGTAGAAATGCACTTTTGTCTATTCTCTCTTGAGGAAGAGGGATATGATCCAATGTATCATTTTTTTGTAGTGACTCACATTCATCATTCATGGTTGTATGCCATTTTGGATCATGGAAATCCTCTTTGTAGGAATGTGGATTAGACCCCACCATCATGTAGCACATACCTAAAAGTTTATAGAACCTCTATGGGAGAAGTGGATCTAGATGACATAAGGCAAGGTTCTCATCTTGAAATTGAGATCTTATTCTCCTTCTATTAGATGGATCAACATTGTTCCCAATAGCTTCAATGAGTTTTTGAGCCCATTTAGGCCTAGGATTGGGAGTAGGAACTGGATGTGGATTTGGATCTATCAGAACTTCATTCTTAATATCGAGATTTGATTCAACTTGGTCCTCATCTTCGAATTATGAATCATTACAAGAAACATTATCATGTGTAAATGGTGTAGTTAGAATATATTTACCTTCCTTTTCAACTAGCTGCATTTATTGCAATGGATTTGAGTATTGGCAAAAAGTGTCAGAACTCATATGCCTTGAAGGCATGGTTTGCAACACCTTTATCTATCAGCTTCCCAGTAGAGATATTTGACATCTCAACTATGTTAGGTCCAAAAACAACTCTCTTTAACGAACCAGTGTGTGTCATATGGTAAACTTATAACAAGTTTGTTGCTAAAGAAGGCACATACATAACATTTTTGAACATTCCATGTTCTAATTGTATTGTACCCTTCCCTACATTCTAGATCTGAGTATCATTTCCCATGTGAATACGTGGACCATCACTGAGATTTAATGAAGAAAATGACTCTTTGGAAGCAACCATGTGGTTGGATGCTCTATAATCATTGAGGAAGGCTTGATATTTTTAAAATACATCCTTCACTGCATGGAATCTCTAATGATCATTGGTCTTGATTCTAGGATCAGTCTTCCTTGCGCCTTCTAGGAGTGCAATATGGTGCTTTTCAAGAAGTATGGCCATTTGATCTATTTTTTCCTTCATACATTCACTCTTTGTATGGTTTCCTTTGTTGAAATAGGTACACTTGGTCTTTGGAAACATCTTATGCTTGTCCTTCTTGGAACCTAAGGCTCCATCTGATGGATCAAGCTCCTCCTTTGGTTCAGATTCAGAATTTCTCTTGTCCTTCCCCTTTTGCTTGTGCATTCTTGGTTTCCCCAACCAAAAGAGCTTGATTCTTGGAGTGTTTAAGGGATCCCATTTGGATCAACTTTTTTTTTTCTTGAATCTAGGATTTGGTGAATGCATAAAGTGAGGGAATTCACCAGTTTGTAGTTGTCAGTCTCCCTGGGTGGAAGGTGGAAACAAACACTGAAACTTTAGGACCAATCTTACTTAGAATGGAAACCACTAGTTGCTCGTCCTTTTTGTCAATTCCACATTACTTTCACTACATGACCAAAGACTTGAATTTGATGAAAAACAGTTGTATGGTTTCAAAATTGTTGGGTTAAAGAGCAATTAACTCATTCTCCAGAATGTGGCCTCTTAATATCCTACTTTACAAATAGTGATTCGAGCTTCTGACATACTTCTTTTGGAGTTTTTCCACCAAGATGGAATAACAAATCCTTGGAGATATGAATACATGTAAAACCAAAGGCTTCATCCAATTTGTCTAGGTACTTCGATTTCTCCAGAGCCTACTGGGGTTCGACCTCCTTTCCCATTGTAACCCTATACAGACCCTTGTTTCCCAACACTATCTACATACCTACCCTCCAATCCACATAATTGAAGGGGGTGAGGATTCTTGGTGTCAAGGAATTTGAATTCTCCATTTGCAGCTTGTAGGAGCAACACAATTCTCATGAAGTCTTCACAAAACCTTCATAAAACTCTCAATTTGAAGGTAAACCAGCTCTGTAGAGATCCGATACCATGTAAAATTATCAATTCCACAAGATATTCAGGCAATATTGAACATCACAGTGAAATGATAATGAAGGAGGAGGAATTACAGTGATTAAAATTGTTAAAAAATCACAATGAAATTATTCATACATTAAGCACAAATTTTGCAGCAAAAGATGGACATGATAATTATTAATATGTATTTAATACATCCACAATACAAAACAAGAAATTTGAATCCTGTAGGAGTGATTCGAATCCTTGACTCTAGACCAACTCCAGATATGACTAACTTTGGAGAAAACACCACTTAAGACTCACTAGTGCAACTATGAACAACTAAAATAATGATTAGTCATTCATAACCCTTATATGATTCACCTCCTTGCACCCATAACAACTACACGATATCATATAAGTTTTATGAATGCCGTTCTATGTGGTGATTTTCATGCTCTTGGAATTAAATTGTTTAGAACCATATGATCTAAAGTTGCATAATAATTTACTCTAATGTTTGTACATGACTGTGTGTAACCATGAATTCTATTGGTTTTTTTGTCTAAATTGCCTAGGTTGGCTCAAAATTGAAGTTGAGCTATGATACCACATTGTGGCGTCCCCTTTCATAACTGCCAACCATGAAATAGGTAGCCATGTTAGGATTTATAAAGTTGTATATCTTAATAGACATTTCATCTTATAATCCTAACTAAGAATGTCTACCATGTATTCCCACAATTATTTAAATTCATAGACAATGCTAAATAATAAAATTATGAAAAATATGCAAGCATGGAATATATGTGATTCATGGAAATGACTACTCATGTTTCTAATTAAGCACAATCATATACATAACAAATAGAACATATACATTTCCATAACAAAAAATAATTTTTAATCGCAGAGATACAAATAGAGGTAGAACCACTTATGTTTTAACATGAGATAGTCCCATGAACTAGCAGTATATGAGTGATTTTCCACCCCCAAGTTGGGTTATGAGGCCACTAGGGTGAAGGGAATAAGCTATATGTTTTTTATCTCGCTCAACCCAAGTCCTTTCACTTATGGCTTAGTTAATATGCTCATTAGATAACATTCCAGATGCCTCATATGGACATAAAACAACCATGTCGCTCTCTTCTACTTCCCTACACAACATAAGGAACATCATCCCTTTATATGTTCACAATCCTTTAGGGATATTATTCCCTCCAATGGTCTTTAGTGCCAGCAAAAATAGTACAATATGCTGAATGCTTTCAAGGAATAACTTGGAATGTATAATTATCTCTCAAACATCCAATTAGCAACAATAAACAATGAGTGACGGATTTATAACTTGCCCAGACTCTATTGTCTCCTACATTTAATTATCTATCATCCTATGTATGTGATTCCTTCCTCTACAACGACTATTTCATCCCTTTAGATTTGGTTATTGGTTAATGGTTGGCATAAATAATAGAGAGATTATCTTTAGGAGTGAAGAGTCTGACAATTATGAGAACAAGAGAATGATCGATAATGAGAGAGTTGAGGTAACAATGGCATACTTTCCTTTTGAATTGAGACTGGAATACTCTTACATATCCTCCATAATGATTGCACTTAGCCTATTCTCCTGTAAACTCCAATAACTTCGTGAGGTAGACATCCTCACCAATCTCTATATGCATTGAATTATTGGATTTCTAAGTCAATGGAGGTGGGTGGATTCAATTCAGGAACATTATAGAAAAGAGATGAGATATTAGGTTGGCACTTGGTATTATAGGGTTACTTTCACATAGTCTCTTTCCTCTTCCCCTTAGTTGGAATGATATCCCTTCTCATGCTCTTTGCAACTGTCCTAGACCATTATATATTATATTATAGAATTGAAATTTAATTATGTTCGTATACCATGGTAAACACACCACATGATCCTTATAAGTATATTTAGATCATCTACATGCCTAGTGATTCACTAGTCAATCCTTAGTATTAAGATATGCACTAGGTATCCATGCACACATACTCACACATGAGATCATTTATTTAAACTCACATGGTTTGTCTCCCATCATTATAACCACAATTACAATTCTTGCATAATCTAATCTAATAACTTATAGGGGTCAGAACCATGTATTAGATCCTAACAATATTGGTAAACTATCTTCAAGTATTTAAGACCATGAACAAACTGGTGTAAATGTTTGTGATGACCTTTGATAGAATTTGCTAAAGTCTATGATACTTGATAATCTCCTCAATGCAATTTGATCAAAAGATATTTTCTAACAAAGCCAGTCCAAACTCTAAAGAGGAAAAGAAAACATTTAAAACCTCTTGCACCTTCCTAGTAGCAACATTTCAAACGAGTCATGACTTCAATTGTAAATTAAGAAGAAATATATTCTCACATAATAACTAATGAAATGATTTTAT
This sequence comes from Pseudotsuga menziesii, assembly GCA_001517045.1. Classification (NCBI taxonomy): domain Eukaryota; kingdom Viridiplantae; phylum Streptophyta; class Pinopsida; order Pinales; family Pinaceae; genus Pseudotsuga; species Pseudotsuga menziesii. The sequence continues at coordinate 438,628 of LPNX011023609.1, read as the reverse complement.
TTTATTTTTTTATTACCAATAATGGGTATACTTTTGTAATAAAGGAGCTACAAGCAAATTGTGTAGTGAAATAATACAAAATAGATATTGCATTTGAGTTCAAAAACCAACATTTCAATCATGCAAAAAGGATATAAAAATAAATAGGAATCCTTCGCAGAGGATTTCATAAAATTGCTACAAGTATAAACTTGAAATAAAACATCCAAAATAAGTACAGTCTTGCCAAACATAATTACTGAGATTTAGTAAAACGTATGATTCCTCTAAACTTCATCTTGACCCACATTTGCATGTTACAATCCTTGGATTTCTAGGTCCATGTCTTCAAGCTATGGTGGACTATTTCCTCTTATTTTATTTCCCCAAAACAAAGCCCAAAGACATTTAGAAATGAAAAGCTTGTAGTGAAGTCCGTATTCCAAAGAATTGAATATTATGCTTCAAACACTTGAATCTATCTCTTTTATTGTTTGAGTGCATCCATTATCACTACGTTATGAGAGATGCATTGTTGTTCATTACAACGAACTGTGGTTGTCACTAAAAAAATTGAGGTCATATTGTCTATGGTGTAGTTTTCATGCATGTGAATAATCCTTTGTATTTAAAAGATATTCCTTTAATATTTATCGTGGCACCTAGGGAAGTCCATGGATTCAATCCTCTAAGGCACAAAAAACACCACCCAGCAAGCATCGACCCACTTACGAGAGACTATCTTGAGACAAATATTCAACAAGATGTACCAACCCCCAAGGCTCGAGATAGAGTATGAATCACCAATTCAAAATCCCAAAGGATTTTCGTCGACCTCAATTATTAGTCAAGTCCAAGACAAGTAATCTTGTGCAAGGAAAAAGCTGACCAAACCCACAAAAGGATAGAACATAGTACCAAGAATTCCCCAAACTACAAGAAATCACAAGAATGTGAGAGACAAATGAAAGGGTATTTTCACAATACCATAGATTGGAAAACAAAATTACCCCATAACACCACAAATAGGTCAGATCTTTGCAATTCTAGCTACCAATATATAGACTTTCATTAAATGAAGACCACGATTTTTTGACAAGGAGTCTTACTTAAGTTTCTAGTGGCACCAGGGAAAGACCAACATGACAAACCAAACCTCTGGAGCTTGTTCCATACTCCATAATCCCACTTGAAAGCATATAATTAATCCCTCCCAATTCGAAACGACATCATAGGAGGACAATTGGCATTTGTGATGCCATACAATGGACGAACTCAGCTTTGACTACCCTTATATGATCTCATTTAGTTGTTATGAATGTCATTTTATGTGGTGATTTGCATGCTACTGGAATTAAATTGATTAAAAGCATATGATCTAAAGTTGCATAATATAACTTAGGGGATAGGGTGATATGGAACCTCCTTCCCATTTTCAAAAAACCCTACACTTTATCTCGATGCATGATTGGCTTGAATGTCTTCTTAGTAGTTGAGCTCTTATGACATGATAAAATGAGATGTCCTCGAATCAAGATGCTTTTGATTTGATTTTTTCTATTAGACGAGATAGGGAGCCTTTTGGTGATAGGTGTTGTTTGTTCATAAGCTTGAAATTATAGTAGAATCCCCTATTATGACCAGAGAGATTACATGGCTAGGATTTAGAATTATGAACCCCTAAAGAAGAGCTTAAACCTCAACCTGATTATTGGTAGCTATTCCAATACCCTATGCATAACCTAATTCTAGATTTCCTATAGGATCATGGATGATCCCTACCACCCCTCCAATGAAATGAATTGTTAACAATTAGACTCTAATTAATAGGAGAGACCAATAGAGTCAACTTCATACCATTTCATTATATAAAAATCAGTTTTAATTTCATTGTAATGCGATATAAACAACATCCCCAATTATTGGGGAATATTAATAAAATTTAGATGAAAATCTATGCATGTTATTGATGATAACAAAAAGATGGTAGTGTTAATTTTCTTGAAAAAGAGGAAAGAAGACGAATATTATTACTAAATGAAATCTTACTATAGGAATATGCCATTTTTGGAGTGGTGTCCACAATTGCGAGGGAACTAATTTGAATTATGGGATGGTCGGCAAAAACTTCGATATAGAAATTTGATGAGTATGATGGGCATGCTTGAGGACTTCATTTTCATAAGGAGCACCCTTGAACTGTTAATGTAGGCGATGATAAAATAATAAGCCTCTAGAGGGGGATGCCTGAATCAAGAAAGGGGAGGGGATGGAGTTGCTTATCCTAGTGGACTATTCAAATGAAGGGTTTTTAGAAGAGAATATATTGTGTACTCCTCTTTGGGTCACATCATTGGTGGAACAAGTTTTGAAAAGTATAGAGGAGGAGGTTACATCAATTGTTAAGCTGAGAGGTGATAGGGATTGAACGGATTGGGAAGTGGATTCGAGGTAGGTTTCTACAAAGGAGGCACAAGTTCCTTCTCATAAGCTCTCATGAGAAGGGGAATTTGGGTACATTCCTAATCCACAAGTATGCCCCAATCGCACAAGTGGATAGTGGGACATTCATTAGAGTTCAATTCATCTGTGTCAATCTGAGGCCCTTCGTACCCTTGACGTGGACTCTTTGGATTGATGAAGGTAGGTGTTACTATATCATTCAAGAAACTTGAAGTACACATATATTAACTTTCTAGAAAACTTGATTGTGGAGGATGGGAAGACTACTGAGTAGAAGGAGAAGACACAGTGTGATGGGTTTGTGAGTGTGAGGATTTCATTAGAAGAGTTGCAAGGTGGCACCTTTCATCATTCGGTGGGTCCTAGGAGGAAGAACAAGCATCATGTCATTAAAACCAGGGGTAGAGGGGTTTCATTGAATGTTGGTGAAGGTATTTGTCTATAACATATTGGTTTGTTGTTGAGAAAAATCCTGGTTGGTCATTTTCTTGGCAGGATATTGAGCATGGGGAATGTGAATGTCTAGGTACGAAAGGATTGGGTAGCTTGGTTAGGGTATGGACCTATTTTTCCTTTCTTGGCTAAGGGGTGGGTTGGATTCATTTTTCAGACTAAGGATGGTGCGTTGAAGGTTCAATGCGGTATTTGGTTCATATATTTGACTTTCATATCTTTAAAGTCTTGGCATCCTACTTTTGATTCACGTATTGAATTTATGAACTCAACCCTTATTTGGGTAAAATTTCCCAATATTCCCATGGAATTGTGGACAGATAGTGTCATGAAGGACATCTGGAATGCGCTAAAAAAATTCTTTTGGTTGATGACAACTACAAGAGAAGTATTGTTTACTTGGTGGCTAGGATTTTAGTGGAATTTGATGCAACTTCGAGACTCTTTGAGTCCGTAGAAATTGTTGTGGGTTCCTACTAACACTTATAGTTTTTGGAATATCATAGTTTTCCCTTTTGTTGTGCTCGATGTCACCTTTATGGACACACTATAAGAGACTATCCCAAACCATTTATGAACTAGGACTAGACAGGAAAGGAAATTGGAGTATTGCCTAAAAATGTTACACGAAGTTGTGAAGATTATTATTTTTACCCAGGCAAAACAAGAAAGTTGAATAAGGAAGGCATTTTGACTATGTGAAGGAGGTTTCTCTACCAATGGAGTAGGTAGATCCCTTTGTCGGTCTAAAGGATGAGATGTTTATAAAAAATGTGGCTGATTATGAAGAGGTCACGACAAATTCTCAGATGGTGAGGGTGGATCTTCACATGGGGGATCGATGCATTTTGTTGGTTATGATGGATCGAGACTTAAGTTTCTCCCCCACCTTTGTTGTGTTAAGTTTCCTTTCCTCAAATTCAACTTGTCCACTCTCAATGGATTTCAAGTGCACCTAGTTTGGGTAAGTTTAGCTGTAGTTATTTGTCTTCTTTTTCTTTTATCGTCAAAGTGTTGCTTGGAGGAAGAAATAAACTAAACCTTCACTTTACCCTCATGTTAAAGATGCCGATGCCTTGCAGCTTATATTATTCCTTATTTCCTTGGGATGAGTTGATATCTACTCGGTGTAATCCACTAGTGGTTAACTTCTCACAAGTCTTGAATTATGTGGTAGGGGGTGTCTACTTATAAATCCTTATTTGAATTGTCTTCCCCTTTGAGGAAATGGGGAATGCAATATCATCTTAGATATCGTCTGGACTTTAATGATATTCAACCCTCTAGGATTAGGGTTTGATAGTTCCAAAGGCACCAGGGGCTCACGACCCATGCATATTTCAACCATAAATCATGCACAAGTTGAGGCCCTTTAGGAAGTTAACTAAGGGAAACATCAATTACTAATTGGGATACTTGGAGTGGGGAACACCCCATCTAGGTTTTTCTCACGAAATTGCTTCCTATCAATATTAGAGGCTTGGGGGGATAGTCCAAGAAATTAGCCCTCAAGAGGTTTATGTTCTTGCATTCTTTGGAGGTTATGTTTTTTTAGGAAACACTTGAAAACATGGAAGCTTTAATTAAGGATTTGAAGAAATATTTTGTGGGGTAAGAGTTTTGGGCTCTAGGTATTGAAGGATTTTCAAGAGGGTTAACTATGGGATAATGTTCTAAATTATCCCTTATTCATCTTTTTGTTGTGTATTCGGGTCTTTGTATTGACTTCTATTACAATAGTCTAAGGATGGAGCTAACTTTGCTTGATTTATATGTTCCATATGAAGGGAAGGAGGATTGTTGGTCAAATATTTGTTCTACGTAGTTCATTGTCTTATAATCTAATCATAGGGGGTTACCCTAAGCATAGGGGAAATATTGGGTTGTTCAACTCATCATGATAGATTGTCCCACTTTTTCGTTAACAAAATTTAAATTATGGAATGGGTGGATGTGGAGCCAATTGAGATGAACCTTACCTAGAAAAATAACAAATGTGGGGAAATTGGAGTCTTGAAACAACTTAATCGTTTCTTGATTCATCACTCTCTTTTGGATAGGATTTCACTTTACAAGACTTGGGTAGATTCAATGAGGTGCTCTAACCACTATCCCATACACCTAGAGATGAGCCAAGATGATGGAATGCCTAAAGCACCGTTTAAGTATAACCCTTGTTGGTTAGATGAGGATTCGTTCTAGAATCTGGTTAAGATTGCTAGGAGGAACTTTGATGTGCATTTTGGGGAGTAATATTATGCTTAGTTTGCATCCTCCTTACACATAGTCAAGCGAAGGCAATCCCTAGAGCTAGTTAGTGACACAAATCATGAAATCAAAAGTTAAGGGTTGTTGAAGATAAGCTAGTACAACTGGCTAAATATAATCTTTATGGTCTTTTCAATAAAGAATCTTTGTCTCAAATGAAACTATTAGAGTCTTAGAAGAACAAACTACTTTTAGATCAAGAAAAAGATTGGCAGATCAAAAGTAGGGCAACATGGTTATAGTTTGGTGATTAGAATACAATGATTTCCCACAAGTTTACCAACCACAATAAAAGTTAAAATACTATTTGGGAACTTAAAGATGTCGATGATAACAAGTTTAGAGGATTTTACGGGTTAGCAAGCCTTGGGGTCAATCTCTTTAAACACATATTTCAAGAGCCTGGTAGAGAAAACTTGGGATAAATAATGAAGGCATTCTCATACTTCCCTAGGATGGTGGAAGCAAAGAACAACAAAGCTTTGTTTCAAAAAGTTTCAAGGGAATAATTATTTAAGGTTTTGCACTCTTTCCAGAAGGACAGGAGCTTAGAATCTGATGGATGGCATGTTGAATTTTATTTGGATTTATTTAATCTTATTATAGAGGATCTATTAAGAGTTCTGGAGGATGTATATGGGAAGGGAAAGTTCCTCATAACTTTAATTCAACATATATTTCCTTCATTCCAAAGCATGACAATCTCGAGAGTTTTGAAGGATTTAGGTCAATCTCTCTTTGTAACCGTGTGCTAATCTCTCTTTGTAAAAAATTATTTCCATGAGGATCAAACTTCTATATAAGTATATTTCCCTAAAACAGTTTGGGTTTCTTAAACGTAGTTGATCCATCTATTTGTTTAGCATAAAAGAGTTTACATTCTATCAAGCAATATATAGAAAGCTCCAACTATTGTTACCAAACTTCATCTCTCTAAAGCT
>LPNX011023609.1:186733-430676 GCA_001517045.1 Pseudotsuga menziesii | reverse complement strand
ATATATTAATTAATGGTGTTGCTTCTGCTTTTTTCATAATCTCAAACAAGCTTCGACAAGGACTCCCTTTATCTCTATATATGTTATTGTTAGTGGTTGCAGGTATTAGTAAGGTGATTAATAATGATAGAAGACATTGAATATTAAAAAGGATTCAGGTTGGGAGAGGAGTCTCGCTAACCCATCTATCATTCATAGATGATATCTTGTTATTTGGAATGGTGTATGTGAGGGAAAGCAAGATTTAAAGGATATCTTAGACTTATATTCTATTGATAATGGGATGGAGATAAACTTGGTTAAGTCTGATCTATACTCTCATGGAATAGATCTCACTTTAACTAAAATCATTGGAAGAAATTCCCCTTTCCAGCATTTGAATTGTGATCTTGGTATTAAATATTGTGGGTATATGTTAAAACCTAACAACTATGGTAAGGAGGTATGGAGTTGGCTTCATTGCAACGTTGCACAATGTGTTGCTTTTTGGTGTAAATATGGATTTCAAGAGGAGGTTATCTGGTATTGGTTAAGTATGTCCTTGAATCTATTTCGGTCTTTTGACATACCTTAGCCTGTATTTGAAAAGGAATATTGCATAAAATTAGAAAGTGTTATGCAAGCCATCTTTGGAAAGGATGCAAAGAATTCAAAGGATTGCATCTTGCAAGGCGGAATTTTATTGCTACCCCTAAGAAGTTGGGAGGATGGGGATTTGGACATTCACTCTTTTGGTGAATCATTAGAAGCTATATCATTATGGTAGATGATGACTAAGGATAGTATTTGAGGCACGAATAGTACTCAAAAGTACATTGATCCCAAGACATTATTGGGTTGGATATGTCCTAAAAGAAAAATATTCAAAATGTATCTAACTAGTGGAAATCCCTCTCCTTGGAATTTTCAATGATTGAGAACTATTTGGTTTGGAGGGGTAATGGAAAATTGGTGAGGATTGGCTTTGATGTCATTATTGGATGTGGATAGGGGTTCTTTTTTCCAGAAGATATCATTACCCATTTATAAGAACTAGGGATTTACACCTTAGATAAGATAGGGAAGCTAGGAGATACAAGCAATTGGACTCAAGGATGGAAATGTTCCCAGAACCTAGATCTTGGAGAAGATCATGCACATATTTGGGAGGGATGTGTGGTATAGCTTAGGAAATATCAAACTAGGTTAAAAAGGAATGCCAATAAGCTTACCTACATTTGGGACAAACTCAGAGGTGAATATTTAGTCAAATATACCTATTTGTCATTACATGTTCCTCTTGAGGGTAAAAATGATTGGTGGCGGAGCAAACTTTGGAAGGTGAGATCCCCTCCTAAATGCATGCTTTTGATGTGGCTAATCTTGAATAACACGATATTGATTTGGGATCATATACAACAAAGAAGCAAGATTGAACCAAGATGGTCTACTTATGTAAAGCCAATGAAGAAACCAACTCACCTTTATTTTTACCTTGCCCTTTCTTTGTGCAGGTTTGGAAAGAAGTGGGAGACTCCCTAAGATTACAGGATATGTGGGAGGAGTCTATAAAAACTAATCTCAAAGAGCGGTATGATAGGAGGGATTTGAAGAAAAAATACCTATTCCCTTACTTGTTAATTGGCACATTTGGTTAGCCATAAATGCAAGTATATTTGAAGATGTAGAAACCCCAAACTTCTAGGTTTCTACCCAATCTTTATCACTTTTATCAAGATTTCAACCCAATGTGAAAATAAGGAGGATTACACAAGTGGTAACACTGGACATGGATAAAATAAGCACTTTGGGATTCTTTAATGGCGTTACTCAAACATTAGTAGTTGTTTGTGGTATTGGATATATACTTCATCTCTTTGAAACTCACTACTTCTCGAGCAAGGACAATATAGATCCATGATCCAACAACTATGGAGAACTTAAGGCTTTATTGGTCTTATTGAAGCTGAATCACAATAAAGGACTTGATCATTTATATATTGTTGGGGATTCAACTTTCACGATTAATTGGATGAACAATGTTGTGCAAGTAGAAAACCATGGTCTTTACAATTTTACCTTGCCTGGGAAATAACTAACAGGGTGATTTCAACCAATCTCCTCCACCCATATTTTCTAGAGTTAAATGAACATGCTGACAAGTTATCTAAGGAAGGTCTCGTTGGTGCTCAGTTTTAGGTTATTGAAGACGAATATCGATAGGAAACAATTTTTAACTCAAGGTCCTATCCTTTTTATTTTTATTTTTAATAGTATAAAGTATGAGATTGTAGTTTTGTCTGCTTTTGATTTTTTTAAATCATTCTCTATTTAGTATCATGCGTTCGTGGGTTGGGAAAGCCTTGTAATGTGCCAATCAAAGTTGTGAGACAAACAATGGTTAACAAAATAGTGTCATGTTGGGTATTCTATAAAAATGGACATGCTACTAGTAAATAGTCTTGTATGTAGTCCTATGTGACAAGGATATAAAGATTGTATTTTGATTTCTAACTATAAATAAGAAGTGACATTTTTTTAAGGGAAAAAAGAAAGAATATATGTCATTTTCGTAAGACTTTATAACAAGAAAATAATTGCAATGAAAAGAAAAAGAATATTTATATGAAAGAGAAACTTAATATAGAGAAATGTTATCTAAATGAGATAGTTTATCACATCACTTAGATAGTAACATAATAATGGTATCAAAAATAAGAAGAATATCAACATAAAACAAAATCATAATGTTGAAAATCATCATTGAATTAGAGAAATGTTACTAAAGTTTCAAAGAAAAATATCAATATAAAACAAAATTATAATTTTGAAAATTATGATTGAATTGGAGAAATGCTAAATTGTTTTGAAACTAAGAATAATATCAATATAGAACAAAATTTTAATGTTGAAAATGTTATTGAATTAGAGAAATCTTACTAAGTAAGATAGTTTATCACATCTCAAGGTCTCAAGCAGCTGAAGGATAAAGGAGTGGGTGAGGTCATTGTTTTTGGAGACTCTCGTTTAATAATCCAAGCAATGAATGGGGCAAGTCATTTCAGGAATTTAAGGTTAGACAAACTGATTAAGATAATCAAATTCATTTCTAAGTCATTTAGACACATAGAATTTTTTCATATCCTTCATGAGTTAAATGTTATGGCGGATCAGGATGCTAATAAATCTATGGCAGCAGGTAGAAATGAACTCTATGTAAATCAGATCTTGAGAGTTGACTTCCAACCTTAACATTGTTATGGCTTAGATGGAGTGTTTGTCGAGCTTGGATAAAGTGGATTGTGTTCAGGGTTGCATTAACCTGCATTGTAATTTTTTCAGCTGATTCTAATATATAACATACCCGCTTTTGAAAAAAAAAACGATAGTTTATCACATCAACATAGTAGATGTATTGAAAAGAGAAGGAATGCCAATGTAAAACAAATTTTTAATGTTGAAAATGTTATCGAAGAAATATAGTTTATAACATTACTTAAATAACAATTAGAAATTAAACACAAGTTATAAAATATAGTTTTAAAATAAAAACAATGTAAATAGAAAATAAAAAATCTCAATTATATCATTGATAATAAATAAAGAAGAAGAAACAATATACTAAAAACAAGGGAGAAGTCTAAATGATATATGATTTGGACCTTTTTTTTATCAACACCCAAATCGAACTATACAAACTTTGATCAAATTACAAATTTCATAGTTGAAATTTGCATTTTTGGATGCATAAATGGATTCAACACCCTCAAATACCCCTATTGCACCCCAATTGTGCAATCCCAAGAAACGATATGTGCAATTCTAACAACTCTTTTAAATTTTTTAGTTGGCTTTTGGACAAAGTTGATAAAAAGATGTGATCAAAATATGTCTAAGTTATAACATGTTTGAATTATACTAAAACAATTGTTTACACATTCTTTAATTTATTATTAAGCTACTTAATAAAAATTATATAAAATTGGTTTGGAGTGGAGTCGATGTTTACATATCCTAGTAGACCATGGTAAACCACCAGATGGTCCATATAAGTATATTTACATCATCTACATGCCTAGTGATTCACTAGTCAACCCTTGGCCTTGAGATCTTCACTAGGCATCCATACACACATATTTACACACAAGGCCATTTATTTAAGCTCGGGTGGTTTGTCTCCCATCATTATAACCATGCAATTACAATTCATACATAATATGATCCGATAACTTCAAGGGGTCAATACCATGTATTACATCCTAACAATGCCAATAAACCATCTTGAAGTATTTGAGACTAGGAACAAATTGGTGACAAGGTTTATGTTTACCTATGATAGAAGTTGATAATGTTCATGATACTTGATAATCTCTTTAGAGCAATTTGATCAAGGGGTCTTTTCTAGCATAACTATACCAAATTATAAAGAGGAAAGGAGAACATTTAAAACCTCTTGCACCTTCCTAGTAACAACATTTCAAACCAATCACAACTTCAATTGCAAATTAAGAAAAAATGATTCTAACATAATAACCAATGAAATGTTTTTATTTATTTATTTATTTTAACAAGAATGAGTATAATTTTGTATTGAAAAGGTTGCAACCAAATCGTGCAGTGAAATAATACAATATGGATGTTGTATCTGAGTTCATAAACCAACATTTCAATCAAGCAAAAAAAGATTAAAAAAAGAGAGATAGGAATCCTTCATAGAGGATTTCTTAAAATTGCTACAAGTATAAAATCAAAAGAAAACATCTAAAATAAGTATAATCTTGCAAAACATAATTATTCAGATTTAGTATAAGGTATGCTTGTTTTGAGCTTCATATTGGACCACATTAGCATGCTGTCATCCTTAGTTTTCCAGGTCCATGTCTTTAAGCATATGGTGGATGGTTTCCTCCTCTTTTTAGCTCCCTAGTGAAAATCCCAAAGACATTTTGAAAATAGAGGTAGTCGATTGAGAGCTCGTAGTGAGATTGCACATCATATTTCAAGCATCAAACATTATGCTTCCAACACTTGAATTTGTCTCTTTTATTGTATTAGTGCATCCATTATCATCGTGTTTTAAGAGATGCATTGGTGTTCATTATTGTGTACTATAGTTATCGTTGTAAAATTGACATCATGTTGTCACTGATGTAGTCTTCATGCTTGCAAATAATCCTTTGTATTTCAAATATATCCCTTTGACATTGCCCATGACACTCAAGGAATTCCATGGATTCAAGCCTCCAAGGCACCAAAAACACCACCCAACAAGCACCATACCACCTAGGAGAAACTATCCCAAGGTAAAGGTTCAATCAAATGTACTAACTCCCAAGGCCTAAGATAGAGTATGAACCACCAAGCTAAAATCATTCCTTAAAATTTGGCCTCAATCATTAGCCAAGGCCCATAAACAAGTAATTATGCAAAGAAAGAAGCCAACTAAACCCATATAAGGATAGACCATAATGCCAAGAAGTATCCAGACTACCATAAATCGTAAGAACATGAGAGACAACTAGAAGAGTATTTTCATTATACCATAGATTGGAAAAGAAATTTACCCCATCACAACACCACAAAGAGATCATATCTTCACAATTTTGGCTTCTAATATCTAAACCTTCACCACATGAAGACTACATTGCAATGACAAAGAGTCTTACCCAAGTTTCCAATGGTGTTTGGAAAATCTCACCATGATGAAGCAAACCTCAAGAGCTTACCCTGTACTCCATAATCCCATTGTAAGCCTGGAATTAATACGTCCCGATTCAAAACAACAACATGGAAGAATGATTGGCATGTGTGGTGCCATACAATGGATACACTCAACTTGACCACCCTTCTATGTTTAGGGAAGCTAGGAGATATAAGCAATTGGACTCAAGGATGGAAATGTTCCTAGAACCTAGATCTTGGAGAAGATCATGCACATATTTGGGAGGGATGTGTGGTATAGCTTAGGAAATCTCAAATTAGGTTAAAAAAGAATCCCAATAAGCTTAGCTACATTTGCTTGTAATGTGGTCTAATTGCTTGTAAAATTGTAAATACCATGGTTTTCTACTTGCACAACATTGTTCATCCAATTGATTGTGAAAGTTGAATCCCCAACAATATATAAACGATCAAGTCCTTTATTGTGAGTCAGCTTCAATGAGACCAATAAAGCCTTAAGTTCTCCATAGTTGTTAGATCATGGATCTATATTGTCCTTGGTCGAGAAGTAGTGAGTTTCAAAGAGATGAAGTACATATCCAATACCACAAACAACTACCAATGTTTGAGTAACGCCATTAAAGAATCCCAAAGTGCTTGTTTTATCCACATCCAGTGCTACCACTTATAGAATCCTCCTTATTTTCACATTGGGTTGAAATCTTGATAAAAGTGATAAAGATTGGGTAGAAACCTAGAAGTTTGGGGTTTCTACATCTTCAAATATTCTTGCATTTATGGCTAACCAAATATGCCAATTAACAAGTAAGGGAATAGGTATTTTTTCTTCAAATCCCTCCTATCATACCACTCTTTGAGATTAGTTTTTATAGACTCCTCCCACATATCCTCTAATCTCGGGGAGTCTCCCACTTCTTTCCAAACCTACACAAAGAAAGGGTAAGGTAAAAATAAAGGTGAATTGGTTTGTTCATTGGCTTTACATAAGCAGACCATATTGGTGCAATCTTGCTTCTTTGTTGTATATGAAGGGTTTTCGTACGCACAGCTCTGGCCATTGTCCAACCCCGATTTGGCATGCTTCTAATCTCGTCCTTATGTGCATTCCGGATATCTCCTGTCCTTCCACGTCAACTATAATGATGATGAGCGATGTGCATGGTATTAAACAAGGTGGCAGATGGCTCTATCTTCCTCGTCGTTGGATAATTTGCAAGTTTACAAGAGTTACAGGTGCTGTCGAAATTTTGTTCATTTTCGTTCAAGGATGGAAATGTTCCCAGAACCTAGATCTTGGAGAAGATCATGCACATATTTGGGAGGGATGTGTGGTATAGCTTAGGAAATCTCAAATTAGGTTAAAAAAGAATCCCAATAAGCTTAGCTACATTTGGGACAAACTCAAAGGTGAATATTTAGTAAAATATAGCTATTTGTCATTATATGTTCCTCTTGATGGTGAAAATGATTGGTGGTGGAGCAAACTTTGGAAGGAGAGATCCCCTCCTAAATGCATGCTTTTGATGTGGCTAATCTTGAATAACACGATATTGACTTGGGATCATATACAACAAAGAAGCAAGATTGAACCAAGATGGTCTGATTATGTAAAGCCAATGAAGAAACCAAATCACCTTTATTTTTACCTTACCCTTTCTTTGTGTAGGTTTGGAAAGAAGTGGGAGACTCCCTGAGATTACAAGATATGTGGGAGGAGTCTATAAATACTAATCTCAAAGAGTGGTATGATAGGAGGGATTTGAAGAAAAAATACCTATTCCCTTACTTGTTAATTGGCACATTTGGTTAGCCATAAATGCAAGTATATTTGAAGATGTAGAAACCCCAAACTTCTAGGTTTCTACCCAATCTTTATCACTTTTAACAAGATTTCAACCCAATGTGAAAATAAGGAGGATTACATAAGTGGTAGCACTAGACGTGGATAAAACAAGCACTTTGGGATTCTTTAATGGCGTTACTCAAACATTGGCAGTTGTTTGTGGTATTGGATATGTACTTCATCTCTTTGAAACTCACTACTTCTCGACCAAGGACAATATAGATCCATGATCCAACAACTATGGAGAACTTAAGGCTTTATTGGTCCGATTGAAGCTGACTCACAATAAAGGACTTAATCGTTTATATATTGTTGGGGATTCAACTTTCACAATCAATTGGATGAACAATGTTGTGCAAGTAGAAAACCATGGTCTTTACAAGTTTACCTTACATGGGAAAGAACTAACAGGGTGATTTCAACCAATCTCCTCCACCCATATTTTCTAGAGTTAAATGAACATGCTGACAAGTTATCTAAGGAAGGTCTCGTTGGTGCTCAGTTTTAGGTTATTGAAGACGAATATCAATAGGAAACAATTTTTAACTCAAGGTCCTATCCTTTTTATTTTTATTTTTAATAGTATAAAGTATGAGATTGTAGTTTTGTCTGCTTTTGATTTTTTTAAATCATTCTCTATTTAGTATCATGCGTTCGTGGGTTGGCAAAGCCTTGTAATGTGCTAATCAAAGTTGTGAGACAAACAATGGTTAACAAAATAGTGTCATGTTGGGTATTCTATAAAAATGGACATGCTACTAGTAAATAGTCTTGTATGTAGTCCTATGCGACAAGGATATAAAGAATGTATTTTGATTTCCAACTAGAAATTAGTGACATTTTTTTAAGGGAAAAAAGAAAGAATATATGTCATTTTCGTAAGACTTTATAACAAGAAAATAATTGCAATGAAAAGAAAAAGAATATTTGTATGAAAGAGAAACTTAATATAGAGAAATGTTATCTAAATGAGATAGTTTATCACATCACTTAGATAGTAACATAATAATTGTATTAAAAATAAGAAGAATATCAACATAAAACAAAATTATAATGTTGAAAATCATTATTGAATTAGAGAAATGTTACTAAAGTTTGAAAATTATGTTTGAATTGGAGAAATGTTGTTAAATTGTTTTGAAACTAAGAATAATATCAATATAGAACAAAATTTTAATGTTGAAAATGTTATTGAATTAGAGAAATATTACTAATTAAGATAGTTTATCACATCTCAAGATCTCAAGCAGCTGAAGGATAAAGGAGTGGGTGAGGTCATTGTTTTTGGAGACTCCCGTTTAATAATCCAAGCAATGAATGGGGCAAGTCATTTCAGGAATTTAAGGTTAGACAAACTGATTAAGAGAATCAAATTCATTTCTAAGTCATTTAGACACATAGAATTTTTTCATATCCTTCGTGAGTTAAATGCTATGGCGGATTAGGCTGCTAATAAATCTATGGCAGCGGGTAGAAATGAACTCTATGTAAATCAGATCTTGAGAGTTGACTTCCAACCTTAACATTGGTATGGCTTAGATGGAGTGTTTGCTGAGCTTGGATAAAGTGGATTGTGTTCAGGGTTGCATTAACCTGCATTGTAATTTTTTCAGCTGATTCTAATATATAACATACCCGCTTTTGTAAAAAAATATATATAGTTTATCACATCAGCATAGTAGATGTATTGAAAAGAGAAGGAATGCTAATGTAAAACAAATTTTTAATGTTGAAAATGTTATCGAAGAAATATAGTTTATAACATTACTTAAATAACAATTAGAAATTAAATACAAGTTATAAAATATAGTTTTAAAATAAAAACAATGTGAATAGAAAATAAAAAATCTCAATTATATCATTGATAATAAATAAAGAAGAAGAAACAATATACTAAAAACAAGGGAGAAGTCTAATGATATATGATTTGGACTTTTTTTATCAACACCCAAATCGAATTATACACACTTTGATCAAATTACAAATTTCATAGTTGAAAATTGCATTTTTTGATGCATAAATGGATTCAACACCCTCAAATACCCCTATTGCACCCCAATTGTGCAATCCCAAGAAACAATATGTGCAATTCTAACAACTCTTTTAAATTTTTTAGTTGGCTTTTGGACAAAGTTGATAAAAAGATGTGATCAAAATATGTCTAAATTATAACATGTTTGAATTATACTAAAACAATTGTTTACACATTCTTTAATTTATTATTAATCTACTTAATAAAAATTATATAAAATTGGTTTGGAGTGGAGTCGATGTTTACATATCCTAGTAGACCATGGTAAACCACCAGATGGTCCATATAAGTATATTTACATCATCTACATGACAAGGTTTATGTTTACCTATGATAGAAGTTGATAATGTTCATGATACTTGATAATCTCTTTAGTGCAATTTGATCAAGGGGTTTTTTCTAGCATAACTATACCAAATTATAAAGAGGAAAGGAGAACATTTAAAACCTCTTGCACCTTCCTAGTAACAACATTTCAAACCAATCACAACTTCAATTGCAAATTAAGAAAAAATGATTCTCGCATAATAACCAATGAAATGTTTTTTATTTATTTATTTATTTTAACAAGAATGAGTATAATTCTGTATTGAAAAGGTTGCAACCAAATCGTGCAGTGAAATAATACAATATGGATGTTGTATCTGAGTTCATAAACCAACATTTCAATCAAGCAAAAAAAGATTAAAAAAAAAGAGATAGGAATCCTTCATAGAGGATTTCTTAAAATTGCTACAAGTATAAAATAAAATAAAAAACATCTAAAATAAGTATAATCTTGCAAAACATAATTATTCATATTTAGTATAAGGTATGCTTGTTTTGAGCTTCATATTGGACCACATTAGCATGCTGTCATCCTTAGTTTTCCAGGTCCATGTCTTTAAGCATACGGTGGATGGTTTCCTCCTCTTTTTAGCTCCCTAATGAAAATCCCAAAGACATTTTGAAAATAAAGGTAGTCGATTGAGAGCTCATAGTGAGATTGCACATCATATTTTAAGCATCAAACATTATGCTTCCAACACTTGAATTTGTCTATTTTATTATATTAGTGCATCCGTTATCACTGTGTTTTAAGAGATGCATTGTTGTTCATTATTGTGTACTATAGTTGTAGTTGTAAAATTGACATCATGTTGTCATTGATGTAGTCTTCATGCCTGCAAATAATCCTTTGTATTTGAAAGATATCCCTTTGACATTAGCCACATCACTCAAGGCATTCCATGGATTCAAGCTTCCAAGGCACCAAAAACACCACCCAACAAGCACCAAACCACCTAGGAGAAACTATCCCAAGATAAAGGTTCAATCAAATGTACTAACCCCCAAGGCCTAAGATAGAGTATGAACCACCAAGCTAAAATCATTCCTTAAAATTTGGCCTCAATCCTTAGCCAAGGCCCATAAACAAGTAATTATGCAAAGAAAGAAGTCGACTAAACGCATATAAGGATAGACCATAATGCCAAGAAGTATCCAAACTACCATAAATCGTAAGAACATGAGAGACAACTAGAAGAGTATTTTCATTATACCATAGATTGGAAAAGAAATTTACCCCATCACAACACAACAAAGAGATCATATCTTCACAATTTTGGCTTCTAATATCTAAACCTTCACCACATGAAGACTACATTGTAGTGACAAAGAGTCTTACCCAAGTTTCCAGTGGTGTTTGGAAAATCTCACCATGATGAAGCAAACCTCAAGAGCTTGCCCTGTACTCCGTAATCCCACTGTAAGCCTGGAATTAATACGTCCCGATTCAAAACAACAACATGGAAGAATGATTGGCATGTGTGGTGCCATACAATGGATACACTCAACTTGACCACCCTTCTATAATTGCATTTAGTTGATATGAATACCCTTCTACAAAGTGATTTGCATGCTTTTGGCTTTAAATTGATTGAAACCATATGATCCAAATTTGCATAATATAATTTGAGGGATAAGGTGATATTATACCTCCCCCATTTTACAAACCTATGCATTCAATCTTGATGCATAATTGGCTTGAATGCCTGCTTGGAAATTAAGCTCTCTTAGGACATGATAAAATGAGATGTCCTCGAATCGAGATGGTTCCACTTTGATTCTTGATATTGGACGAACTAGGAATCCCTTTCGTGATAGGTGTTGTGTGTTCACAAGCTTGACAATTATAGTGGAATCACCTACTATGACGAGAGACCTTACATGGTTAGGATTAAAACTTACGAGCCCTTGGAGAAAAGCACTCCTCAACATAATTATCATTAGTTATTCCAAGACCCCATGCATAACCCAATTCTAGATTTCCTTCGAGATTGTGGATTACGTCTCACACCCCTCCAATGAAATGGATTGTTAACAATTGGACTCTGATTAATAGGAGCGTCCAATGAAATCGACTTCATACCATTTAATTATATAAAAATCAATGTTGATATAAACAACATCCCCAATTATTAGGAAATATTAATATAATTTAAATGAAAATCCACTTATGTCATTTATGATAACAAAGACCATAATTATGTTAATTTTCATGAAAACAAGGAAAGAAAGAAATCTTTCTATGGGAATATGTTATTTTAATAAGACTCTTGCATTGAAAAGAACAAGAATATTTATTTAAAAGAGAATTTTAATACAGAGAAATGTTATCTTAGTTAGATAGTTTATCACATCACTGAGATAACATCATAATAATTATATTGAAAATAAAAAAAATATTAATATAAAACAAAACTGAAAATGTTACTGATGATGATGATAATGTCATTAAGTAAAATAATTTAATAATCATATTAAAAAGAAAAAGAATACTTATATAAAACAAAAATATTATGTTGAAAATGCCATTAAAATAAGATAGTTTATAATAGCACTTAAATAACATGTGGAAATAAAAGACAAGTTATAAAATATAATATCAAAACAAATAACATAAAATAGACAATAAACAAAGAAGAAAAAACAAAGGAAGTATTTTAAAAACAAAGGAGTACTCTAAATGTTATAGGATTTGACTTTGGATTTTTTTTTGTTATCACTCAAATTTAATTATATAACCTTTGATCAATTTACAAATTTTATTGTTAAAATTATTTTTTAATGTATAAAAGGATTTCACACTTTTAATAATTCAGATTATATTTTAACTATGCAATCTTAACAACTAGTATTTATAATTCTAGTAACTCTTATAAATATTTTAGAACATAATTAAAATAATAAAATAATAAAATATCCAAATTATCATATGTTTAAACCACTATACATAATATATATGTATTATTATTTATTTGATAAAATTATATATATATATTCTATAGTTAAAACTAAAATTAAAACTATTGACATGTGTTGTTTCGGAATTGTCAAATACATTTTAAATTATTATTTTATCTATTTAATAAAAAATATATAAATTAAGTTAAGTGAAAAAGTGAAATCAAAACTATTCACATATGTTGTTTTGGGATTGTCAAATACACTTGAAATTAGTTATGTTAAACTAGACAACTCAACTAACTTGTAACTTATTTGACTATAATGAATAACATGGAATTCAAAGTTAACTTTGACTCTAATGAGTAGCATGGAATTTCAAAACACCTTATAAGGTTGGTAGATAATTATGTATTATGTATTAATTATTGTTTATATATATTTTTATTATGCAGAAAGAAAATTTATACAAAAACATATTTAAGATTAAATTTGTATTACTTATACTCAACTTTCATCAAATTACTAATAATTCAATTAACTTAATTATCAATATTTGAATTAACTTGTTATCATATATAATTAAATACTTGATTTATAATTAAATTAAATTTTTTTTTTCAATGTGGTTCACGCGCCGGCTTGACCGACGGGCTACATCCACGGAATAATTTCAAGAGGGCCCACCCGAAGGGGCCTCACTCTCGGCACACTTCATGCCTAACCCCAAGAGCGTCGAGGAGAATGGATCCCACGACCTCACTTGCCGGGAGGCCTAACTACGGTTGCTCGACCGATTGAGCTAACTCTTGGGGCTTATAATTCAATTAACTTATTTATTCATATTTTAGAAATAATTAAATTATGTTATTTAATTTTTAAATTATATAATTCAAAATCTTTTATTATTAGTGAAGATGACAGTAATGATGATTACTATCAAACTTTAATCAATGATACTTTAAACTTTTAATAATTAATTAATTTAATTTATATAAAATTTATTTAAAAAACAAACCTAATTAATAATTAATAAAAAATATCTAATAAATGAAAACCATATTTATATTTACTATTAAAGAAATTATAAATAAAACTTTCACAACTTAAAAATATATAATTCAAATATTGAAAAGTGATTTATATTAATTAAAACACTTTTAAATAACAACAACAACTTCTTATAGCCTAAAACAAAATCCCAATTAAAAAAGAACATAAACCTAGGAAACATGTTCCCAATTAAAACTAAAGAAAATGATAAACCTAGGAAACATGTTCATTTATTTATATTTTATATATAACTTAATATATATAATAGAGCAGGGTGGCAGGGGGAGAGGGGTTCTCATTACTTCGGAAGGAAAACATGAAATGTCCTATTATTACGGTTTTGGACTTGAATCAAACAATGTGGCCGAAGCTCTGGCCCTCTGGCAAGGCCTTCAACTTGCCAAAGCTCAAGGTATCAATGACATTGTGGTTATTGGAGACTCTATGCTTGTTATCTAGGCTCTCACGACAAGCATCCCTCCCATGGAGTTGAAGATTCATCACCTGTTAAGGAAAATTCAAAGCTTCGCCTCCTTCTTCCAGGAAATCGATCTTTTTCATGTCCTCAAAAATCATAATACTTTGGTTGACTTAGTCGCGAACCTAGCATCCAACTTAGACAAAGGTGTCCTCTTGCTGAACGCAACTAGGTCCCGATGTCCTATTCCTTAGCCCTCGAATCTATGACTACCCACTTGACCCTCTACCTCTAGTCCCAAGGGGCCTTCTTCGGGGTCTACCACGTGGGCCTCCCCTCAACACGTGGAGTGTTCCTCCCTCTCTCATGGCAATCCTTGGAACCATGTGAAGGTGTGTGGGCATCTGCATGTGGTATGCGTTGGTTTAAAGGCGGAAGGGTTTTCGTACGCACGGCTCTGGCCACTGTCCAACCCCGATTTGGCATGCTTCTAATCTCGTCCTTATGTACATTCTGGAGATCTCCCGTCCTTTTGCATCAACTGGAATGATGACGAGCGATGTGCATGGTATTAAAGAAGGTGGCAGATGGCTTTATCTTCCTCGTCGTTGGATAATTTGTAGGTTTATAGGAGTTACAGGTGCTACAGGAATTTTGTTCATTTTCATTCCCATGGACACATCTTCGGAGTCCACTGCATCCTCCCCTCTGGCTCTACATGTGAAAGATGATATTTGGGATATCATAAAGGGGATGAGGAGAATGAACTGCTTGTTGAACAGAATGGACACGGAAGGAGGGCGTCGATTGGTGAATGTTGATCAAGATTTGGCCCAACTAAGGAAAGAATTTGATCTCTCGATCAAGCAAACTCAACAAGTGTTCACAAAGTTTCTTACAGAATTGAAAATCAAGTTGGAAAAACTGGAGCTTAAAGTGTTTAAGTTGGAAGTAGCGGCAGATTTTGGCTCCTCCTCTCGTCATGGTGGAAAGGCTCTCTAATGCATGTACTCTCTAGTTTTGTTTTGGCTTTTACTAATCATAGTCGTTTTTAGTATCTAGTTTTAGTATCTCTCATAGTTTCATCTTGTAAAATCCAAATAATATGGGTTGATTTTGGACTCATGATTGCGGCTCCCATAAGGGCACTTGAATTTACCGCTTCCATAAGGGCACTTGGACTATGTGGTTTTTTCTAGAGTGATTATACCACTCCTCTTTTAATATAATTATTTATGTTTAAATATATATATAATAGAGATTTTGTTCATTAGTAGTATAATGGTATTTAGATAATTTAGATATTTAAATTGTTTGTTCCCCTATCTTCTCTTCTTCCCATAATTTTTACATTAAAACTGAATAAAATTCAAAGCAAAAATCATAATTTTCATGATGAATACGTTTCCTTTTCATCAAGTTCAAAAATGATGAAATCATCGTAAGTATGTTGATATTATTTTCAAGTTTTAAACTAAACTAAAATGATAATTATAATCATAAATGTAAAATAGAAATGGCATTAAAAGTTGAGTATTAAAAATTGAATACTTTAAGATGTAAATTTAAATATTCTTTTTAGATATTCAATAGAATGGAAAATAAAATTGATATTTTAATTTAAAATTAAGTTGAAATGATTTTTGGAGTTATAAAACTAAAGATATTAAATGTTTAACATTTTATAATTTAGTGGTAATAAAGTGATTTGTTTACTGGGTGGTCCCTTTACGTATAAATTATTTTTCTAAATTAATTTTTTTCCCTGTGATCAAAAGGATACATTACTTTAAACCATTATTTGGTTTCGGGTTCTTAAGTTTTTCTCCCTTCATTCTAGATTTATGTGGGTTTTGGGCTCTTAAGCTTTTCTCACTTCATTATAGATTTATGCGGCCCAGCTTGGGCTTCATGGTGAGATGGCAGAGGAATGGTCTTCTTTTATACAAGGTTTGTATTGAGGTAATATTTGACTTGGTGAGATCCCTGGCACTATGCGTTGGTCTTGGAACACAAAGGATGGAACGATTACAACTGAACTAGCAGCAGATGATGCTATTATATCAAACTCCCAATCTTCTCAGAGTTGGTGGCATAGATCGTGTTGGCGTTGGCTTATTCCCCATAAGGTCAAAGTATTTATGTGGTTAGCACTGGAGGACAAAATACTCACATGGGAAAATTTGCTGAGTAGGGGCTTCAACAACCCAAATATCTGTCTATTGTGCTTTGAGGGGCCCAAGTCAGTTTTTTATCTTTTCATCTCTTGTTCATTTTCCAAACAAGTATGGGATTCTGTGTGTTATTCTTGTAATATTCATTTTAATTGGCCAAACACTACTTTACAAGATTGCCTGAAGGTTTGGTTCGCCTCGGTAACAAACTGGGATGCTTTGGCTTGTTTGGTTATTTGGGAGGTTTGGAAAGCTCAAAACATTTTTTTTTAAACTCTATTCCATTTATTCTTCAGACAGTTAGTTCTAAAGTTTCTACATTTTTGCATTTCAAGGGGCAACCCGTGGATCTGCCATGCTTCTTGAAGCCTCCTAGGATTCCTCCTAGTTCTTTTCAAGGTGTTTGGGTTCAATTTGACGGGGCCTCTCAAGACGAGGCTTGTCGTTGTGGTGTATGTGATGTCATTCATCTAGATGATGCCTCATATGTTAATCTTTGGCTTAATTGTGGTATGACCACTAATACCATAGGTCAGCTTTTGGGTTTATGGCTTGTCTTATTCATTGCTAAGCATAAGAGATATATTGTGCATAATATTGTTGGTGACTCTTCGATGGTGATTAATTGGGCCAAATGACTAATTGGTATTCACTCTATGCATCTGCGTTCTTGGCTCATTGAGATCCAAGAATTGTTAGATGATTCTCCCTTCATATATCTCTCTCATATCTTCCAAGAGTTTAACATTGCTGTAGATTCTTTATTTGGAATTATGGTGGGTTGAATCCCTTTCATCAGTGGATAGGATGGTTTTATATTAGGTTGTTTCAATTTGGATCCATTTTGTTTACTGATGCATTTGTTTTTGGTTTTCTTGATTCCTCTTTCTATGGTTGGGGGTTTTCACATGTTATTTGTCTTGTTCCTTTTTCATTTTGTTTATCTATCTTGTTCGTGTTTCATTGGCCTTTATGATGTTAAGGAACTTTTGGTCTCTTTTTTGTTGACTCAATTATGGCTCTTCTTGTTGGTATTGTTTGTAGACATAATATGTCAATTTTCTCAATATATGTATATACCTTTTTCTATAATAAAAATATAAATGTTTTTTGTTTTTTAATGAAAAAAAGATTTTTTTTGTTTTTTTATGAAAATAAAAGTATTGAATTTTTTTGTTTTTTTTATGAAAATAAAAGTATTAAATCTAATTTTAGGTTTAAAATAACAATTACAGTTTTGACAAAGATTGCATAACCATTTTTCAATGTGTAAAATTAGAAAAATCAAATTCATATGTTTAAAATTTTTTAATCCCCATTAACATTAATCACCAAGCACCGACTCGTACCAAAAAATTGACCCACTTTTATCATAAGTACTTGAAATGACACAAAATTGACCCGCTTATACAGTAAATAAATAATTAAAATGAGGACAAGCCCCAAAAGATTGACCCCACATTTTCCAAAGAGAATGAAAAACAAAATTCTCCATGCATCAGTTGGAAAAAGAAAAAAAAAACCTACATGGAACAATGAAAAAATATAATAAAAAAATGACTTGCAAGAAAAATGACAAGTTTCGATCAGAACGTTGTGAAAATTACTAAGTTGCAACGGTATTTGTAAAATAAAACTGCGGTCAAAACAAGGTATTATATTTCAATCATGGATGGAGAATTGACAGGAGAAGAATCGCTGTATTTCAGTTTCAATTTATGCCAGATGAATGTATGTATGTAATCATATTTTAGATCAAACATACCGTGTCAGTTGAATTTTTCGCGACCGCGCTTGTCTCCTCGATCTATTAGGCATCAGAGCATGCTTCATTTTATATAGATTTAGAGATTCAGCCATTTATACATATACCCACCACTGATTTCGAAGGGCAGCCACTTGGAATTAGAAATCTGTTGTGGGTTTTGTCGAAGATGGCTTCAGAGAAGAAATCATCAGTATCGGACATGGGGGCATGGGCTATGAACGTGATAAGCTCAGTGGGGATTATTATGGCCAACAAGCAAGTCATGTCCAGAGATGGCTACGACTTTAGATTTGGTAAGCAAAAAAAACCATCTGTAAAATCATTGCATAGGGTTACAGATCTATATTTCTAGTAAGGATTTGTGCATTTTACTTTTCAGTTATCTGATATTTGTGTTTTCTGTGGGGCGATGATACAGCTACAACATTAACTGCATTCCACTTCACTTTGACTGCAATGGTGGGATTTGTGTCAAATGCTACTGGGTATTCTGTTGCCAAGGAGGTGCCCTTGTGGGAATTGCTCTGGTTCTCTGTTGTTGCCAATACATCTATTGTGGGGATGAATCTCAGTCTCATGTTAAACTCAGTTGGATTTTATCAGGTGAGAATATAATGAGTTGGGGTTTTATTAGGTTAAAACCTTTTTTCAATCCGCCCCCTTGGCAGATCTGCATGTGTTTGTTTCAGTATCAGATCTGTGAGATTATTTCTTATATTGGGATGTGGGTTTTTTGGGTACAGATTTCAAAGTTGAGCATGATTCCTGTGGTTTGTGTGATGGAGTGGATTCTTCACAACAAGAATTATACCAGAGAGGTCAAGGTGGCTGTGATTGTTGTGGTTATTGGTGTTGGTGTCTGCACTGTCACGGATGTGAAAGTCAATCTCAAAGGGTTTGTGTGTGCTGCGGTGGCTGTGTTATGCACCTCATTACAACAAATTGTAAGGTTTCTCCGCCTTTTTTTCTGAAAAATATGAACCTTCGTTTCATTTCTTCCATTATATTATCACATGTTAGCAGATTTAGTATAGCTGTTCATGTCTTTTTTCATATCTGTGCTAGATCTTGAAAAATAAGTTAAAAATGTTGGTTTAAGAGAACTGCCCAAGTTCCCTTCCCATTCTCCTCCTGCCACTGCATTAGCACATTACTAATCACCCTACATTACTAACCATTCTTATATGCTAGGATTGGGTGTTCACGTCTCCAATCCCCAAAACTCTTTAGCGCTATTTCTAGTTTCGTTCCGTTCCAATTTCTCACTCTGTTTCCCTTTTTCGTTTTGGGTAACACAGGTAACTGCGGCCTTCTTCTATTAGTTTGTAGGAATGACCTGCATCTTAATAATGACCTTAACCCTTTATTTTAGCCAAAAAGATGCCTGAAATTCCCATAATCTGAAAGTAAATTACACTACGGTCTACTGAAACAGACTACACTTGCAATCTATATTTGTCACCTGAAACAACGATCAGGTAACGTAGTCCCACAAATTATGTTCAAAATCGGTTACATCTGTTTGCAGTTTTGCAAACACAGAACGATCCTGGTCTAAAGGAAAAGGAGTCCACCTGGATTTTACCATAAGCTATATGGACTTGTTTTAGGAGAAGCTTTGGCACTCCCATTTTGTATTGGGACTGGATGTACCATCTTAGTTCCTTTGACCTATTTTGTGGTCTATTCTTGGACATTAATAAAGTTATCATATTTTATCTATTATTTTAGCATCAGAATGAATTTGTGTAGAGCATTTTCAACAAATATTTCAAAAGGATTCTGCTTAGAGATGACTGCCTTATTTGTAGAGGTTCTTGGAGATCATTGTTTTAGCTTGATGGCATAAGAGAAGATATTCCGGATTCAGTTTTACTCTACTCTTTGATCTATTGCATTTGATACAATGTAAAATATCAAGATTTCTAACAAGTGATTTTATCTGTTATATAGTGAGGACTACTTACGCTGTATAGTCTTTTGAAAAATTATGCCTTATTGTTCACATTTATGCCTTATGCTAAACGTTATGGTTCAGGATGGATATGAAAAATTCTTATTTATTTTATTGCCAACGATTCACATAAGTAATTCATTTATGTAGTTCTTTTCCTTCTGCTAATTTGCTTTCCGCATAAAACTTAGCATATAGCTATTGAAATCATTTTCAACACCGTTGCTTGCATCTATTTGTCTTTGTATTTTTAGCTATTAATATTTTTTGGTTAATGGTAAAACTAAATTATGGGGGAATCCCTAGAATGCCAACCTGCCCTCTAGATTTAAGTGAAATAAAGACAAGATGTATAGCTCACATCGACTTGTCTTTCTACTTTTAGTTGTTAGTGTTTTTAAGTTAATGATTTGTTTTAATGTTAGAACTAAATTATAGGGGAATCCCTTGATGCCAACATCCACTCTAGATTTAAGTGGAATACAGACAAAAATGTATTCGTGTATTTTGTACAGGATTTCAGATTACAAAGTTGCATAATTTTTTCTGTTTCTATTCAACCTGATAACGGTTTCTATAAATAATATTTGTGGTTGATTATCTAGCACGTTTCTAGAAATAATCTTGCTTCTTTCTTGCAAACAAAGCCTCTGTTATGTTACCAACAACAACCCCTTTTTCATCTCCCTTGTTTCTTCCCCAAGTAGTATGGTTATCACTTGATCAAGTGTTAGATTTCTACCTTGAATACTCAAATTATTGACCATACTGTTAAACGAGTTCCATAGACTTGCTTTCTAGCTTTATCTAAATTTGTAAAAATTGGAATTGACACTTTCTCTTTTGACATTGTTAGCATGAAGAACTTCCTCCATAATTGTTGTATTCTTCAGTTCATATATCTCCCCTAGTCTATCCCAAGCCTCGTTTGGGGTCTTTGCACTAATAATTTGCACACACTTTAAACTAAGTACCCACTTCAAGACTTCAGAAAGGTTAATAGGTCGAAGATTTGATCCATCCACAACTTCACATGTCCTTCTCTAAAGATACCCTCTTCATCTTATGCTTCCATTAATGGAATCCCTCCCCATCAAACTTCCCAGTAGCATGATTTATTGAAGTGGTTGCCTTGGAGACACCTAACTGTGGACTTAAGGACAAACCCACTTTAGTCATGCTTACTCTCAAATCTTTTGTCAAATACATTTGGCATGACTCCTTTCAAGTTTTTCATCATATATGATTCAAACAAACCTCTAGATTATAACTTGGTTTTGTGTGTTTTAACTTTTAGCTACCGGTTTCCCTTTGTTTGGTGTACAGTCTAGACTAGTGTGCTTCACCCAGGGGGGTTCGAATTAGGCACTTGTTGACATGGAACCAGCCAAATGCCCAACAACATTGGTGACAACTGATTGAGCTAATACTTTATCTCAGGAAAAGATCAACTATAGCACCTATGACAAGGAATTATACAGTCTGGCGTAGGCTTTGAACCAATGGCACCATTACATCTTGGGCAAGGAAATTCTCTTGCATATAGACCATCATCTGCTTATTTTAATTAACTCCCAATCTAAGTTGTAGGAACAACACCACCTTAAATGGACCACACATATTAAACAATTTAATATACTGTAAGTCTAAGTGTGGTATAACTAATCCAGTGGTAGACCTCCTTAGATGCCCTCCTGTTCCGGTTTTGCAATTCCTATAAGTTTTTTGCACCAATTATGACTGTTGGAAAGACCTTTATACCTATTATCTGTTGTATTTTGTACCTATCTGGAATGCTTTTCTACAACCTACAGAGGTAAATAAAACTCGTTTTTTGGACTACACCATCTAGAACGGTTATATAGGATTAACCCGTTGTGTGTGCCCCAGACAGATGACCCCCTGCTTCTCGTTCGCGAGGCCCACTCCTCCTTTTATGGGGCCCATTTTTACACTACAGATCCTGAAGAGTCTTTGTAGTGCCACTTCTTCTAGCTAGCTATGCAATGCCAAGTCAATAAGTATGTGTGGGCTGGTTCATTGTACAACCAAAGTAAGCCTTCTAACCGAAAACATGGTCTATCCAACATAATGACATTTGAGTTGTTGTTTGTTGCTTCTCCAAGATAACCACTTCTGCCTCGCATACCACTGAGCTGGTTTTCACCCATGTCATGCCACATTTTGGCCTACCCACCAACATCATTTCTGATCAGGATTCCAGGTTACTTAGCACCTTTTGGAAGACTCTTTGGTCCCTCCACGGTTGTCACTGTTGTTTTCCAACATCCTCTTAGCTCCTGTTTGATGGGAAAACAAAAGTCGTTAATCGTACTTTGGTCCACGCCCTACATATGTACTTTCTTAAGAATTGACAATGGGATCCTTGGCCAAGGGTTTCCAAACTGTTGAAAAACAATAAAAGAGAAAGGGGAAAAACAAAGAAGTACCCTCGACCTCTACTACTGAACTAGGCTGACTCGATCATCTGCTAAACTAATTCACTTAGATCTCCATTCACAATCACACTTTAGATTACAATATGATGTGCTCGGCCAAACACCATTGGCTCTAATCCAATGCTAACATGAGAGTTTCCTACTACAACATAATAGAACACTGATGTAAAGAAAATAAGGCATTGTTACAAGAAAACAGACCACACAGATTTTGTACATTGTTGGGATAATGCCCAAAAATACTTTCTCTGAACTAGTAAGTTATAACGTTTTGGTGCATGTATTCCTTCTAAGAGACGTTGAAAGATTTTCTAAATAATGCTAGCTATTGGACTTTGTTAGCACTGAAAATTATACCTTGTGTATTTTGGTGCCACTTCGAGATTTACTTCTACATCCTTCAATTTGCAGTAGATGGGATCCTAAGGAGAGTTCATTTAGTTATCTAGCAAATCCACTTGAGGATCCAGTGTTATTGCATGCATGGTGATTTTTAGATTTACTATTTTTAGTTATATGCATGCCCCCTTTTGAATGCAATATATGATGATTCAGAGGTGGCTCATGATACATTCAGGGTTCATGTGTGCATGCAATTCCAATGTGTTGCTATTTTTAGCAATTGGCATTTTAGAGTTTGCATGTTGGATTCAACAATCAATTTGGACTGTCTCCATGCAATTCTGATGAGAGCATTTCTGGTGACATGCAAGGTGTTTTGTGAAACTGTTATATTTAACGGTTGGGGATATAGGGTTTGCATGGCGAAATGGAGCACATATCTAGGTTCCTTAGAGACAGACAAGTTTGATCAGTCTATCCACATGCAAGGTTGTGCTATTTTTAGACATGTTATTTCTAGTAAGGGTTCCCACAGGAAGTATCTTGACATTTTGAGGACAATTGGTAAATTTACTACTTTTAGTAATTTTTTATTTTTGCCAAGCACTAGTGCATGTGAGCCTGAGCATGGTCATATTCAGCTTTGTCATCCTTGGTTGCAAAGTGTTTTCTTGAGTTGACATTTCCTCGTGAATTTTCAGATTGTTCGAAAATCTATTTTTAGCAGGTGACAAGGTGGCAGAGAAGCATTGTGATATGTGGCTCATTGAGCTGAGTTCAATGTGGCCGTATGGTTGATCGAGCAGGTGTAGGATTTTGCTATGTGATATCTTTACTTTCATTCAGGGTTATAGAGATAGTGAATTAATGGAGATGA
Organism: Pseudotsuga menziesii; assembly: GCA_001517045.1. Lineage (NCBI taxonomy): Eukaryota > Viridiplantae > Streptophyta > Pinopsida > Pinales > Pinaceae > Pseudotsuga > Pseudotsuga menziesii. The sequence continues at coordinate 406,870 of LPNX011023609.1, read as the reverse complement.
AGCTTTGAGTACAAAGATATTTTGGGAGAAATCTTATCCACTTAATTGAGGTGCTTCGCCTTTAAATATTTTTGGTATATATTTGAGTGGATAAAGTAACCATATCTCATGCACTTGAGCAACTTATCTTGAGGATGTATTTTTGGAATGGCATATTATCTTTTAATTAACTTTTTCAAAATATGGTTTGAGTTATTTTGAAGTTTGAACCAAAGAAGTGCACCTCAGTCAGTTCAGTTCAGTTCACCTTATCTTATGCATGTAGTTGAGTTCAAGGCCATTTAGGGTAGATTAAGGCATGCTCTTCCTTGAGATATTTTCTCCACACGTTGCCAATTAAAGCATACGTGTGAGATGAGTATTCCGGGATGTTCAGTTCACTTTAGGTTATCTTATCCATTCTAGTTCAGTTTGACTTCATTTACCTTGTTCAATTTGGCCTCATCTAGTTTAGTTGAGTTCAGTACTATTATCATTTATGGTAGGAGAGGTGGGTCCAACTAAGGGTTAACTTAGAGTTGGGTTATCCATTCACCATGCATTGCTTTCAGTGCAGAGCTAGGGCACACCACTTAGAAGAAGTGTCTATGTAATAATTATAGGGAGATTATAAAGGGGTTGGATTCCTTGAGATTGAATCTTAGCTTACTTGTAATTGTCTAGAAAGTTGTGGATAATGAATGAAAACTTATGCATTTGGTTCACATGGTTCCCTTCTTTCACGTATTGTGTTCTGCTTGATTAATTTTGTTTTATAAAATTTGTGGGTATTCCTTCTCTAGTTGAACTGAGAGAAGCTAGGTGCATTCTACAGTCCCGTATTGAAGAGATTGAAATGTCCGAACCATGTTTGTAACACTGACATCAACATATGCCAGCTCAATATAATATGTTATAGAAAACTAAAAATATGGTAATAACAAATCTAATGTAAGCAAAATAATAATCATTCACAAATCTTTCTCTCTCTCGATATATAACACGATAAAACAGAATCATATCAACAATTCTGTTTTCCACCATGCCTGGCTGTCTTTTAATCACAATATTAACCAGCGTAGATCCGTCGTAACTTGGGATCTTTTAAGCATTGAGAGATTTGCATCTCATTTTTTTGGATCCCTCTCGGTGCTTTATACATCCACAGTTAAGATGGATCTACACTGGTTTTAATGAAGCTGTTGCAAATGTGAGCCGTTGTTTTTGACCCTGAGGCTTTCTAGGATAAAGAAAGTTTACCCTCTAATTAGATTTTGAGCAACTGGAATAGGGCTGTGTATCTAGTATTGATCATAGGGTTTAGGACATAACAATCTGGTGAGATTCATCTAGCACAGATGCCTCATTAGAATTCTCCATCTCCGATTATTGGCACTAGTTTCCCAGATACTTCCCAAAGTTGCTAGTTTTTAACTTTTGTGTGCTTTATCTGCTTAGTGACCCGAGATTTCGTTCATCGATTCAATTCATAGGTCGTAAACAGATATAGGGATAGCTCTCTGGTGTTGACACGAACCAACCCAAAGTAAGAAGAGTTCAAGAGGTGACAGCTCCTTTGCTCCTGAACATTTTACCCAAGGCTCATTCTCGGTGTTAATAGACTCCTACATGGATGCCTGTTGAGATACAGATTCTCCACCTAACAAAATAAAAAAAACACAACTATAAATTAAGCCCCGGTACCTCATTTCACACCAAGTTTGCTACTTTTTGATCTGTAGTTGATTTTGTGTATAAATTTTTTGAAGGGTGATTTGGAGGGTTCAGAGTGTAATTTCATGAAGGGATTTCTATGAATGGAGCTTCTGCATCAGGTCTAATTATGCCTTGGCTTCCAATATTTTTGGCCCTCCAAAGATTATTAATAATGTAGAAATTCTATACAGAGATGATGAAGATGAAGATAGATTTGTTTGAAGAAAAATAAAGTGATTGCCATTGATGACGATTTATAGACTCTGATGATGAGACAGTCATTTTGTATATATTGTTTACCTATGGAAGGTTACTTGGGAGTGGGAGCGAAAGCGAGAGCGAAGCAAAAAGCGAAATTTTCAAAAGCTTCTGGGGTGGGAGCGTTTTTTATATAATATATATATTTTTATATATTTTGATGCATATGTCAACAAAACCATGTGCATCCATCAAAATTCAAACCATTATTCACAAATATGCAAAGTTTCTCTTGTATATAGCAAGTAAGAGTGCATACAACCAAAATAGCCCCGAGTGCAATCCATATCTGAACCAAAGTACATCAATAAATAGGCTATAAACTAGGGATTCTTCAAAAACTAGTTTTGAGGCCACCAACATCAATATGAACAATCAACACCACCAGCATCAAGATACATAGACGGGTTGATGTGTTTGATTAAATGGCAATCACATATCCTCATACATGATAGAATCTAGTGGAAACATTGCAATCCTGAAATTCTAAAAGCTGTTAACCTTGTTGAATTTTGAATGGGATAAAAAATTCTACTTTTTGCATTTGAAGTCCGATGAGGTTTGAACCACCCTCAAACATCCTGAACAATTAATGGTAATGTTAAAAATTTAAGTAAAAGGATAGAAAATGAAAGATAAGGAGAATACCAACTTTTACTTTAAGAATTTAATATTACCATTTAATGCTACTGATGATTACTAAGGTTAGGTTTTTTGTTATTAGAGTAGGCTTTGCCTCCTTTATATAGCATTAGTATGGACCTAGGGTTAGTTACCCCCCACCCATCACTTAAATTTTGGATTTTTTTAAAGAAAACTTGGAAAAAAAGGTGGGAGCGCTTTTTTTTGCCTGGAAGCTAGCTTCCTGAAAACGCTCCCACGCAAGCACGCTTCCTGGATGCTTCCTTCGGGAGCATGGGCGAAGGGGGGCGCGTCGCTCCCACGCAACATAGCACCTATGTTTCTTCATAGTGATAGAAGTTCAAACATTTTGGTCGTATTTGCCAAAATCAGGAATAGTATCTTATATGTTTCATGATATTTGCATAGATGTTTTTTTATATTTATTTTTATGTTTTGTATCTGAACATATGGAATCCAAAACTTTCTAAAAGTATTGCATATCCATATCCTTATTTTGGGAGCAATCTTCTCATACAAGCAGATTGTCTGCAATATGTATAGATATTTGACTGTTAAACCTTTAACCCCGACCAAGCTTCCAACCTTTAACAAGTGTCTCTTTAGCTACACTTTACTCTTTAAGATGCTGATGGAGGAGTTAAATTGATCTTAATTTTGTGTAGATTGGTGTTCAATGAATTACTGATCACTCTGTGCCTTATGTCACATGTAAATTCAGAATTCTAATGGTTCTTGAGATCATACTTCTTTGTGGATGCACTGAAGCAGACACCCAAGCTTTTTCATCTCCAGTCTCTATAGGATGGCCATGAAGGCTTGTAATTACTAATTCTATATCTTACTGTGTCAGTTCTCTGTCTTTGGATACGACTCTTTATAAGTTTATTTTGTTTTGCCTTTGACCCCAACCCTACCTCCACATTTCATACAAGTGTGTGCTTAGCTACACTTTACTTGAGGTGTTGACAGGGGTAAAATTTATTGTAATTTTGTGTATTAGCGTTCAGTGAATTACTAATTTACTGGCCACCACCTTTTCTTATGTGAGCATGTAATGGTTCTTGATATATTTCTTCTTTGTGGATGCGCTGAAGCTAACACCAGAGAGCTTTTCTCGCCTCAACCTGCAGTTTCTAAAGGGTAGTCAGGAAGGCTTGTTAGGTGCATTGTGAGGAAAGTAGGCGTAGGTATGCTAAAATCCTGTATTTAGAGGCATGGTTAGCCATTATTTCACCACGTTCCTATTCCTTATTTGAGGATGTGCTGAGGGATAAACAGGAAAAGGGATTTCTTTTCTTGATTCAATGAACATTGGCTTAAACGTGATTATAATTCTTTTCTTTAAATACGATCATACAAATGGTTTAGCATCACAGCAGGAATTAAAATTGTTGTTTATCCAAAAGTCTTGTGTTTGCTCTCAATTTCCAGAAATGATGTTAATGTTCATCTTCTGATTTCTAGTTTTATTTTTTCTGCCTATATGCTTTATTCTCATCCTTTTAACCTAGGATTTTAAGAATTGCACGAGCTGTAATACTTTCTCACTGTAAGAATGACCTAATTCTCGTCTTTCCAGTGGTAATTTGTTTAATTGCCTGAATATATTCCATGCCTGTAAACTCCATATTTTCTCATGTCATTTCTTTGCCTTTGGATACTAACTTTGGTAAGTTTAATTTTTCTTTTTGCAGTCAATTGGTTCCTTACAAAAGAAGTACAATATCGGATCCTTTGATCTCCTAAGCAAGACTGCTCCTATACAGGCTGCATCTCTTTTAGCATTTGGCCCTTTTGCAGACTATTATCTAAATGGACGCAACTTATTAGACTACAAATTCTCATCTGGTGCTATTGTAAGTTTATACTAGCAAATATTTAGTTACCGAAGCCTCAAATTTAAACGGTTTCATAATTATCTCCCTTATTGAAAACAAAAGTCTTTGATTGACATATGAAAGATAAAATCTTAATTTTTTTATTGAATATTCTGCAGATTTTTATACTCCTTTCATGCATTCTCGCTGTGTTCTGCAACCTGAGCCAATATCTCTGCATTGGACGTTTCTCAGCAGTTTCATTTCAGGTTTTGGGTCACATGAAAACTGTTTGTGTTCTTGTACTGGGTTGGCTGCTTTTTGATTCAGCATTGACTTTCAAAAATATAATGGGGATGTCTGTTGCTGTCGTCGGCATGATAATCTATAGCTGGGCAGTTGAGGTTGCAAAACAAGCCAGTGCAAAAAACTTATCCATGATGCCTGTGAAAGAAGCTAATTTTACTGAGGAGGATGTCAGTCTATTGAAGAGTGGATTTGAGACCAATGCTATTAAAGATATTGAGCTAGGTGGGGCAACAAAACAGTAGTTTAGTTTATGCCAATGGTGTAGCTGAGATTGATGGAAGGAACTCCTCAGCTGTTGCAAATCACTCTTGGCATCTATATTTCATGTGGGAGAGCATGGGGGACCAATGATGATAGATGTTGTTTGTGAGATAGCTTGATGGTAGTCTTTGATTTTCAAACAGAGTTAAAATTGCTACTTGAAGAGAGGTAGCGAGCTTTGTTGATGGTAAATTTACTTATAACAGGCTATTCCAACAAAGGCCTTCATCTGGAGTCTGTATATCGTCAAGAGATACAATCTTTAATTGCAATGGAATTTATCTTTCAGTACTCCAAAGGAAATGTTGCTCTTAATACCCAAAAAGAGAGTAGCTGCTACATTGTACATGTCCTTTCTGGAGTCTATTTTTTTTCCCAAGACAGGTAGCATTGAGATGCATATTTTATCATTTCATCCCAGATTATTTAGCTAGTAAATGGCAACTTTGTGTAGGTTAACCCATCCCATGTCATTAGTTTTGTTTTAATTGATGTGACATCAAGCCCATATTTTATTCTTTTCCTTGCAAACGGCCCGTTTGCAAGAAGCATTGTATTCTTTCTTCTAGTAAAGTTTTTATTGAAGTGACTTATGCCTTTTGATCATTTATAGCCATATAAACACTGTTTAGAATTATTATTCTCTATTTGTTGAAGCATTTGTGCAAAAGTGTAGCTTCCTGGCATGCTATTTCAAAAATATTTTTTTGTTAAACAATGTATAGTGTTTTGTAATAGCACTGGCGCATGCTTGTTTGTGAACATGATCATTTCGTCAAGCCTATGAAAGCCTTACTGCTGTAATTTATTAAACTGAAGGCCCATTAAATGAAAGTAGGCCATTTTGGACAACATTTCTGTTCACGATTTCTATTACGTCAAAATCAAACCGCACGACCAGAAATCATGTTGTTTGGCTGTTTTCTAAAAGCTTGCGATCTACTTTAAGAAAACATAATTTGTTTATGTCAACATAATCTGCAGAAGTTACTATAACGTAATTCAGTGTTACGAGTCAGTCTATGTAAAACGACCCTGAATGATAAATAGGGAGCTTAATGTATAAACTTGTGGAAATTGTTTTCTTTTGGGAGCTGTGTCCAGAAAGGACTTCTTTCAGGTTAGGTGCCAGGTCTGAGGGGTATCTATTTTGTCAAAATCAACTTGGATTTGCACCCAACCTCATTTTGAAACATGCCATTTGGGTGGAGGTATATTGTCTTGGAGAACAGAACCCTGGTGGATAGTTGGGTACGTCGTTGACTTCACCAGTAAACCAAGGCCCCATCAGTAAAATTGTGGAAAATATTCAACCTTTGATTAAGTTGAAATTGTTTGCTGGAGATATTGACCACATTGACTGATCGGCCAGATCAGGGTCCATGGTTATCAAGTTGCATGTATAAGAGGCAACAATCTGGCATCAGAGTGGTCACAAGAAATTCCCCTGCATATTTGTAACATATTCTCTTGATTCCCAAGTGAGAGAGAAAAGAGAGTCTATATCTTTGTAAGAGACCTAACATATTCTCTTGATTCCTAAGTGAGAGAGAGAAGAGAGTATCTTTGTAGACCATTCTGGTGAAGATTTGAAGAGCCAAATTGATAGGCAGTCAGATTTTTGCCATGTTGAAAGGTGTGTTTGCATTATGATTCCACATTTTTGTTCTTTATTTGACATTTTTTTGGGGGTTTATATAAACTTCTTCATTTGACATTTTTTTGGGGGTTTATATGAACAGTCTGCACTTACTCTGCTCCACATCCGAAAAAAGACACTGTCAGACCATCTCCTTTTTACTTGGCAGCTTAAAAGCCGTACCAAATGGGCTCTCCACGGAGATTCAAACACTAAATATTTCCATACTTTGGCTTCGGGGAGAAGGAATCAAAACACTATTTGGTCTCTTATGGATGAGGAGGGTGGTGTAGTTGAGGATGAGATTGGACTTAAGGAGTTGGGTTGTAGGCATTTTGCACATATCTTTTGTGATGAGAAACAAACAGACTTGCTCGAACAGCTCAGGGTTGTCATGCTGTACCCCAATATGATTTCTCCTGTGGATTCTCCCTGCCTCACACAACCTGTTACACTTGCGGAAATCGAATGTGCCCTACACTCCTTTAAAAAGGACAGGAGCCCCGGACCAGATGGCTGGCCTGCTGAATTTTATCTTCACTTTTTTGGTCTGCTGGGTAAAGAATTACTTGCTGCTGTTGATTTTATTAGAATATCGGGATGTGTTCCTCCCTCCCTAAATTCTACTTTTCTTGCCATGATCCCTAAAAAGGATAAGCCCACTACCTTTGCTGATTTCAGGCCAATCTCCTTGTGTAATTTACTTTATAAACTGATATCGAGAGTAATCGTTGTTAGATTGAAGCCCCACTTGGACACACATATCTCCAGAGAACAATATGGTTTTCTAAAAGACAGGCAGATTGTCGAACTTATAGGAATTGTTCAGGAGACCCTCCATTCTGTGAAAACAAAGAACATGTGTGCCCTCATCCTGAAGCTGGACCTCGTAAAAGCTTTTGATAGGGTTAACTGGTCTTACATCCGTCTCATCCATATCCAAATTGGAGTTCCATCTATTGGGGATAACTGAATTATGGCTCGTCTCTCATCAACAAACTTTGTTGTTCTTGTCAATGGCACTCCCTCCAAGTTCTTTAAAGCCTCGCGTGGCATCAGACAAGGCTGCCACCTCTCTCCCTTGCTCTTCATTCTTGTCATAGAAGGGCTCAGCCTCTTGATTGCTGATGCTAGGGCTCATGGTCTCATTAGGGGCATCAAGATCTCTCCATTGCTTGCACCAACACACATTCTCTTTGTTGATGATGTTATATTTTTGGGCTCAGGCACTCTTTCTGAGTGGATGGCTTTCGATGTCATTTTGAGTACTTTTTGCAAGGCATCAGGCATGTTCATAAGCTTGGAAAATTCCTGCTTTCTCTTCCACAACTTGGATGTAGATGTGGGTACAGACATTGCTCGGTTACTGCCCTACAAAATGGACCCCATTACATCCGGTTTCAGGTACTTGGGCTATCAACTCAAGCCCCTAGGGTATAAGAGCAATGATTGGCATTGGCTCATTTAGAAATTCGAATGTAGAATTCTTCATTGGTCGCACAAGTTACTCTCACTTGGTGGCCATCTGGTCCTAGTACAAGCGGTCTTGGCTAGCATTCATGTATACTAGTTGGGTCTTGCCCCCATACATGTATCTGTCATCAACAAACTCAGGAGTATTATTTTTGCTTTCCTTTGGGGCTTTGCTGGAAACAAACACAGATACCATCTGGCTAATTGGTAGCAAATCTTTTGGCCTAAAAAGTTCGGGGGATGGGGTATAAAGAATATCCCTTGGTTAAGTTTAGCATTAAGACTAAAAAACTTTTGGATGGCCCTCCAACGCGATGGTTTATGGCATCAAGTTTTCATTCACAAGTATCTGAAGCATGTCTCCGTGGTTGATTGGTTACGGGGCAAGAATTTCAGTCCTCATGGTGGTTCTGTTATTTGGAGGGGCTTCTTACAAACCCTACCTTGTTTGGACCGAGGACTTGCTTGGCAAGTGGGCGATGGTAACAACATCCGTTTGGGCATTGACCCTATTGCGGGGGCTGCCAAATCATTGTCTCTGCCCACGGAACTTCTTGATTACCTTGCAGATCTGAATATCAATTCTCTTGCTAGTGCCCACAACATTCTCCCGGGGCCTCACTGCTATTGGTATTTTGCAGAGGATCTTTGTATTGTTGGTGAATGGAAAATAGCATGGGAAGCTTTCACCAACTGTCTGGATCGGGGTGGCATCCGTCTGTATTCTCGATCAGACTCTCTTGTTTGGGCTCTTAATCTGCAAAATGGCACTGTAACTGCAAATGCGGTTTATGATTCCATTGTATTATCTTCGTGTCCCCCTCTTGGTAGCAGACTTTTGGATATCATATGGAATGGCACTCTGCCTAGGAAGATCAGTGGTTTTGTTTGGTTGGTTATTTCAAACAAACTGCTTACTTGGGATAATCTTCAGAAGAGGGGATGGATCGGGCCTTTTGTTTGTGCACTCTGCTTAGCAAATATGGACAGTACACAACACTTATTTGTACATTGTCCGGTCTGGAGGAACTTGTTCACGAACCTGAGTGATCAGCATCACTTGGCACCACACACTCAGACAGACGGTCTTGTGGAATTTCTGGAGACTTGGACTGACCGCTTTTTGAAGCACATCTGTTGTTGCCTTCCCTTCCACACTATGTGGGTATTATGGAAAGCTAGAAATTACTATATCTTTGAGGGGGAAAAGCAGTTTATACTCAATATGATTCAGCAGGTGGTATATTTCACACTTTTGTACTGCCCTTCAACAAAAAAGAGGAAAAAACCCAGAAGACTGGGTCCTAGCCCAAAACTTGTATATCCATGTGGTTTTTTTTATGGTGCTTCAGCAAAAAGTGGTGGCATTGGTTTCAGCCTGCACCTGAATGAAACACATTCCTTTGAGTTTGCTGTGGGGGTAGGTCAGTGCACTAATACAAAAGCAAAACTGGTTGAGCTTTGGGCCCTTCTGCTTTCCACCCATATGATGGGCATTCCCTCACTACAAGTGTTTGGTGACTCCTCAGTCATCATAAACTGGGCGAAAGGCAAGTCTTCATTTTCCCCACCTGAGCTCCATTATTGGTGTAGGGAGACTAGAAAGTTTTGCTCGCACTTTCTAGCACTGTCTTTCGACCATATCTACTGTGAACATAATCAGCTAGCTAACCGTCTTTCTAAAGTTGCTCTTACTTTGGCTTCGGGTATTGGCACATAGTCTGAATTTTACGATGGTCTTTTGACCTCACATGGCAATATTAAACTCTTTTGAGTTGGTGCGGGAACTTGCATCCCATTTCTTTTTGCACCCCTTTCTTTATGTATGGAGCTGGCTCCTTTAGTCTGCTGATCATATGCTTATCAAGTACACGGTAGATATGGGATGGCATGACAAAACTTACTGATGGGTATCTTTTCTTTCATATTAGACTGCACTGGACTCTCCCCCTCAACGCTTGATGAGTTGTGTCTTTCTCGAGATGTTTGGCGGTATGCCACTTGTATGTTCTCCTCTTTGATTGTAGCCCATCTCTTGGGCAAGCTCTGTAAGATGCCCTTTGATTCAAATGAATAACAAGGACAGGTTTTTTTCTTTCTGATTAAAAAAAAAACTTATTCACACATTTTATATTTTTGGAAATTTTAATTAAAATAAATTGACCAAACTCCAACTAATATCTTATTTTATTGTTGATTATATGATCATAAACAAACTTAGAATACCTATCTCTAGAATCCTCTGGGCACTTCTTCTCATTTCAAGGATGGTACCTAGGGTAAACTAGATTCTTTAACGACACAAGACCATGTTAACAATGCTTACATGTAACCAAACAATTGTTCATAAAGAGTCCAACAATTAGTTTTGACCTTGTGTTGGGAGATTGAAACACCACCTCCTCACCAATGAAAGTATTGCCCCTCAATGATACCCAGGTAAACCAGATTCTTTAATGAGACAGGCTATGCCAAAAATGTTCACATGGAGTCCAATTAGTTCATACATGTTTGCATCTTACCTTTTCACCAATGAAGTTATTGCCCCTCAACTATCTTATATTATTAATGAGACAAGATTAATAATTATTCTTCGATCTAAATCTGCTCATATTTAAACTGGAATTCTAATTTTAGAATATTTTATTGGTGATATTTCCATTATGTGTGAAGTTTTCCAAACATCTTGTATCTTTTTTCTACTGCTGTTGCGGACTTAGTTTTACGTTTCAAAATTTCCACTAAGATTTATTGCCACATACAAACATTGACCGTACGGACAGTTTTTACCCATTGGTTCAGATTATTTTGTTCTCTTTCAAGTTGCAATTACATGAACGGTATTCTATATTTTGTCGCTTCTTAATCCAAATTTACCAAACTACAGTGGCATGGTTAATTCCACATTTATATGACTACTAGAGTCCCTGATATTGGCCAATGACTCCTAGTATGCCACTTTGGAAATGAAGGTTCCCTCAAAGTTACAAAAATAAGACTAACACAAAAAAATACAAACATGTTGCTTTTATTTGTTTTAAATTTTTTATTATGTTTTTATTTTCATGTTTCCCATTAAAAAAAAATTGACAAATAAGTTTAAATATAATTGAATTCTATAGTCACTAGAGACATAAAACAAGACAAGTCCTACAATATATTGATGCACAAATTTATATAAAATAAGTGCTACATAGTAGCTAGTCTTTGTCCCTTAGTTTAGGATAGCTAAATTGCATTTCAAAATAATAGACAATGTAATATGGATAGCCTAAGTACAAAGTCTCCACTTAATTTAAGAATAGGCTTTAATTACATTTCAAAAGAGTAAAAGCAATTTAATATAGATAGTCATCTTGCATTTCAAAATATTAAGCACAAGTAATGCATAGATTATTAAAATATATGCATTAATTTAGGAATAGCCTATGCCCTTTTTTAATTTAATTTAGTCAATAGCTCTTTTGAATTTGAGAAAACATCCATTTTATTGTCATTATAGCTGAAAACGTCTATATATTTAACCATGCCTTAACTCTATATTTAGCTATGATTTACGTGGACTAACGACCGTAGATTAGTTGTCCATTATATATATAATTCGTCAATATGGTCAATATTTCTACTATGATACACTTCAAATAAAATAGATATTATTAATAAAAAATAATAATAATACTTTTACAAACAAAATAAAGACGAATGGGAAACTCAAATATAGTTGATCTTCATTATTCATCCTCACATTACAAAATGTGTATATATATATATATATATATATATATATATATATATATTGTTGTTGTTTTTGTTATTTGAGGGTTATAAATCTCTCTCAACGACGAAAGCTTATCTTTTAGTACCTTGTCAAATAATGTTTTGGATGTTGAATATTTTTAATATTAGGTTTTTTAAAATAATAGCTTTTAATTCTCATAAAATGATTTATTTTATTTTAATTGGTTTAAAATTACAAAATAATTGAACTATTTGATTTTATGAGGATTTGCGGTAGTTTGTCAAATTAGAAATAAAAAATAAAAGTAAATGTCATTCAATTAATTATTTGTCCTCTGCATTTTTAAATGATGTTTACTTCCAAACTTTAAATGCATTATGCCAAATGCTTAATAGAATATTCGAAATATTTTACTTACGTAGCAAAATAGCAACTTGGTAAGTTGTTGATAGGTATGTCGATTTCAACATTTTCCTTTCAATGTTTATATTAACTCATGTTATGTTTGGAATTTAATAGATGTTACCTAAGGAAACTACATTATTGGAAATGACCGCTGGATCTAGAAACTGATAAGTGAGAACGGAAGAAAAGAAAATGTACTAAAAGAAACACTATGTCAGATTCATCATAGCTTTTCCAATGCACAGAAGGAGATATCCAGACGAAATTGTGAAGGTACAATATGTCCTCAACCACAAAGACATGGTAGTTTATGGTGACCTACCAATTATGGGCCTTGAAGGGCGAGTTAGGTACTCCCTTGTTTGTTGTTGACAAGGAGGATATGCCTACAAACAATCACGTGACAACTAGTGGCCATCACTTCACTTGCTAGGGTTTTGTACGAGTGAAATGGTTGTAAAATAAGCGTCTTATTACATGAACCAATAACATTATCGATAATTATAATTATATTTTATTTATAAAGATATAAAATTATGTTTACAATGTTCACTTTATAAAATGTAAATAGATTTTTGGTCAAACGAATGGTTAATACAAAATCAATGGTTTATCGATTACAATTTACATTATTACACTATTGCACAGTGATAACAAGACAAGTCCTACAATATGTTGATCCACAAATTTATAAAGATAATTAGAACTTTAGAAAGATTCAGTTATATCCAACTTCCTTTGGAAATCAAGGTTCTCTAATGTTAACAAAATAAGAATATACAAATAATATAAACATGTTTTTAATTACATTGTTTTAAAATCATTATTATATTAGTTACTGTTTTTTAAAATAAATTTTGATAAATAATTTTAAATATAGGTGAATTTTACATTCACTATACCGACAACAAGACAAATCCTACAATATGTTGATGCAGATGATTAGAACTTCAAAAAATTCATCGAGTTTTTTTGGTTGTTGTAATATTCAACTTGTTAAGCATTCAACAAAGACTTAAAACTCGCTTTAAACATTTTTGCTCTTAACATACAAAAATACAAAAATGCTTTGGAGCCAATGAGAAACCACAAGAACATGAACCTTAATAAAGAAAACAAGGCTAGATTTATGAAAAAATCCATTACATATTATTGTTTTTTTAACAATAATGGTTATAGTGACCACCAAACAGAACCGGAATTACAAAATGCCCTTGTGGAAGCAGCAACAAAAATTTATAGTCTCGTCATACGCCCTTATGGAAGCAACAATGTAGCTTTTAAACCTCTAATTATGCCCTTGTGAAAGCAGCAAAGCATTACCAATCTTTAAAAGAGTGCAAACTAAACATTTCAGAAAGCAGAGGGGGATTCAGAGATTCTAACACAGGGTCTATTCTATCCAAAGAGACGGAGAGACTTGTACAAGGAAAACAACAAAACAACAAAAACCATCCATGAACTCAAATAAACTACCCATCCGAGCTGGACGAAAATCCTAGAACAGAGGCTTCATGCTTGGCGAGCTTGAGGGCTAGCTTATCTACCTTAATTTCCAGCTCCGCAATTAGCTTAATTAACGCGTTTTATGACTGCTTCACCTTGCGCTTGAGCTTTTTACACAAAAAAACCAAATATTTACCCACATTGTCCAACCTCCTGCCCCCTTCGCAATCAATTGGATTGACTTGGTTCTGCAATAGCTTGAAGTCATGCTTCAAGTCTTTGATCTTCACCTCCATGGGAATTGGGGCAGCGGGCGCAATGAAGGAAGAAGACCTAGCCTCCACCCTGACGAACAAATCCTTATCACTAACCAAACGACAGAGCTCCTGGAGAATACCAATATTTACCATGCAAGGGATTTTGATATGGCAACCATCCATGTTAATCCAATGTTTTAAAGCAATGCCACACAGGGGCTCTGGCAGCACCGTATCCCCCAACGCACGAGTAATTAAACCTGCCATGAAAACACTCGAATACTCTAGCTTCGACGAGACACCTTTCAATTTCGCACTAGGCATCACCGTATCCCCCAACGCGCGGGCATTTAAACCTGCCATGAAAACACTCGAAAACTCCAGCTTCAACGAGGCGCCTTTCAATTTTGCACCAGGCGAAATGACCGCAACCGAAATCGTATTTAACCTCCCTTCACCTGCCGATGCCAAGCCACGTGTCGACCATCCTCCACCTATCCTGGAAACTAGCAGGCACGGATCAGACCAGATCGCAGGGGCCCACGAGGTGGAAGCCCACTTGGTCTTAGCCATGGTCCTATGGGGGGGGACACATAGAGCCCAGGCCATTAATAATTAGCTCCCCGGGGCTGAGAGAGGAGCCCAGGTTTGCTTCTTTGTCAGCCTCTATATTGTTTTTCCATAGCACATGATAAAAATCAATTTTATTGAAGGAGAGGACTTGGGCCATGATTTTGTGGATAAGCCGCGTCAGGAGCATTTGGCTCAGAATTAGGTTCTCGGATAGTGCTTGAATAATAATTCTAGGGTCTCCGATGACAGTTAACTCGGAGATTCCATGGGTCTTGGCGATCCTCAGCCCTTGCCATAATGCCAAGGTTTCGGCCACATTATTAGTGTCTTCTCCTAGTCCCCAAGCGAACCTAGTTTCCAAAAATCCATCTGGAGTTTCTTGGTGGCCTATGCAGGGTCACCAACCATTACATATTATTGTTATTCTCAATACTAAAAATGATTGGATCATCTTGAGTTGGAGGGTACTGTGGTGTTTCTTTGTTTGTTGGATATTTAGAGGGCTGCTTATTGGTGTTGTTGGAAGCTATCTGGTCAACATATTGTTGGAGGGATGAAGACTAGCAATTTCCTTCTTACATGGGTGCCCGAATTTGAGAGACTACACACTTGTTAACATTTGCAAATGAATTTTCATTTTATTGAGGAAACCTTCAATTCTTGGCGAATTTGGAGTCATGTCTGTTGTAATATCCAACTTGCTCTTTGTCACTTGCGTTTCAATTTCAAAGTGTAAAAGATGGGTTTCAATTTGGGCTTTATTTTTGCCTCAACTACCAATGGGATGATGCTAAGTCCACTACACTTTTCCATTACAAAAAAGTTAAAGCATAATTGTGAGATTAAGTGACGTGGATAAAGAGCATATGAAAAAAACAAGAAAGTTAGGATAAATAAGAGGGGCTATTTAAGGATGTCTAGTATATAGAATTTGCATTTTATTTTAGCAATCCATGTCTTGACATATAGAGTTTTCCGTGTATATTAGCCATGCATGAATAGTTTTAGTGTAGAGTTTTGTATCATGCATGAGCTATACCAATACTTGGGCTAAGATGACAACAATCACTCCTGTAAATTGATATGTTGAACTCAAAAGCATTGGATTATTCCCCATTGAGTGTTCCTCCGATGATCGAAATACATTAGTAGGGGAACCTAAACTACCATTAGGCCTTGGTTGACTAATTTCAAGTCATTGCGTCTCTCGTTGCCTTTTCCTTGGTCTCTTGTCATAGTTGATCACTTTTTCTCACATAGATTCCCATTTGGGTTAGCTTCCAACCTACTTGGGCCATTATTGTTCCTTGTACCCAAATTGCTCATCTATCAAATCACTTCACCTTTTTCTTTTCATTCCCATTGCTTGAATACCAAAATAAGGTGATAATAAACTATGATATTTGTTGTTTAATGTGCGCACTGGTTTTGAAGAGAAAGTTAAAGGTTTCATTTTAATTTTGCATCTTTATTTTTCAAATTTAGCTTTCAGTTACATAGTTCAAGTAGATCAATTAACAAGGGTGAATAAACCTAGTTTAGTTTGCTTCTTTTACTTGCTTACTTTATAATCATTGCAACTAATTTGTTGATAAGTTAACTTAATAAAAATCTCATATCAGTTTAGTTTGCTTCTTTTAGTTGCTTACTTTAAAATCATTGCAATTAATTTGTTGATAAGTTAAATTAATATAAATCTCATATCAGTACATAACAACAATAGCGCATTAAGTATATCAACACCTTAATTGATTCAATAGTCCTCTCCCTCTGTTCCCTCCCTAGTTTTCATGGTTTCATTAAAAAATGGGGTGGCATCTTCACCTCCACTTAGCTTGATGCACTAGGGGTTGTCCTTTACCCATTTCATGCTCCTCTTCTACCATTGGTTGGCCTCTTAAGTTGGAACGTAATCTTACTACCTTTTCCTTGTAAATTGGATTCAATTATTTATCAAGTGACAAGCTAATTTTATTCTTCCAAGTGACAGCTAATTTTATTTTGCCTCATTATGAGATGATCCCTTCCTTTTTGCTTCATAAGCTAGTGAAGTCACCAACAATTTGAAAACTCTACTAAGGAGTTTGAATCAACCCTTTCCCTACTCAAGTGAAGGGCTTCCTTTGACTCTTTCCTTTTGGGGATGTTCTCTCTCTTGAAAAGTGGAATATTTTGAAGTAGTTTCCACCTTAGGATTTTACCTTTCCATTAAGAAAGCTCCATTTATTTCATATCTCATTGATATGTCTCACTATATTTACACCCATGTCCCTACTTTTTGTCAATCAAACAACTCCAATTTGTAGTAGCCCTAATTTCCAAAGGCCTCAACTTTTATAGAGATCCTTATGCCCAACATTAAGTAGCCTAATGTTACCTCATGCTTGGACCCTCATGTCCCATGCTACCTTTTCTAGGACCATGTCCTTACAACTTTCCTTGTCTATCTCAAATTCTAGAGGCCTACCCTTCCTCCTTAATCTGTCCATCATGGGATTCCCACTTGTGGAATTATTCAACCAGTCCTTGCTAACCAAGGGCCAATAGAAGCTTGGACTAAACCCTTTATTATCCTTGTAAAACAACCCTCCATCTCCATGAGTATTAGAATTCCTCAACCGCTACCAACCTATGGGGTATCTTAGCCACTAGGTCATTCCTATAGCTTTGATATATTATCCCTTCTCAAATAATGCCTTTCATTATTGTTCAATATTTAAAACCAACATCATGTGTGTACATTAATCAAGTGTTTACTTCCAACCAACATCAAATGCAAAACAACCCTAGTTGTCCAAACCATATGAGTTCCCAAAACTTCCAAAACCCTAGTCATTAGACAACTCTGAGACAACCAATGAACCTACAAAAAAAATTTCAAAACTTGAAGAAGTACTACCTCCAATGTCCACCCAAGTTTATATCAAATCATGAACTTCGCTAACACCTATCAAATTTTAAATCTAGTGAAATCTACCGTCCAATCCAAGTTCCAATCCAATCTAGTGAACTTATGCATAAAGCATTGTCCCCAACCAAGGGTACATATCAACTTTGTCACCACCTTTCCAAGCATGCACCATTACCATGGGAACACGAGTTCTTTACTATCCCTTTGGCCAAGCAGGCCTTAATGATGAGCCTCAACTTTTACACAATTCCTTCAACTTCCCTCACATTGCAACGTTGCTTCCAACCATCTTATTGGAATTGCCAAAATTGATTGGTGCCCAAAATGAAGACCCTATGGTCCTCTTCAAATCCTTCATTATTAGTGTGGATTTCATACCCTGCAACCATACGACAATTAAACTCCTCTCATTGTCTCTTACTAGCAATGGCTTCCATATGTTCTATGCATTCCAAAGGACTTTATATCTATCTTCTTTTCCCTATTTCAAATTCTTCAAAATGCATATACCCAACAACTTAGGCTTAGCCACCTTGCTCAACATAGAACATAATGATAGGGAATCCAATGACTATCTATATTCAAAGATGGAGGGGTGTCCACAAAACCATTATTTAAATGAATCAACATCAACTACTGTTCCACTAGTTTGTGGATGCTTGTAACTACACCAATTATCGATAAATTTACAAAACCAACCCTCGTACATACAAGGGAGCCACCATCTTAGTCCAAATATTAGAATAAAATGTGGTAAAGCCTTAGGAAACACAACAAACTTCAAACTAACTCAACAATCAAAATAACTCGATTCAAGAAAAAATGTAATAGGTGATGATGTCATTGAAACATCCACCATAGAGACTAAGGTTATCTATTTAGTTAAAACTAAAATGCCCAACAAGATGCATCCACTTTTAAGGAAACATGTGGTGTATTTTGAACATAAAGGGTAGGTAGTATAGTTGAATAGAAGAATTGTAAAAGTATACTCAATGAGTCTTGATAGAAACTACAATGTAATCCATTCAAATTGAGAACTATCACATTAACTATTGTTGAGAACAAAGAACATGATTACTTAAATATAATTGATTGGTACCTTCAAATAATGTGGTTGTGTACTAGAAAATAAGAAATAATGAAATCAGAAATATTTTGCATAGCATTATAATTTTTTCAAATTTTAGATCATTGGGAAATGTAATTATGAAATACAAACAACTTTGGGAATTATGATTTACTCCATTGGGAATTGTAGATAATTAATTTACTTTACTAATTAATTTAAATGCTCGCTTTTAGTAAAGCTATGGTTACATCTTATAATAGAACTTTATTTCAAATGAATTAGTTCTCTAACGAACTCCAATCAAATGATTGATTTTGAACAAGAAGGATTATAAAAGTCTTCATAAAAACTAGGACATACCAAAATTATTGCTCAAAAATATAATCAAATCCATTCACGTGTGACAACTATCCCACTATAACTATTAGTTTTGAATAAATAATAACAGAGGCCACCCAACGCACAATCACAACATAAGCTCAACAAGGATAAGAAATGCAGCCTACCGAAGCTTCCATACTTCACTATGTGTTATGGTTGTGTAAAGTTGGTTGGAGGAGAACTGACCACAATAGGGATGAATTTATGAGATGTGCATGACCTATATGGGTGCCAAACTACTCCATTAGACTTCAACCTATCAACTTCATGCTCAGAAAATAGAAACTGGACAATTTATTTGCAAAGGTAATTTATTGGGGTCCTTCATTTGCCAAAGGAGAACAATTTCTTATTTACATTTTTACATTTGCATTTTTTTTAAACTTCTATGTGAGCTTCTCGCTTAATTGATTTAGGTACTAACGCTTACAACCATGCAATATGTTTAGATTATTTAATTCTTGATTCATTTTTGCTCAAGAAACCATATTTTTCAAACCATTTTGAATAAGTAATATATAGTTTTGGATTTGGTATTTGCAATTTGTTTTGTACATGTTTTATTCTAAAATTATAATCATATGGTTTAAAAACCTCCATAAAGAAAATTGATGTCAATTGTATAATATAAAATATTTTTGGTAAATGTTTTGGGTTTTTTAACAATTCATTTTCCTCTTTATTGGGAAAATGAGTATACTGCTCAGCTCACCTTGAGGAGGTGCATCTTTCTATCCAATCAGATCTAAAAGATACCTTAATTGAAAAATTAGGGTTTCTTTGTCAAACCCTAGGTCTACCAAAAGCAACATTCCAAAAAAGCTTTCAAGCAAGCATGAGATTGAAGCAATCTCACTGGTCAAAGAAGAAGATGTTGATCCAGAAGGAGATGACAAAAAACAAACAAAGATAAGTATTTGAATTGTCTTTCCTGTATATGCTATGTATTATGCATAATAGAATGTTTGCATTAATGACAATATACCACTAATATGCATGTGATGGGTAAGTAGGCCATGGTGCTATACAATTCTCCATTGCTACCTATCTAGAATGAACCCTCTTTGCTGACATATTGGATTAGTGCACAATCTCAATGATGTCATGGTAGAGATGGAAGGCATCTAGAAAGTTTTCGTGAGATATGGATGAATGTTGTATTGGCTAAACAGTTGTATGATGCATAAAAATTTGTCTATGTTCTATGAAATGGTTCTAACCATGCAACTGGTGCATTTGACTTGTAGGAAATGTCTTGTACAACCGCCTACAAGAAAAGGAGGATGAGACTTGTTCGGAAGAACAAGTGATGACAATTCAAGATTCACTCCAATAAACATGAATCTAAAGCTCCCAAGGTCAGAGACACCGTGACGGAAGAAAGAGCTTCAAAGAGCGGTAGATCCACCTCAAAAGATGAAGACCACCTTGGGTACGAGAGATAACTCGAGATGAAGAAAAGTATGGAGACTTCCAAACCAAAGTTAGAGGCCTCAAACACACTCTAGTTGTGTAACACAATTGGGTGACATCATTGATGCTAAATTTTTCGGCTATGGAAGAAACTATGATCAAAGAGTAACAGTTGATCATGGGGAATGGTGTCTACGATATGGTTCCGAGACTTGAAGGGAAGTCCGTAGTGTCTTCCATATGGATCTACAAGAACAAGTGTACAAAGCAAGGTTCGTGATTTGTCTCAAAAAGAATAGACTATGGCACGACATACTCTATTAACCAGACACACTTCTTCGGTAGAAGTATATATCGAGCAGAGAACCACCTGTACACAATATGCTTTGTACGAGCTTAGAAGGCACCCATAGAAAAGCACATCCAAGAGCTTGACAGATCACCTAGAGTGATGAATATCTTAACCTTTGCTAAAAGGTTGAAGATGGAAACCTATAGAAGACAACAAGCTCACAGATGGGTGCAAGAGGAACTTTTCGACAAAGTTCAAGTTAAAGGGATCTTGGTATCTAGTAACCTGAGATGGATACATAGTAGCAGAGGATGCTACCTATCACTCCAATACAGAATGCAAAAAAAATACCCCTAAAAAGGTTTGAATGACCACAAAATCTTTCAAGGATGACTTCTGTGATTCAAAGATTCAAATAAAGAGATTTTCAACTTCAACCCATAGGCAAGGTAGTAAACCACTTCTACCTTGACCCAAGAGGGAATGAGATTTAAAACTGGCACTAAAATTGTTTAGTCATCAATGCAAAAGAACATGAGGGATGGCTTTTTAAATTTCAAAAGTAAACCTTGAAAGAAACATATTATTGAAGCAAGGCCCTTGTGTTCCACCTCTAATGAGTGAACCCATTGAAGCAAGGCCCCTGTCATTTTGGTGCAAAGCTTTATAAGGGCCAAACTTTTCTTAAATGGAATCAACTTCCCATTTTCTAGGAAAGAGGGGTCATTGTAACAATAATTGTGACCACATTACATCTAAATATGTGTGATCATTAGATGTGGAATCAAATGAAAGGAGGTGGTTACTAGTTTGGCAAAGCCGTTACTATGTGCATGCTCTACATTGCCATTGATAAATCAAGCAAATCTTCATGCCCCTCTAATACATTGACTAAAATCTCCCCATCCCCATCCCCATCCCCATCCCCATCCCCATGCCACACAAGTTATAGTTTTGCATTATAATTGAATGGTCACCATTACAATTTCTTTCTTATTACATGCTATAAACCATTCCTTATGTTGCTCTTCCAGAATCTGAAATGACACCCAATCCATTAATGTCTTAAAGCGTTGGTCTAAGTCCCAGACTCACTCGGTTGGTAACTGCTTAATCTCCTTTAACTCAGTTATACATTGCGATTCCAATTTAGGTTTCTTTTACTCCGTTATCAATGCTCTTCAAATTTCTACCAATGTCCTAGCTTATCCTGCTGGTACAGCGATTGATTGATCTCATTTTCATTTTTATTTTTAATATACATTACTTTTTTAATCCATATAACCAATAATTCCTTAAGAGTTTAAGGAAATTCTCTATCATTTTAGTCCAAACCACTAAAATTCCAAATAACTTCTTAAATTTCCAATTTTTAAAAAAATCGACAACTTGTTAAATCCCCAGTTTGTTTTTTGTTTTTTATTTATTTATTCAAAGCTTCACTACATGTGGAATTTGACAATATCCCATATTTATAACCATACCGACCACTCCTATTAAAAATACACGCAGGGAAAAGGCCCTGTCTTGATATTTATTCCTCTATTTCTAGATATATTTGGCTATTGGCTCTCTATAAGAAAACTTGCTCAAAATTTACGAAGGCAGAGGTTGATCTGGTGAGAAAGGCACGGCATGGATTCAATTTAGGTTTACACTCTCCGGCGTCTCTAGTTTGGCAGAGCGGTCCAAATTTGTGGCGTTTGAGTCTGACCGATAAATTGGTTTGAAGAGAATTTGCCTTTCTTTTAACCCTTTCACAAACAGATTAGCCAGATTAGTCAGTCAATCAAGAGGGGCGTTTGCTAGAGATCCAGGTATGGGATTTCTGTATCTTCGTTTTATTTTATTTTTCCCTGCAATGTTACGGGTCCGGAGATTCTGTATCCATATTAAAATGTGATATTGTCGCCAAGACACTAATAGATTGTATAGTTCAGTAATAAAGGAAAATTTATCTTGGGTTTTTGCCCATTGTGGATTGTTGATGTCTTTCTTGCCGGTGTTTGGAGAAATATATCATCATCTGATTTAATATGATTAGAACTAGGCATATGCCAAACCCTTGATGATTTTCTTCATTGTAATAAGAAAATCATTGTTTTTCTTCTTCTCATACATACACATTTGCTATTGCTTAATTGA
Organism: Pseudotsuga menziesii; assembly: GCA_001517045.1. Classification (NCBI taxonomy): domain Eukaryota; kingdom Viridiplantae; phylum Streptophyta; class Pinopsida; order Pinales; family Pinaceae; genus Pseudotsuga; species Pseudotsuga menziesii. The sequence continues at coordinate 384,139 of LPNX011023609.1, read as the reverse complement.
TCTTTTAGGGAATGCTCTCGTGAATCCACAATGGGCTTTTGCGCATTTTAGATGTTGATGTTGGTGTTTCGGAAAAATATATCATCTAATTTGGCATTAATATGATTAGAACTAGGCATATCCAAACCCTTTGATGATTTTCTTCTTTGTAATAAGAAAATCATTGTTTTTTCTTCTTCTCATGCATATAAATTTGCTATTGCTTAATAGATTTTTTAGTGAATGCTCTCATGTGTCCATGTGTTTCGTCACTTAACAACCCTACTATGTACACAAACCCTGTCCTAGAAAATTACTGTAGCATCTATGATTTTTCTCTCAATAAGCTTTTACCCTTTTAAATGATCAATTTAATGATGGCCGTGTTGCCTCTATTTTTTATAGCATCTCCATACAAGTATATACTTTCTTCCTGCCTGCTACCATACTCTACATCCAGGATAGAATTGTCCATACAAATAATTGATCAACCACAAAAATTCCAATTTGCCTCTTTCACATTAAGATCAATTCGCATTGGGGAATACAAAATGACCCTCATATTCTAATAAAGCACTCAAGAAGCCATAACATCATCAGAGCATTTTGTATTATTACAACGATGGATCCTAGTCGATTATGGGCATTGTCTGAAAGATGATAGCTGATATAGCCATAAATTTTTATGTTCAAATCCACAAAATTGACAGAACTTAAAATTGCACATCTTAATAGCATACCTTTGCACTATCAGGAGTAATTACTGGTTATTTTTTCATATGATAGCTGATAGAGGCCATAGGCCAAGACATCTCCCCTGAAACCCTCTACCATTTACGTAATCAATCTTTTTGTCCCCTAAATTATAAAGAAGCCCTACACAACCTTGATTTGAGAGAGAGAGAGAGAGATTTTCATGGAAGGCCCAAAACAAATCTGAAGAAATGAAATCATGAAACTGCAGAGTCCATGCCTAAAACCATAAGGAAAATTTAAATAATGAAAATACAAGTTGAATAATGTATGGAAGTCTGGCTATTATGGTACATACATCAATAAGACAACAAAATCATATAAATTTCGATAGACATTTTACCAAGTTTCTTAAAAAACAAATGATACACATCATAGTGGAAATTAAAATCTGGTTCATCCAAAAATGAAAGCTTTAGCAAAAGCAGCTTTCATGAACAAGTCCTGTGCACAAGCTACAATAATGTTTATTTTGCCAAAATGATAAGCCTGCAGTTGCCCCTTCACTCTAGTAATACGCCTTTCTTGGATTATTCTGCAAGCAGCATAAAGAAACCACATTCATCAAATTATGAGCACTGAACCCTGATATATCTACTGGACAAGGGTTACCCAAAATAACATAACACTTGAATTCTCGATATAGCATTCAAAGCAATTTAAAGAGATTTTGTAGAAGTTACAAACTCATGCAAGGTTCTTTCAAAATTTATATATATGTAAGAAATCAGGACTACATCATTTTGCATAGATATGGGGCAAAATACTCACAAGAGGATTAGGTCTGTAACGATATCCAAGCATCATTCTTTTCTTGTACTGTTCATAAATATCATCTTCAGAAGAAACTTCCCCTGGCTGCTCTGCTCCAACTCCTAGATTATTCAGTTTCACATTACCTGCCTGAATGGGATCTGCACGACCTGTCTTCCCACTTCCAAGTCCCTCTCCTAAACACAAATTCCAATACATCAAATTTTGTAGTTAGCGTACAACAAAACCAAAACAAGCAACAGAACAAACATAATAAGAAGAAACTCACCTTCTTTCCATCCCATCTTCGACAATAGCCTATGGCCAACATTATCTGACTGAATTTTTGCCTTCTCTGCCGCTTCCCTGTAAGCTTTCTGGGCAGCAGCATCATTGCAGGATGCTAAGAATTTTTCTAGCTCTTCAGGAGGAATGTAGTCACCCATGTGGTGACCTTTCTTTGGTGGACCCGCTGCTAGAAGAAACAAAAATAGGAATTAATCGCTGAAAATACCATATAGCAACTCAAAGCATGGCGCAACAGAACTATGCAATGCAATATGAAAATCTCTCCACTGAAGTAATTAATCACAATAGAATTCCAGACAACCCAGAGTAAGGAACAAGAATGCTGAGGCCAAAATAAATTTACAAAAGTTATGGGCACCAAATACTTAAACCTAGAAATGAAAATGAAGCATGAAGATTTGATAAAGTACAACAGAGTACAGAAGAATCATTGAAAAATTTGATGCCAGCATACATTGAAGGGAAGGCGGAGGGGGCATTTCATCTTTGGTCTTCTTAGGTGGTCTCCTTAGCTCTTCTGCTGCAGCTTTCTTCATATAGTATTCCATCATGGCTACTGGATCTGCTGCTGTGGGTGGTGGCTCGGTAATACGCTCACCTGTAACAATGTATCTCAGGAACAATAGAAATGCAAGGCATCTTATAGACATAATATGTTACAAAACAATTTAAAACAACGTGATAGCTGTAAAATGATGTGTACATAAAACCAAGACTCATTTGTTAAGTATATATTTATAACCAAAGTTGTAAGATTGAGAAGAGATTTAAAACAGATACAAAATAGAACAATACTATACCACCAGAGGAACAAGCTAAATGAGTTGATTGATTTGACCATCTTGAATCTACACCACCAGCATCATAGAGTGCAGAGGCTGGAGTTTGATAATTTGTTCGCTGTTGAGGAGCACTTTTTTGCAAATTGTTACCTTGTCGGGATGTTGTGTTGCTTGTACTGGCTGTAAAATTCCATAGATAAATGTAAGTTCTAGGTGTTCTTGATTAATGCCTGGAACTGTCAATCTTTCTGATAAAGCAACAAGTACCCATGTGTTCAGGAAAACTTTTGCTCTATAGAGATCAATACAAAAGTTCTGCAGGAATACCTACAGCTATGCCAATTTCTAAAAAGTACAAGAGATCATATGTGCATCAAAGAACAAGTGCACAGTAAAATTACAACTGAACACTGAAAAAGATAAATAAATAAATCAATAACCAAAAATTTGTCTACACGTAATGAATAAAATTATAATGCAAAGAAAACACAAACACTATCACAGATGTTTGAAAAATCAAGAATATCAAATTGCATGTGAAAACTATACCAGCATAGATCCATTTTAAACCCAGATCTACCAAACACCGAGAGGGATCTAATTTCTTGAGGTCTAAATTAAAAAAAAATTACATACATTTAAAAAAAATTAAACCTCAAGAATTTCGATTTCTTGTTCACCGCAGATAATTGCATGACACCCTAGATTGAAATTATTTTTTTTGTTTAGCCCGACATGATTTTTTTATATAGTTTTTACCTTTTATATTATGTTAAGAATGTTAGGAATGTTAGGTACACATCTCTCCGTACTGGGCTGTAGAGCACCTTGGTACTCTTGGTGCAATTTATTTTTTATATTATGTTAGGAACATTAGGAATGTTAGGAATGCATCTCCCCCATATTGGGCTGTGGAGCACCTAGCTACTCTTGGTGCAAAAAGATCCTATGGAACCCTCAAATGGGATCCTTTAAGATAACTTGGCATAGCAAAAGTTTTCAATTCTTAAAAAGACCTATACCCATGCAATTGTCTAAAGCCACTGTATTATATCATATATTAATTGCACCAATATACATAAATAACTGTACCTGTACCAGTACCATCATTCTGAGAATCACTATCACAGATGTTTGAAAAATCAAGAATATCAAATTGCATGTGTCAACTATAGAAACCTCAAATGGAACCCTTAAAGATACTATAGAACCCTCAAATGGAACCCTTAAAAATAACTTGGCATAGCAAAATCTCATTTCTCAAAAATGCCTATACCCGTGCAATTGTCCAAAGCTACTATATTAAATCATATATTAATTGAACAAAATGCATCAATAACTGTACCTGCGCCAGTACCACCATTCTGCGAATCACTCGTCTGAGAAAGAACTCTCTCTTCTTCAGCAACACGATACTCGTAATATTTGTATTCAGGACAAAGTACATCAAACAAGAACCTAGCAGAGCAAAGAAATCAATAAACCTCGAATAACAGCACCAACTAATTGTAGAATTAGAAAGACACATGCAGAAAAAAATAATTGTATTTCCCAGTCCAAAAATTATCCACCTGGATTCTGTATTGCTATGTAGAAACAGTTCAAAAGCCCTTAACATGGACAGATGGAGCTTCTTAGAAAACAAGTTCCCTCAGAAATTACTATCATAATTTCTTTTACAAGTTCTCCAAACCAAAAATTTCTTTTACAAGTTCAAAATTGCCAATGTTTCCCCTTGCAAAATGAAAATTTAGGGCTTTCAGGATGAACTGAAGGGCTGATCTAGGGAATGAAAAAAATAGAACAATTAAAAATAGAAAAAAAAATCAGTCTTTATTGGGGCTACTGCGCTCCATAGAAAATTGTTTCACCTGAAGAACCTACAATAAAATTATGTAATTGAACTTTGGCTTCACTGTCAAAAGAATCCAGTGCCCAAGATACAATATTTTACTGACAGTCTCCTAATACAGTGCACTAATGACTACAATAGAAAATTTTATCCAATCTAGATAATAGATAAAAATTACTATTATGATCAAACAATGCTTGTGTTGACCCAAATTAGCTTAGTTCTCTCATCAACGAGCACTTCTGTATACTCTAATAGTAGCTAACGTCATCAAAAGATTCTAGTAGTCAATTGATACAAATGTATGTAAAGTTATTTAAATATCGATATACATGGCTATCACTTGGCTATCTATGAAGTGGTCTCCAACATTCCTATTCAATAGAAATGTCATAAAAGTTAGAAATCACATACCTGAAAGGTGTATCGCCAGGATTTTTTTGCCTGGTAATATTTTCAAACTGTCTCCCATTTTTTGCCACAAAACATGCTAACTTGTCAGCAACTTTCTTTACCTCTGGATCATTAGGTGGAGACGGTGCTGCAGGTCACTTACAAGATTGATTAATACCTAGTGCATGAAACCAAGAATGAAAACATAACTTAGAGAACAATATACAATTGATAAAGGTATCATCTTGATCTACTACTCTCGGCAAAAAATCATGAATGACAAACTCGTTATCAAATTCTATTTGACTACAAACAACCAAAAATAAGTGATTAAAATGAACAGACCATTTGAAGAGACCTTTGAAGTTTGAACCCCTTTGCATATGAGATGTGGGACTTCATGGAAACTAGGCTTTTCAAAACAATGGTTGTGGAAGCTACTAAGAAATTAAAATACTATAGTGAGTTGCATTGCAAGTAGCACTTTATTTGCTTTGATGTTTGTCATCAAGGCATTCTTCTAATAGTTTGGACCAATTGATTGTATTACTGTGGGACCATTTCTTGATATTTGTCATCAAGAAGGAATCATTCTAATATTTTGGACCAAATAATTGCATTACTGTGAGTCTTCTAGCAACGTTAAAAAGGAACTGGAGAATAACAGTACCAAAAAATATGTAAACTTGGTTGGGACAAATATAGTAAAAGCTAACAGAGCTTTCCAAAAATATTATACATATTTGCATCTAATTCAAGAGATACATATATTCTACCTTAATACAGTATTGTAACTTACAAGTGTTTTCCCCTGAAAAAAGTGACAGGCATAAGCAGAATTATGGCCAGACTACAGTGCACATTTAACTTATCTCTGTGTTCATTTGAGTTTACTGGTCGGAGTGTCAAGACAGTCTAAAATTAGTCATTTCTTCTTAAAGTTAAGCTTAACTGTAAGTACAAGTGCTTTGCACCAGAATCAAGCAATCAACAACTCTGATTACTTGCCAGAAGCATTAATTATCAGATAAGAGAGTCTTAGACACCAGGAAAAATGTCAGGACGACAGTAGCAAAAACATACACCACTAACTTTAAAAAGGATCTCTTTTCATCTAAAAGCATGTTTTGGATATGGGTAATTGGTGAGTTTATGGTGTGGGCCAGCAGAATGATTTTTCTAGTTCTGTAATTCCATGTCCAACGAAGCATTTAATATAATAAATTAATGAAAACACCCTGGTTCCTGATTCCTCTCTACTTGCTGACAAACATGAAACAAAAATCTGTACCCTCTCGTGAGATCAGCTTATATCTGCATAGAGTCAACAATTTAACCTTGTCCTTTTGCTTCTACTATAAAAGAGTCATGATGGCAGACATAAGAACTGAAAGTATTATTGGCTCACTATAATAAAACACCCAAGATAATTTTAATCTTGTAATTTTTTTAAGTAACAGGTGCAGCCACAAAGTGGTATGCATCTTGACAGTATTCTTAAGAAATTGAGCAGAAAAGGACTGAGAAGGCACAATTAGTTACCATTTTGAAGGGGGTCTTGAGAATCCTGAGAGGTCGTTGATGCCTCCAGCTTCAGTCTCTTTGACTGCCTGTCCAGAACCCTTTTTCCATCTTCACTGTCATCTTCATCGTCTTCATCACCACCCAGCTTTACCGGGGCAGCTGCAAGTTTTGACTTTTGTTTCAAACTGAAAGCAAATTTCCCATTTGCAGGTGCAGGTGCAGGCTTGACAGCTGGTTTGAAACTAGTGGACTTCTTAATAGTCAAGCTAGTCTTGGAGCTGTTGACAGATTCCAAGGAAACACCCATCGGAAGGCCTTCTGTAGAAGATTGTTCTTTCTGTTGCTGCTGCTGGAGTTGCTTAAACCTTTCCAAGAAGGAACCATCGTTTACAAACAAACCTGAATTACTTTCTCCCTCCATCACCTTCGATTCAGAATAATTGGCTGAATGCAGATGGGCAAGCTGTCCCAACTAATTTCTCACAAAATCTCTTGCATGCAGAAAATAATTCCTCCCAAGTGATCAAAGCATGTGTCATGTAATAACTGACTGCATTACTTCAAGTAAAAGTCAGACGAGATTACAAGGAAACGACAAAGACAGAAACCTCACAAGAATGTACCCAGAAACAAGTGGTTAGCGTAATCACAACAGTGGGTTCCCTACCGGATATGTCAATACAAATTTCTGTAACAATACGTGTTGCCTATGTTGCCAGAAACAAATAACAGGAAACACAACTAGAATCGGGAAGAGAAGAAGAAACAGGGCTAGAAGATTTTCGGTGATAAGAAATGGGATCCTGCCCCCAACCCTAACATGGGAACAGGTACAGAACAAAAAAGAAATGGGTCTCCTAGACAGGCTTCTGGTAACAATCACAGCATTTTGCTGTGTCAATATTAAGTTTCAACAGTTGTAAGTAAATAAATTGAATGTTCAACTGATTACAGAAAATAAACCTGTAAAAACTAAGATTCAGTTTCGGGGCACAGAGACAGCAGAACAAGAAATGGGTCCCCTGGTGAGGCTTCTGGTAACACAGCATTAAGCTGCACCAATAACAAGATTCAACAGATCCATGTAATGAAATCGAAATGTGAATTGATACCAACAAATACAACTGTAAGAACTGAAATTTAGTTTCAACAAACCCGGCTAGGGAACCCACGAATACAAAATATCCAAAGGAATTATAATCAGTAAGAATGTGAAAACAGAGACCTAAGGGTCTCTCTCTCCCCCTTACTTTCTCCTCTGCTTTATCCGGTTATCGGTCTAATTGGGATGACTGTAGATCCTCGATGAAAAGCATAAACTCACAGATTCTGGATCCCCGTCTTCCACCCTGCTCAGAGTTCAGGTCAGCATCCAATAAAAACATACCTAATTCTACACTATTTCATATATCCGACCCACAATGTTATCAGCTGAAGGCAACATACTCAACAAATTAGAAAACCACTTTGTTTTCACCATATTGCACCGACACAATAGAAAAATATAAATATGAAAAAAAAACCCAAAAATATCAACATTTTTCCACAGAAGCCTTACATTGACCCACAAAGACAAATTAAACCAACCGAAAAAACAACCACGCGATATTACAAGATAAATTGCAAAAACAATCACCCACCCCCTGGAAACGAATGCCCCATTTTGCTTGAAATCTTCATCAATATCTCATAAATCGATATCACTATTGTTGTTTCTTACATTTGTCAAATCTTGACACAGTTAATTACTAATTATCTTCACATTCAATCTCGAATTTTGCACACGAAAGCCAAACTTCCGCTCTGAAAGTTCTCAAAGCCCTAATAAACAAATTCGTAGTTTCTCTCTTCGCATTTTAATATGGATACAGAATCTTCGGACCCGTAACATTGCAGGGGAAAATAAAAAAAACGAATATACAGAAATCCCATACCTGGATCTCTAGCAAACGCCCCTCTTGATTGAATGACTAATCTGGCTAATCTGCTTGTAAAAGGGTTAAAAGAAGGGCAAATCCTCTTCAAACCAATTTATCGGTCAGACTCAAACGCCACAAATTTGGAACGCTCTGCCAAACTAGAGACCCCGGATTGTGTAAACCTAAATTGAATCGATGCCGTGCCTTTCTCACCAGATCAACCTCTTCCTTCGTAAATTTTGAGCAAATTTCCTTATAGAGAGCCAATAGCCAAAATATATCTAGAAATAGAGGAATAAATATCAAGACAGGGCCTTTTCCCTGCGTGTTTTTTTTAATAGGAGTGGTCGGTATTGTTATAAATATGGGATATTGTCAAATTTCACATGTAGAGAAGCTTTGAATAAATAAATAAAAAACAAAAAACAAATTGGGGATTTAACGAGTTGTCGATTTTTTAAAAAATTGGAAATTTAAGAAGTTATTTGGAATTTTAGTGGTTTGGACTAAGATGATAGAGAATTTTGTTAAACTCTAAGGAATTATTCATTGTATGGATTAAAAAATAAATGTATATTAAAAATAAAAATGAAAATATGGGTATATTTTTGTTAATAGTTATAGTAAATGAGATCAATCAATCGTTGTACCAGCAGGATAAGCTAGGACGTTGGTAGAAATCCGAAAAGCATTGGTAACGGAGTTAAAGAAACCTAAATTGGAATCGCAATGTATAACTAAGTTAAAGGAGATTAGCAGTTGCCAACCGAGTCAGTCTAGGACTTCGACCAACGCTTTAAGACATTAATGGATCAGGTGTCATTTCAGATTCTGGAAGAGCGACATAAGGAATGGTTTATAGCATGTAATAAGAAAGAAATTGTAATGGTGACCATTCAATTATAATGCAAAACTATAACTTGTGTGGCATGGGGATGAGGATGGGGAGATTTTAGTCAATGTATTAGAGGGGCATGAAGATTTGCTTGATTTATCGATGGCAATGTAGAGCATGCACATAGTAACAGCTTTGCCAAACCAGTAACCACCTCCTTTCATTTGATTCCACGTCTAGTGATCACACATATTTAGATGTAATGTGGTCACACATATTTTGATGTAATGCGGTCACAATTATTTTTACAATGACCCCTCTTTCCTATAAAATGGGAAGTTGATTACATTTAAGAATAGTTTGGCCCTTATAAAGCTTTGCACCAAAATGACACAGGGGCCTTGCTTCAATGGGTCCACTCATTAGAGGTGGAACACAAGGGCCTTGCTTCAATAATCTGTTTCTTTCAAGGTTTACTTTTGAGTTTTAAAAAGCCATCCCTCGTGTCCTTTTGCATTGACGACTAAACAATTTTAGTGTCAGTTTTAAATCTCATTCCCTCTTGGGTCAAGGTGGAAGTGGTTTACTACCTTGCCTATGGGTTGAAGTTGAAAATCTCTTTATTTGAATCTTTGAATCATAGGGGTCATCCTTGAAAGATTTTGTGGTCATTCAACCATTTTCAGGGGTAATTTTTTCCTTGATATTATTTATGTACATGACAAAGTGAGTGCCATTCATAATGGACTTTTGTTTATGGAAAGGGATGGCCTCTTTATAAAACCTCTGTGATGAAGTTTTGATCTTTTTGTTGAATCATTATGTTTAGTCCCAATATGGGTTTCAAAGCACATTTGTCATCTTAAAATTGGAATGGCAACTCTCTCAAGGCAATTAGAAATTTTATATGTAAGATTGTTGCATTAGCCCTAGAAACAATAAATTTGTGGTCGTTTTCCTTAGATCAAATATACACTAACATTAATTTGGTTTGGATCTACAAAGAAATTTAAGATTAAATTATAATGATTTTATTTGGACCCAATTATTACACTATGAATATTACAAGTTTGTTTTGAGCACGACCATCTACTTACTTCATCTTTGAAGGTTAAAGCTCATAATGTTTCTCATGCAATTAAGTGTATAAATTAATAGCCAACTAGGTGGAAAGACTTAAAGCTCATAATGTTTCTCATACAATTAAGTGTATAAATTTATAGCCAACTAGGTGGAAAGGCTTTAAGATTGGTCACTATTAGGTGGAACCAATCTTAGATCAATCTTATCCTAGACTTCTTGGTTGTGCAAATGTTACGGTTCCACCTTCTAAGTGGACTAGCATGTCTCCCAACATTGTTGAGGAAAGTGTAGTAAATGACATTGTGAAGATACACCCTCCTTACATTAATTAGTCTCCTTGTCTAGTAACCAATGAAAGGAGATGTTGGACCATATGAAAAAGGGAAGGAAATTAGTGCCAACGTAACATTAATGGTGAATCATGGACAAGATCCTTGATGACCCATCAACTTCAAAGATATCTATCTCAAAGCTCATAAATAAAATATAAAAAAACTAAGAAAAAAAAGAACAATGCTTCAAATCTATATGACTCTTTGATCAAAGAATCATTAAAGATCTATCCCTCGAAAAGTCGTCATGGAATAACTAAGATGTTGATTTATTTGGGGTATGCATTTAAAGGATGTAGGTGTTAAGTTTTTAATGGTTATCTCAGATCTTAGAACATTTAGCATCATAACAGCATAACCATAAGCCAAAAAATCACTGAAAGATAGATAAGCACAACCACACAAATGAACATAAAGATTTATCCTGGGAAACCCTCACGGGGAAGAAAACCCAGCAAAAGCTTCCTCTGTATAAGATGTATAAAAGACAAACCCAAAACCAGGTGTTCTCCTCCTTCTGTTCTATCTCTCTCTCTCCTATGCACTACGCAAGTGAGTGAGTGTGTGTTCAAATAAGAACCACAACTCCTCTATTTATACAGATGTGTCAATTGACTTTTGCACTAAACAAGTCGACCCCAATAAACTGTCTGGGCCGACTTCACCTAGGAATACTCAAAAACAGTATTTTAAATTATTTATTAGGGTACTAAAGACCCGACACAAGTGGAGGCTTTACCTCATGACTCTATGATGACCAAATACAATAGTAACACCCTGTCGAAGGAATAATGACNTATCCTTTGAAGTTACAATATTTCAACACTCCCCCTTAACGAGAAGGTTATTCTACTGACAACATCATCACAGACTATAGGAGAACAGAGAGACAATTACAACAATACATCGAGGTAATACATCTATACATCACAGGAACTTTTCCACAACCAGTAACTTGGAATAGTTACTCTTTATCTTCTGCATCACATGATCACTTGATCCTTTTGCAGCAACGCTTCGATCTTTCGATCCTTTGTAGTAGCACTTTGATCTTATGATCCTTTGCAATAGTACTTCGATCTTCTGATCCTTTGCAGCGGCACTTTGATCTTTTGATCCTTTGCAGCAGCACTTCGATCTTCTCAATCCTTTGCAGCGAAACTTCAATTTTCTCGGTCCTTTGTAGCATCACTTCGATCTTCTCAATCCTTTGCAGCATCACTTCGGTCTTCTCAATCCTTTGCAGCAGCACTTCGGTCTTCTTAATCCTTTGCAGCAGCACTTTGATCTTTTGCAGTAGCCTTCAAATCTTTCTAATCCCCTGTAGCAACACTTCGATCCTTTTGCAGCAACACTTCGATCCTTTCAATCCTTTGTGGCACCACTTTGATCCTTCTTGATCCTTTGCAGCCGCACTTCGATCTACTCGATCCTTCACTGTTATACTTTGATCTACTTGATCCTTCACCACCACGCTACCTGCAGTACACATGATCTATTTGCGGGATGATCAATCCCAATCACTTTAGGACATAAGTCCAAGGACGATGCAGTCCTCCATCAGCATGATCCATGAAATTGATCAGCTGAAACATCTACAACTAAATGTAGATCTTGACCGCACCCAGTGTCGGCCCTATCATTCGCGAGGACTCATCGTAGCCCATCCATACCACATAGGTTAGGACCATTCACAAGTGAGTGTTATACTACGGTATCTACACTCACGTGTAGGTATACTCTACCAAGTAAGAGTATTGTGTGCATAGTAGATCTCGACCGCATACAAAATGTCGGCCCATCGTCTGTGAGGACTCATCATAGAGAATCCATACCACACATGTTAGGACCACTCCCAAGTGAGTGTTTCTTCTGTGGCATCTACACTCACGTGTAGGTATACTCTACCCCAAGTAAGAGTATTGTCTACAGAGCAGATCTCGACCACATACAAAATGTTGGCCCATCGTCATTGAGGACTCATCATAGAGAATCCAGACCACACAGGTTAGGACCACTCCCAAGTGAGTGTTTCTTTTATGGCATCTACACTCACATGTAGGTATACTCTACCAAGTAAGAGTATTGTCTACAGAGTAGATCTCGACCACATACAAAATGTCGGCCCATCGTCCGTGAGGACTCATCATAGAGAATCCATACCTCATAGGTTAGGACCACTCCCAAGTGAGTGTTTCTTCTATGGTATCCACAACTGAATGTGGGTACTCTCCATGAGAGTAACATCCGCAGAGCCATCCTTAGCTAGTAAGGACCACTCTCATGAACAAAGTGTTATACCTACTATCCTCGAGAGAGGATACTATCGTCCACAACTGAATGTGGGTACTCTCCATTCGAAAGTAGTATCTACATGGCCATCCTTGGCTAGTAAGGACCACTCTCATGAACAGAGTGTTATACCCACTATCCTCGAGAGAGCATACTATCGTCCACAAATAAATGTTGGACCTTGTCAGCATCTCCAAGCATACTTGGCCTCTTTCATGCTAGAGCATCATTGTCATCCCATCATCGATGTCAGTCTCATAATCACTCCCCATTTTCCAGAAGGATCCATATTATCAACCTGCTCCCCCTTTGTCTGAGGAGGGTTCATAGTCTCGACCTATTCTTCATTTTCAAGGATAGTCCATATCTTCGACTTGTTCCTCCTTTCTGAAGAAAGTCCATATCTTCGACTTGTTCTTCCTTTCTGAAGAAAGTCCATATCTTTGACTCGTTCTCCCTTTTTCGAAGAGAGCCCATATCTTCGACCTATTTATCCTTTTCGAAAAGGGTCCAATATAACCATTGTTCCTCCTTGTGAGGAAATTCTATAGTATCATCATCACTTCAGTATCAACACCATTGTTCCTCCTTGCGAGGAAAGTCTATAGTATCATCATCAATGTTCCTCCTTGCGAGGAAAGTCTTCAGTATCAACACCACTGTTCCTCCTTGCGAGGAAAGTCTTCAGTATCAACATCATTATTCCTCCTTGCGAGGAAAGTATTTATGAACTACACCAAGCTTTTCATGAAAGCTTGGTCGCCACATCAGCAACTTGCTCATCGGTACTCACATACTAGAGTTTTATGTCTCCCTTCGGTCCCATATTCCACAAGATTCTTTGTCACCTTTATGCAACTCTAGTTGCCACAAAGAAACATTGTGGTATCCATGTCAAATAGTCATGACACCATCTTTTTGAAACCATATGGCTTCCCAAATAGTGGAGCAAGTTGTAATGTACTCTGCTTCAATTGTACTGAGAGAAACACTGGACTAAACCATGATATCATGGCGAATCCCAGACAATTACATCCATCTGAGGTGTTCTTCTGGTTTGCGGCACTTCCTGCCCAAGTTGAATCCTTATTTCCATATAATCTGTAGTCATGATCTCTATCACAATAAAGTCCCAAGTCTATCGTACCTTTTAGGTACCTCGTCACATGCTTTGCAACTATCAGGTGAACCCATCTAGGTTTAACTAGATACTGACTCAAGGTGTTCACATCAAAGCATATATCTGACCTTGTGTTCATTAGATACATCAATGACTCAATAATTTGTTTGTACTGAGTCATATCCACTAACTCTGATGTCTCATTAGACAACAACTTCATGTTGGTATCCATGGGTGTGGCCATGGTTTTACAATCCAACATATCAAATCTTCTTGAAGATTTCCATAGCATACTTTCCTTGGTTCAGAAAGATTCCTTCTGAGCTCTTCCACACTTCTAGTCTAAGGGAATAATGCATCAATCCAAGATCTTTTCATCTCGAATTCTTCAGCTAGCTTCTTCTTGCAATCTGTGATATGTTTCTCATTTCCAGTCAGAATTAGATCGTCCACATAGAACAATAGTATGTCAGGTTCATCATTCATAACCTTAAGGTAAATGTTAGGATCAACTTTACTCTTGGTAAAGTCCATGCTTGCCAAGAAGCTATCTATTATTCCATACCAAGCTCTAGGAGATTGCTTCAGTCCATACCGAGTCTTTTTCAACTTACATACATGAGTCACTCTGTTTTTTACTTCAAATCCTTGTGGTTGTTCGATGTAAACCTTTTCCTCATTCACACCTTTAAGGAAGGCTTGTCTTTACATTCACCGGGTGTATATCCCACTTCATCATGGAAGCAAGTGCCATGATAGTTCTGATGGAAGTGTACCTTGCTTCCTAGAGCAAATGTCTCTTCATAATCAGTTCCCTCTCTCTGAGAGAATTGTTTAGCCACAAATCTTTCCTTCCATTAGCAACATGTTTTATCTTTTAGATCCACTTGGAAGATACCACACTCTTGCTTTTTGGTTTGGGTACTATATCCCAAACATCATTCTGGTATTCTTCCATAATTACTTCTACCAAGGGTTCATTCTGTCAGGTCATCGACATGTCCCAGTCTTCCGCATTCAACCTTGAAGGTTTGAACCCACTTTACTCTTGGTAAAGTCTCGGTCCATAAGGAAGTTGTCCATCATGTCGTACCATGTCAAACTCAGAGATCTTATGTATTCACTCCCCTTGAAGCAAAGCATCATCTTCCCTCTGCATTTTGTACTGGAGTGAGAGGTAGCATCCTCTCCTACTATGTATCCATCTCAGGTTACTAGATACCAAGATACCTTTAACTTGAACTTTGTCGAAAGGTTCCTCTTTCACCCATCTATGAGCTTATTGTCTTCTATAGGTTTCCATATTCAACCTTGTAGCAAAGGTTAAGATATTCATCACTCTAGATGATCTGTCAAGCTCCTGGATGTGCTTTTCTATGGGTGCCTTCTGAGCTAGTACAAAGCATATTCTGTACAGGTGGTTCTCTGCTCGATATATACTTCTACCGAAGAAGTGTGTCTGGTCAATAGAGTATGTCATGCCATAGTATATTCTTTCTGATACAAACCACGAACCTTGCTTTGTACACTTGTTCTTGTAAATCCATATGGAAGACACTACGGACTTCCCTTCAAGTCTTGGAACCATATCATAGACATCATTCCCCATGATCAACTGTTACTCTTTGATCATAGCTTCTTCCACAGCCGAAAAATTTAGCATCAATGATGTCACCCAATTGTGTTACACAACTAGAGTGTGTATGAGGCCTATTACTTTGGTTTGGAAGTCTCTCCATACTTTTCTTCATCTTGAGTTATCTCTCGTATCCAAGGTGGTCTTCATCTTTTGAGGTGGATCTACTGCTCTATGAAGCTCTTTCTTCTGTCACGGTGTCTCTGACCCTGGGAGCTTCAGATTCATGTTTATTGGAGTGAATCTTGAATTGTCATCATTTATTCCTCGAAACAAGTCTCATCCTCCTTTTCTTGTAGGCGGTTGTACAGGACCTTTCCTATAAGTCAAATGCACCAGTTGCATGGTTAGAACCATTTCATAGAACATATGCATAACGACAAATTCTTATGCATCATGCAACTGTTTAGCCAATACAACATTCATCCATATCTCACAGAAACTTTCTAGATGCCTTCTATATCTACCATGACATCATTGAGATTTTTCACTAATCAAATATGTCAACAAAGAGGGTTCATTCTAGATAAGTAGCAATGGAGAGTTGTATAACACCATGGCCTACTTACCCATCACATGCATATTAGTAGTATACTGTCATTAATGCAAACATTCTATCATGCATAATACACAAAATATACAGGAAAGACAATTCAAATACTTATCTTTGTTTTTTTTTCATCATCTCCTTTTGGATCAGCAACTTCTTCTTTGACCAATGAGATTGCTTCAATCTCATGCTTGCTTTAAAGCTTTTCTGGAATGTTGCTTCTGGTATACCTAGGGTTTGACAAAGAAACCCTAATTTTTCAATTGAGGTATCTTTTAGATCTGATTGGATAGAAATATGTACCTCCTTAAGGTGAGCTGAGCAGTATACTCATTTTCCCAAAACTGTGATCAGAACTGCAAAATATCTGATGCCCTAGTTTTCTTCAGTTTCTTCTGCAAAACTACCTAATATTGTTTCTATGGTATCTCTGAAACTACTGCTCCTTTGTGTTTGAAACTTTGCAATGAGGTAACCTTGTCTGTCCTCTTTCCAACACCGTAGCTTAGAGCAGAATTGGTTTCACCAATTGGGAATTGTGCTTGTTTTCCCAAGGTGACTTATTTTAGGACTGTTCAGAAGAGTGAACTTGTACGGAATACCACATGTCATTGTTTCACCTTCGGGGTCTGAAATTTTTACCACAGAAAGTATAGCTTGTGCCCTTTCTGGAACATCTTGAGAAATTTCATTTGGACCTTTGTAGCCCAAGATATAACAATTTTCCATAGGTCACCTATTTAAGGCTGAATCCTAGGAGAGGTTGGAACCCCAACTTGGAGGAAACATATCTCCCAAAATATAGAGAATCTGAGGCTGAAACTTTTACACTGTGTACATCAGGAATTTATCTTCGGCCTGTGAAATTTTCGGCTCCTTTTCCTTCTCCAATCTCGACATATAGTGTATCTACCAAAACTACTAGTTTTAGTATTTTAGGGTTTTCAAGCATGAAACCCTTATCTTCAATAGTTGTAGTTGTAGCACTGTTTCGACTGCACAATGACTTCTTTCAGGGTGGCTCTGAAACCATGTTAAGTTTTTAATGGCTATCTCAAATCTTATAACATTTAGTATCATAACAGCATAACCATAAGCCAACAAATCACTGAAAGATAGACAAGCAGAACCACACAAAAGAACACAAAGAATTATCCTGGGAAACCCTCATGGGGAAGAAAACCCAGCAAAAAAATCTTCTGTATAAGATGTATAAAAGACAAACCCAAAACCGGATGTTCTCCTCCTTCTGTTCTGTCTCAATCTCTATCCTATGCGCTACCCAAGTGAGTGAGTGTGTGTTCAAATAAGAACCACAACTCCTCTATTTATACAGATGTGTCAATTGACTTTTGCACTAGACAAGTCGGCCCCAATAAACTGTGTGGGCCGACTTCACCTAGAAATACTCAAAAGCAATATTTTATATTATTTATTAGGTTACTAAAGACCCGACATAAGTGGAGGCTTTACCTCATGACACTATGATGACCAAATACAATAGTAACACCCTGTCGGAGGAATAATAACATCTCCCTTGGGTTACATCAGTAAAATACATTTAGAATATCCTTTGAAGTTACAATATTTCAACAGTAGGAGATAGAGCATAGTAACAAGCTTGCTTTCAAGCTTTGTCTTGTTAACAAGGGAGAAGCTAAACCACCAACGAAAGGAGGGAAAAATTGTGATGGAAAGAGATGTGGAAATTGAAGGGGAGGGGCACTAAGACACGAGAGGTTACATTAATGTTTTAAAGGATCTATAGAGTTGTAATGGATTGTGAGGAACCTCCAAGTCAAGAGAGGTCACAAAAATGCTTTTAAGGCATGTATCGATTCACAGTGCATGGTAAAATATCTCTTTAAAGGAGCATGCAATGGAGCAATACATAATTCTTGAGTACCCCTAGCATAACATTGACATAAACTGCTCTAAGAGATTCAACAACAACTAATCAATTCAAAGGGAGACATTGGGAAACCTTACTGAATACCTCTTTTGGCTTGGAAGAAGACAATAGGCCTCCCATTGATCAAAGGAGCCACCCAAGGGCTGTCAATGCAGGCTTTTACCCATCTCACAAATGAAGGAGGGAATCCAAATCTCTCCATAACCTTGTAGAGGAAGGAGTTCCTTACCCTGTCGAAAGCATTAGCAAGGTCCAGCTTAATAGCCATGCATGCTTCTTTTCGAGCTTGACTAGAGTGTATTGCTTCTTGGACCAGAAGAATATTGTCGTAGATTTTCCTGCCAGTTATAAACCCTCCTTGAATCTCTAAGATGATGTGTGGAATTTCCTTTTTTAGCATGTTGGAGATGATCTTGGTAAGGATTTTGTAAGAGGAATTGCACAAGGAAATCGACCTAAACCAATTTATGGACGATGGATTCCTTTCTTTCGGAATTAGAGCAAGGAAGGTGGAGTTTGTGGCTCCTCCTATATTATCTCTTGACTCAGTCCAGACTATCATTCTTAGGAGATCTTTTTTTATGATGTGCCAACAACTCATGTAGAAGCTGATAGTGAAGCCATCTGGACCAGGAGCCTTGTCTGGGTGGAGCGACCAAACAAGCTTGTTGATCTCTTCAAGAGTGACCTTTTGAGTTAGAAAGTCGATGTCTTGTTGAAGGATATTGGGAATCTCAACATTGAGAGAGTTTAGGTCTTCTTCCGGGACTTCTTCTTCCTCAGTGTAAATTTCTTCGAAGAAATTTTTGTATCTTAGTTTTTATTTCTTATGGATCCTAGATTTGGACTCCATCTTCAAAAGTGATCTCTTTGATGTTTTTTTTCCTGTTGCGCTCTTTGAGTTGATTGTGGAAGAATCTAGTATTCTGATCTCTTGCTTTTAGCCAGAGGCATCTGGATTTGAGCCAAGCTTCTTCTTCCTCTTTATGAAAGACAATTTGCAAGTTCTTGCTTACTTCTTTTTCTTGCCAGAGCAGGGCTTCGATGACCTCAAATCTTTCTATTTGGTCTTGGATGACTTCGAGATTGATAAGGAGAGAGGATTTTTCTTTTTTGGAGTTGAGAGCCTGATTTTTTATCCAAAGCTTGAGCCCTTTCTTGGTGTTATTTAATTTTTGTTCCCAAATATAGCTAGGGGAACCTTGTATAAAGATGTTCCATGAATTTTGGACTGTTTCATAGAAACCCCAGGTCCTTTATCCAAATGGAGAACCTAAAGGGTAAAGGTCCAAGGTTTCCAACAGGGGAGAGGTCGAGAGAGACAGGCCTGTGATCAGAGATGTTAGAAGGAAGGATATTCGAAGAAGGAAGAATGGAGAGGTCTAGAATGGAGGAACTTACCATAACTCGATCTAGTCTTGTAGCTATGTGACCCGACCCGAACTGTTTGTTGCTTCATGTGTATTTCCCTTTTTTGGGTTTGACATCTATGACTTTCCAGGCATTCATAAATTCTTCCATTCGCTCTCCGAAGGGATCTCAAACTTGTGTGCCTCCTTTTTTCTCCTTAGGGGAGATAGTAGTGTTAAAATCCCGCATTATAATACAGGTGTGCTGCATCTTCCTGTGCTTTTGAATATCCATCTAGTTCTAGAAGTATTCCTTGTGGCCGTGAATAGTAGGTCCATATATGTTACCTATCCAAAGGATCTCATGGGTGTTGAGGTCTTCAAGTTCTACAAACAGTCAGTGGCGGTTTTCAGATTTTGAGATGAGTTTGATTGAAGCTGCATCCCACCAAGTAATAATTCCTCATGAAGCTCCTTCAGAGCTTACAGCAGTACCATGTCTAGCTTTCCAGATCTTTTTCATGGCTGTTATAGAGTCATCATATTGCATTTTTGTCTCCTATATTGCAAGGATAGACATTGATTCACTTTGCTTTAATCTTTTTACTTCCTCTAATTTATGTTTTCCTCCTAATCCTCTACAATTCCAGGAGACAAGCTTCATTATTTCTTAGTTGCTTGGGGCAAAACTCTATCTTTTCTATTTTCTTGAGCTTCTGCTGAGTTCTTTTTGCTATGGATAGGTCTTACCAGGTGGTCCAAACTTGATTGCTTGCCTGCTACCTTTTCTCTATTTGCTTATATTTCCCTTATGACTTTGTTGGGTTTTCTCCCTTTCCTATTTGTTTTCCCTAGTTCTTCACCTCTACTCTCTAAAGTTTCTTCCATGTGTTCCTTAGCCTTAGATCTGGCTACAGAGCCTCCAGAAATCTGAGAAGATTTTGGCAGAATATCTACATAAGCTTGTTGGGGGAGAGTAGGGATGAGTTTATCCTCTTTCCCTATTTCCATGAGAACCGGCTCATCTTTTTCAGCTTCCACCGACTTTTTCTCTTTTTCTTTTCCTGTTATGACTATTTCTTCATCTTCTGTAGTTTCGAGGGCTTTAGATCTATTTTCAGTTGTAGTTTTTTTTGCTGGAGATGCTTGACTTGGGCCTGATTTGCTCCCTTTTCTCTTATGAACTTCGTTCCACTCTTCTTTTTTACTTTCCCCTTCCTCTGTCTGGTTTTTTTTTGGGCAAAATCTTGCAAAGTGCCCATATTCATGGCATGTCTTGCATTTGAAGGGGATCCGTTCATAGTCTACTGTTTGTAGGTGATTCCATCCATCCATTGACAGGTTTATGGCTTCATGTAGCCCTTTCTCTAGATCCTCCTCAACACATATTCTAGCGCAAGAGAACATGGAGGGCTGGGGCTTCGACTTATCAATGTATTTCCCTAGCGTGTTCCCTATAGATTTTAGGTCCACGTTGCATTAGAAGAAATTTGAGGTCTAAAATGGGCCTCCTAAGGAAAATGATAAAATAATAGTTATTAATTTTGGAGGAAGAATGAAAAAACTACTTTTTTTGTTCGTATTTTCGACATATCTCCTTATGTTTTTACTCAAATTTCAGGCGGGAGAGCTCGTTGGATGCATAATTTAATTCCGCATTCAACGAGTACCCACACTGCATACTTTTGACAGACCNTACCCAAAAATAAGAAATACCTGAAAAAATGTGATGATGTCATCACATTTTTTCAGGTATTTCTTATTTTTGGGTAGCGGGGTCTGTCAAAAGTATGCAGTGTGGGTACTCGTTGGATGCGGAATTAAATTCCGCATCCAACGAGCTCTCCTGCCTGAAATTTGCGTAAAAACACAGGGAGACATGTCGAAAATATGAACAAAAAAAGTTGTTTTCTTTTATGACAAATATGCCAATTCAACCATTATGGTTGACTTATTTTATTGAAATTCTATTGGTTCTTGAATTCCAACTCACAAAATTTATTTTTGGCGCGTTTTCTTATAAGGCCCATTTTAGACCCCAAATTTCCTCTAATGCTCCAATAGTGTAATGGAAGATGAGGAAGCTTTAACCAGACCGGGACTAAGGAGGGGAAATCTTTTTCAGGGTCAAACGATAGATCCCATTTATTTAAATACATGCCTCTCGGCCCCATGAAATATGGTACGTTCCTAACTATGAGATCCCTATCATCTTTTTTTTTTTCAAACAGAAAAATGAAAAAACCTCGACCGCAAAAGATTTGTTGCACTTCACCTTGGATCAAGGATCTCCAGTTTTTATTTAGCTAGATTTTGATGGATCGGGGAGAAGGCCAAAGCCCTGTGAAATGGCCTACTAAGCCTCTTTCATGTAATGCGACTGCTGTAAACTTGGAAGCCGAGGAAGAAAGTTTAACTTCAGGAGCTTCAACTCTCTTTACGAATCTTACATCGACTAGAGGGGGCTTGCAGGGGGGATGCGAGGCAAGTACCCGTTGAAAGTTGTCATCTAGCCAGGCGCTGCATTCATCGGGGTCAGAATTAGGAGGATCCATGGTGAAGGCTGTCGAAACCCTAGGCAAGGCGGCTAGGGTTCAGAGCGACAGAGAAAAAAAACTATTCTCTCATGTAATGTTATGCAACCCTTATATTGGACTACCTTAATAACAATGGTTCTTTTCATTAATTTTCAAAAACGCTTTCCCTTTAGTTTTTTTCAACTTTATGTTGAGGTTGTTGTTTCAACTTCCCAACTACATCTTTATGTTGAGTTGAAACCTGTTGTGGGGACCCTACCCTGATGTTTTTTCCCTGCTAGAGTAGGATGTGCTTGATATGGTAGGGTCAAATTATGGTAATTGGAAATTTTAAAATAAAACTATATTAATTGAATTGAACCATTCATATATGTCATCGTACGATGACATAAAAAAACACTTTATCAAAGTGTCATATTTATTGAAATTATATATTAAAAAAACTCTTTATCAAAGCATCATATTTTTTATTTATTAAATAAAGGCTTTAATATAATCATGTAAATTACATTGTTCCAAACTTCCAACTTACTCAACTTTTGACTTAAAAGTTCTAACTCATATTTCTTTTTTGAAATATGGTTTTAATGTGTTTAACTTGTCACTTTGAAATTTTTGAGCATGATGATTGGATTTTATTGATATGGTTTCACCATTTCAAAGTTATTGTTTGAAGTTGACTAGCGAATTTACCCTTGGATTGTATCACCGTTTTCATTAGGGTTTGAAGCTTTTCTAGGGTTTCTCATCGTCTGGAAGCCATGGCAACTAGCAGTGGTGATAGAAGTAATCCCACTTTTAGTGCAGCTCTCTCGAGAAGGTTGTCCACGTCGAAACCTCTGCTACTGCAGGGCACGGACGCATCTGGGCCTTCAACAAATCTCGAGAAAGGAAAGGAAGGTACAGGTACGTTAGAGAGTCCGCGTGAACTTTCAGGCACTGCAAAGACTCCTGGGATGGATAGTTCATCCATGGAGGACATAGTCAAGGAAGGGTCCAAGTGTAAGCCCAAAACATAGCAGATCCCCCGATATGAAATCACCTCAACTCTGGTAAGTCAGCACATCGAATTCATGCATGATCACGTTATTATTTGCAAGTTTATCTGGCTTTGGCCTTCAGAAAAATCCCTAACAGAATCGCTAACCAATACCTAGAAACCAAAATGCCAATGCGAATTAAAGCTAGGGTTGAAAGGTTTTTTCACTGTAATATTTCATAATCTTGAGGATAAACACAAAATCTTCCAAGGTGGACCATACTTCCTACACTATGCAGGCCTGTATATGTGCAACTAGAAAGATCATTTTTCCTTGGAAAAGGAAGACTTCAAGATTGTCTCGGTCTGGGTTAGGCTTTATTCCATGCCCCAGGAATTATGGAATATCAAAACTCTCACGGGCATTGGAAACCCGCTGGGAACGTTTGTCCAAATCTCTGACGCAACCCTAGAAGGAAGGTACACCTCATATGTTGACATCTCAGTAGCTCTCCCGGAGGCCATTTGTTTAAGCTATCGAGATTCAGATTGGATTCAATCGATTGACTACGAGCACATTCCATTCGGGTGTCATAAGTGTCATGAGCATGGCCATCTCTTTTGATATTGTCCTATGAGTGTCAGGCCCCGTCCTCTTACCTTAGCCCCCAAATTTGATGAGGATGGTTTCACTAAAGCAGGACGAAAGAGAAATCAGAATAAGAAATCCCCCCCAAACAACCGTAACCTGACTCTTCATGTTCAAAACAACTTCTCCATTCTTAACACTCTTGACCCCCTGGAGAAAAGTATTCACTCCTAGCCTCCACTTGCAGCCAATCTTGAAACCACTAGCACTATCAACTAGTCTGCTCTTAAGGAATATCTTCTGGCAATCCAACCCATCACTGCAGAAGTTTCCCCTTTTCTGGTTGCTGAAGATCAGACCATGACTGAAGAAGAAGAATTTGTAGAAACAAATGACATGGAGCTAGGAGAACTTGATGTAACTGCACTAACAACAACAATCACAATAGGAGAAACAAAGAATATTCCTCAGCAACAATGGGATATCCTAGCATATCTATACAACTCCATGGATATGGACAAGCCAACTACCAAACAGGGGACTCCCTCTATGAGTGGCCCAAATCAATCACATCTAGGAACCAAAGCTCAAAAGAAAAGGGATATGCCAAAAATTCAGAGTAATACACTGAGAAAAGGAAGAAAATCTAACAAACAACTAATTCAGGAACTAGGAACCTACTTAATAGACTCAAGGCAGAAAGCCCCCTTAGAAAGGCACTTCCAATCCCAAGTTTGATTATGGATCTAAAACTTATTACCTAGAACATACATGGAATCATAAGTGATTCCAAAAGACAGTCCCTCAAGAATAGGATTCTTTCTAAGAAACTTGCAATTCTAATGTTCCAAGAAACCAAATGTTCAGAGCAAAATCTCCAAAGCTTCATTCAATGATGTTGGAAAAATACCCAGGTAATGGCTCTTGATGCCAAAGGTAGCTCGGGAGGACTCGCAATAAGTTGGGACCCTAATCTGCTACATATGGAAGGTTTCTTCTCATCCATTCACACTCTCTCGGGATGGTTCAAAATATTGGGACCAATCAAGCAGGAGTGATTACCAATGTCTATGGACCACAACAAACTGAACAAAAAATCAGCTTTCTCAATCATTTAAGATGGTTGCATGATCAAACTCATCCTCCAAATTGTATCATTGGAGGGGATTTCAATATAATATCCTCCTTAGAGGAAAAAAAGGAGGAATTCGAAAGCTAGACCGAGATAGTATCGCTCTTCAATTGATAATGAGGGATCTCAAGTTGGCTGATATGCAAACCTCCAACAATCGTAGAGGGGGAGAGCATTAAATTTCCTGCAGACTTGACCGCTTCCTTGCCTCAGACTCCCTTTTGCAAAACCATATCAATCTCTCGACTACTATTCTGCCAATGATGGGCTCTGATCATTGGCATGTTTGCCTTAGGATGGAGCTAGAAGCCCCCCATAACAACGAACCCTTCATATTTGAATTTTTTTTGGGCTATCTCATCCAAATTTCCAAGCCAAGATCAAGGAGTGGTGGCTGGAATCCGCTCATATTGAAGGATCCTGTATGTACACCTTCCAACAAAGATTAAAGCTGTTGAAAAAATAAATCAAAACTTGCAACAAAAAATAATTTGGCAATATCTTCAAGGAGAAGATAATACTAGAAACACAGCTTAAGACAATCCAACTACATGCCATCCAATCTGGATACACATAAGAGCTTAAAATACGAGAGAAGGAAACTCAGATCCAACTAAACATCAGAGATCAATAGGAGGAGGAGCTACGGAAACAAAAATCTAGAATAAAATGGCTAAAGGAGGGCGAAAATCATACCAAATTTTTCCACCATTCAATGCAACAAGGAAGACATAAAAACAGGATAAACAAACTCAATTCCCAACAAGGTGGAACACTGCAAACCACTAAGAAAATTGAGTAGGAGCCGACTCACTACTATATGGATCTACTTACTGAACCATCTGTAAACAGAGCATCGTCTATAAATCAGGTGTTGCAGCATATCCCCTCTATTATCTCGCAGGAACTTAAATTCAGTCTTACCCAGGACATATCGCTAAGGGAAGTGGAAGAAGCAGTGATGGACATGAATCCTGGAAAATCCCTAGGACCTGATGACTTCACCACTGACTTGTTCCAAACATGCTGGAGCACGGTCAAGATTGATGTATAGAAAGTGGTCGAAGCTTCAAGAAAATCAGGTCTTATTCTCCCCGCACTCAACTCCACTTTTATCACCCTTGTTCCCAAAATGGACAAGCCTGCGGACCCTGCCAACTTCAGACCGATAGCACTCTGTAATGTGATTTACAAAATAATACGAAGGTCATAGCCAACAGACTGAAACTTGTTCTCTCTTCGATCATCTCCCCTGAACAAACAAGTTATGTCAAGGGTAGGCAAATCTTGGACGAATTCATTACAGCTCATGAATCCATTCACTCTCTCAAGACCTATAGAAAATACGGCATGATTATCCAACTCGACATGTCCAAATCATTTTATAAAATAAGCTTGCAATTTCTGAAGAAAATGCTTTTAGCCTTTGGTTTCTCCCACTCTTGGGTGAACTGGATCTTAGCCCTTGTCTGCACGGCCTTCTTTTCTATTATGTTGAATGGATCCCCTTCTTCCACTTTCTCAAGCTCAAGAGGGATCATGCAGGGGGGCCCCCTTTCTCCTTACCTCTTCATCATTTTAGCTGAGGGACTTGGCAGATTCATTTCGGCCCATGTTCAAGACAATCAAATCCAAGGTCTTAAGCTCACTACTGCAGGAACCCAACACTTTAACCTCCAGTTTGTGGATGATACTATGTTAATGGGGGAATCTTCAGTTAAAGAAGCTAGAGCCTTCAATCATATTCTCAATACTTTCGAAGACGCCTCGAGAATGTGTATTAATAGTTTAAATCCCATATCTACTTCTTTTCTACCCCAATTCTCATCCAGCTCAGAAACACCCGGATTATGGGTTTTCAGAAGAGCTCTCTGCCCTCCAAATTCCTTGGTGCCCCACTCATTGATTTTGATCTTAAGAACTCCTCTTAGAAAGAGCTCTTAGCTAAATTGGAAAGCAAGCTCTCTTCTTGGACTTTCCGCACTCTTAACTTTCTTAGACGACTCACTCTTTTAAAATATGTGTTACAGGCTATGCCTTTATACTGATTCATTGTGATGGTTTCTCCTCAGCATGTGCTCAAGTCCATTAGGAACATTAAAAGAAACTTCCTATGGGGAGGTGCACTACAAAATCGGAAATGGCCCCTTGTAGCCTGGAGCAAAATATGCATTGAAAAAAGCATGGGAGGGCTAGGTTTAAGAGACCCCCTCATCCTCAACAGAATCCTAAATGCTAAACTATGGAGGCACTGCCTAACAGAACATTCTCTACCTTGGGCCAACATTGATATGATCCTGGGGGCGAGCCCGGAAAGTCATCGAACCCGCTCGAAACAATCGAGACCAATAGGATCGTTTTTCTGATGTTAGTGCAAGTGAACATGAGCATAATATAAGTGTGTAACATAGAATCATCCACATGAAAATGAAAAATCATTCAAGCACATTAGGGACACGATTTGATTACGGAGTTCACCATATCTCGTGGCTACGTCTCCGGGCCTACTCCAAAATAGAGTGACCAATCCATTGCAAAGATGCACAAATACATAAGATACATCACAACGGATTCACCTGCAGAGTCTTCATCATCTGTTCGTCTCTACCGCCGCACCATAACTACCTCTGATGGGTCACATAAGTGCACAAGCTATAGGACTCAATCGAAGACTACAGAAATCAAGCAAGCAAATGCCATAAACCAATTTGTTACAACTTCTTTACAAATATGGCATGTTTGTTTTTGGTTACAACCATGCATTAACTTCATAACAACTCAAGGAACAAAATAAATGAGTAATATGTGAGTAATTTTTCCACTCACTTCAAATATTAATCATTTTACAATTTCTCATGAGTAAATGCATGAATGTCCTAAAACTCATTTCAAGCACAAATGCATGAATGTCCTAAAACTCATTTCAAGCACAAATGCATGCATGCTAGTCATCATGCCACTTCATCATGCCATGTCACCATGCCACATCATCATCATGCCACATCAGTATGCCATGTCAGCATGCCACGTCAACATGCCATGTCAGCATGCCACATCATCATTCCACATCATCATGCCATGTCAGCATGCCACATCATCATGCAATATCAACATGCTATGTCATCATGCCACATCACCATGCCATGTCATCATAATGCACT
This sequence comes from Pseudotsuga menziesii, assembly GCA_001517045.1. Lineage (NCBI taxonomy): Eukaryota > Viridiplantae > Streptophyta > Pinopsida > Pinales > Pinaceae > Pseudotsuga > Pseudotsuga menziesii. Next base: position 356,368 of record LPNX011023609.1, on the reverse strand, counting down.
TTTTGACTACCACGTGGCAGCTTGAGGGAGTGCCACGTGGCACTTCAGCCAAAATTTTCCCTGTTGGGGCCAAACTTCAAAATGCAATATCTTTTGCATCCGGAGTTTGTTTGACACGCCGTTTGCACCGTTGGAAGCGGCTTGACGAGCTCTTCAACATGGTACTATTTTTGTTGCAATATGATGATTTTGAAAATTGGCCTTTTTAGATGCTCCCATATCAAACATTTGGAAGGACAAGTATGTTGCATGAGGGCCCCAAGGAGCTCTTCAGAATGGAGGATCTAAGAAATGGATCGATAATATAGAATTCAACATGGGAACAGAGGGAAATTATTAGAAAGCACAGTTTTTGGGAAATCATAAATGGGAGTACTGCCTTATTTTGGGAAGATTCCTGGCAGCAGTTGCCTCCTTTGCAGCTAGACATCAATTTTCGATCCCTGCAACTCAAAATGCAAAACGAAGGAAAACTCACAGTAGCTCAGTATTGGATAACAACTCCTAATCAAAATAAATGGAGAGTCTGGTCCCCAAAAAGGCATGGTAGGATCATAACCCAATTCAAGATCACTCTGTTTTTGGGAGAACCTGCAGCCAAGAAAAATTCTTTTACACCAGTATTTAGACAAATTAAGATGGGGAGTGAATCACAAAGGATTCTTTACTGTCAAAGAAGCCTATCAGCTAGCTTCTTCTCATGAGGCTTTCACAAAGAATCTTATCTGAGGAAGGGTTTTGGACTCCCATCTCTGGCCAAAAATAAGAACCTTCCTCTGCCTAACGGTGCATGGAAAAATCCTCACTTGGGACCAACTATTAAAGAGAGGCTTCATAGGTCCCTCCAAATGTGTTCTTTGTGGGCAGGAGGAGGAATCTAAATAACATCTTCTAAATCAATGCAGGTTTGCCAACGATATCTGAGATTCGGGGGCATTTCTCTTCAGAAGATCGGACAGAGAGAGAAACAACATCAATGATACTATTCGAGGCTGGCATTCCGAACCTTTCATCGACCCTATCATTAACAGAATTTGGAAGCTCTTTCCCGATTTCGCCCTCTGAAACATTTGGAAAGAAAGGAATAGAAGGATCTTCAAACATGAGACTCTCACCCTCCAGAAAGTTTGCCTCACTATCAAATCAAATCTTCTGGAGACTATGCACCTTACCCTGTGGACCCCTTAATCTCTTTCTTTCTCTCCGGCTGAACGCAACATCCTTCAAGCCTAGGATTTCAGTTTTTCGCCTTCGAAATATTTGCCTAAACCTCTTCAACCCAAGGTAGTTATTGCCTTGTCTTGGTCTCCCCCTGCTTCTCCTTTTTTAAAGCTAAACTTTGATTGGGCCTCTAAAGGAAACTCGGGATTAGCTGGAATTGGTGGGGTTTTTAGATAAGAGACGGGGGAGATCTTACATATCTACCCAGGAAAATATATAGGCAGAACCACTAACAATGTTGTAGAACTGCAAGTGCCCCTAATAGGGATTACCATTGCCATAAGATATTCCTGAAGAGCCTTAATTATAGAAGGCGATTCACAAATCATCATAAACACTATGAAGAAGCTTTCCAATGGGACTCCACTCAACAAACTCACTAAACATTGGAGGGTGGATAAAAGAACAACTGAGATATCTGCTCTTCACCTTTCATATAATACAAACGAGCCATATAAGAAGAATTGGCAACAAATTGGCTGACAGAATTTCTAACCACGGGGTTGAGGAAAACAACCAAACCTTGGATCTTCAGTGTGATCTTCTGCAAATGCAACCACTTGGAGATCAGCTCACCAACATTCAGGAGCAGGACTTCAACTCCCCATTGCAGGTGATTATCAGTGCAAGTAGGGAAGGGCATGAGAGGCATGTGGTCGAACCCCATGCCAACACCTCTCAATCCACCATGTCCCATCATTCTCATGCGAGCTCAAATACTGGCAGAGAAGTAGGAACGGTTGAAAAATATCGTTTTGCAAGGATGGTGGCAGAGGAAGGCTATCGAGAGAATGATGCAGATGCGAATGCAGATTTTCTTGCCTCCGAAAATCATTGCAGGTTCTTAGAAGGACATTAGCCGGAGCTCTAATCCTTTCATTCCACTTGGGATAATAATGGTAAGCATGTGTGCATATAGTCACTGGTTGCTATGTTGGATTACATTAGTAGTCTTCAGTTTTTGGTATTTTGTCTGCTTTTGGTCTGATCTGGAGTATGTGCAGCACCTTTGGTGGCTTCCCTTGGCCCCTCCCTAGACGCATACCCTGCCTTTATCCTCATATCGACTCCACATCCCTCTCTGCCTTCTTCCTCCCACCGCATTTCTGAACTCTCCTCACCCTTTTTTGCTTTGGATCCTCCAGGACTGCGATTGCCTGTGTCTGTCTCTCTCTGCATTCACCCCCCTTTGACCCTCATCTGGAAGTCTTCCCTACTTTCCCTCTTCACCATGCCTCTGTGGCCTAGGAATTACAGGCACATGAAGGCCAAGGAGGCTGGCACCTCAGCCCCTCCCCCTGCTACCCCGTCTAGAATAATGAAAAAAGTTGTCAAGATGGCCCAACTCTACAATGAGTAGACTCCTAAGGATATAAGGGATGAAATAGAGGTCAAAAAGGAAGCTAGAGTTTCTAGACATTGCACTCTAGATGATGATGTTCATAAGGAATTTGAAGCCCTCCTGCCTGACCTAGGATACCCACGGGGGCAAGTAGCCCTCTACATGAAATCACTAGATATAGCATGGAAACAGAAATTCCTAATAAAAAATGTCATGTTAGAAAGAGGAGAGGCTCACCAAGCCATTCTCCTCCAACTTGATGAGATTACAATACATTTTCAACAAATTGCCTCCCACTTGGGCATCAGTTTGAACTTCAACTCTGAAGCCCTGCAAGCCCTGGAGTCAAGTTTGCTGCTGAATAACCTCTGTTATTGCTCTGTGTAGTATTTTCTGTATGTTTTCTTACTTTCATTTCCAGTTTTATGAAAGACAGAAGTATAATTATTCTCACAAACTTTGTTTGTAAATGGTTTAGTTTAGTTTCCTTTAGAGGCAAACTGTTTTAGACCTCGTCATTAGGAAGTTGGACTTGTTTTCCCTTTGTTGGGAGGGTTTAATTTCTTAATTTTTTGGCATGTTTTCCCATTGTTGGGAGGGCTGAATTCTAGATGTGAACAATTATCTATTTTTTTGTGTGGCAATAGAAGGATCTACTCTAGTTTACAAAAAAGAAGAAGAAGATTTGAGCATGATTTCTTTTACAAGGGATACATCGTTCCAATTTGTGAAACCTTTTACATCAATGTTTTGAACATGATCTCTAAAGTTACATAATTTAACCTACGCAACTTGTCAATTCAAGGCTCTAAGCATGGTTGTGAGAGGTAATAATACAAACTAAATATATTCTTACACTATTATCTTTTCAACTTAGTATTATAAGTCAACTTCACATGTACATAGAGACCTTAGATTAATTCAATTCACTACAATGGTTAGATAACATCTCACCATTTCTTAAAAACCTTGGTTGCCCACATAGTAGGATGCATGCATTATTTTACGATAGGAGCACATGCAAGTTCATAAAGAAATTATCCACCCCATGGAAATCTTTCTTGGAACCTTGAAGTGATAGGTAGGGAAGCCTAGAACTTTGAAATCCTCATTCAAACGTTGAAGTGACAAGTAGACAAGTTGGAACAATAAAATCTTATTTAAACCTTGAAATGATGGGCGGGTAGGTTGGGACCATGTAATCTCACCCAAAACCTTAAAATAGCAAGGAGGTTTGGAATTATTCCAACCCATGCTACTAGCAACCCTACTCAAAACCTTGGAGTGACATATAGGGCAAGTTAGAGCTATGTTTTTACTACTTAATTTTATCATTGAAATAAATTTATCCTAGTTTGTTTTAGAAGTTATATTTTCTTCATTTTACTTTACACATGTGATGTACATACTGTAAGAGCACCTCAACTGTTGGAGACAACCAAGGGCGATGTAGGAGACCAATGTCCCTAGGGATTTTTTGGCTTATTTCAGCCATCCCTCACATTCCAATGACAACATGAACATATGATGAACACTATCCACCTCACGAAATTCTTGCTCAAAACCTAGAAGTGACAAGTTGGGTAGGTTGGAACCATTGTCACAAATACTACCTAGAACCTTGAAGTGATAGGTTGTCCAAATTACAATTTTTTCTAAAAGATTAAAATAAAAGGTAGAATAGCTTGGAACCATGTAAATTATCTTACCCAAGTAAGGCAAATAGAAATCGTATACGTAACATGGTTCCAACCTACATTACATGTCACTTCAACATTTTAGGCACGGTTTCTACCAAATACATAATATTTGCCAATCCTTCTTAAAGTTATCATTCCACTATGAGGATGGTCAAATTAGTAAAAAATGCTCTTGTGAGTTATTAGCCTCCTAATTAGCAATTGTTACTTCATAACAAGTGAAGTGCCTAGTCCATTGGATGTAGCTTGGGTGGTTGGGAGGAATGATTATTACCCTCCCCACCCAGGTTCAATTCTCGTAAGTGACATGTTGCTCTTGTGAGCCCCTATGTAATGCTTGATATGCTTGATGATGTAAGATGGTCATACCTTGATTCAATTTGAATAACAGGTGTTGGTATTTTCTGTGGAATATCCCTCTAACAAATGGATAAATTCAAGATGCTAAAAAAGGTGAACCATGTTAGTCCTCGACCCTAGATGCATATATCATTTTGGTGCATATAGTACATATCTATATCTACTCTCACTCCCACGCAAACACTTGGTTTGCTTTATAATTTTATTTTCTTGCTCTAAAATCTTTTAAAAATGCAGTCATATACCACCATAGTTGTGATGAGTTGGAAGGTTAAAAAATTCGTAGTTATAATAAAAAAATGAAATTGTAATTTAATGTGGCGATATCCTAGGCATTTTAAGAAAAAATGGTTTTCATCCTTAACCCTCCTGGTTAGTTGATCCGTAGTCAAGGGACTTATAAGCCACCCACTCAATTCACCAACACATATACTTGTGAGAAAAATATCTTTTTACTCCTAGTTCTTGCTCTCAAGGCTAAAATGATGCTTGATTCATTACCTAGATGGTCAATTGGTTTACTTAATGGCATGGAAGATATTCCAATATTAAACTACAACATAACAAACTCAATGTCAAAACAACAATATGTGAAAACGCAACTATGTTGATCTTTTAAAGAAAAAAATTATTCAATCAACAATGCTACTTTGTCTTATTCACTAGCTAGATCATTAGCTAAATGACTTTGTGAACTTGCCTGCCACACAACCACATCGATTGAAAACTCCAATGGATAAGTTATATGTGAAACACGTTTCCCTTACTATTAGTTGCATACAAGATATTGAAATTCCTAGCATGTATTACTCCAACTACAATTAAAATTTTCCTCAACTGTTTTAAAACACTCAAGCATTTATAAAAACCGGTCAAACACTTCAAAATTATTCCAGCTATTTATAAAAATGAGCACTACATTTTTTTTCAGAGGAAAAAATATCAGTCTTTGTTATTCAATTGAATCAAAAGACATCATTTACATACACATAATTCATTAAACATTGCTAAAAAAACGCCCCAGGCACATTTATATTCTTCCAAGAGTGCTAAGAAATGCCCCGGGCACATTTGTATGCTCCCAACAGTGCTAAAAAAACACACCATGCTTATTTAAATTCCTCCAACTAGTGAGAAATATGCCCGAGGATAATTAATTTCATTCAGCGGTGCTAAAAAACACACCAGGCACATTTGTGCTAAAAAAAACGCCTTAGGCTTATTTAGATTCCTCCAGGTAGTGAGAAAAACGCCCCAAGCAGATTCAGAATCAACCAACATTGATTTTAAATTCATTCAGGAGTGCTAAAAAACGCCCAGACACATTTGTATTCTTCTAACAGTGCTAAAAAAATGCCCTAGGCTTATTTAGATTCCTCCAGGTAGTGAGAAAAACGCCCCAAGCAGATTCCGATTCAACCAAAATTGATTAAAACCGCCTCATGAACTTGCAGATTTGTCAGGCCTTGATAAAAATGCCCCCCACATTGATAAAACGTCATGGGCAGTTTTCAAATCATCTAACAACAATTAAAATATTCAATTTAGAAACTACTTAAAAGAGTTCCAACAACTCTTAAATGAAATCCATTGATCTCATGATTCATAATGGAATGGACGGTGGTAGTTTCATCACTGTTTGCATTTGTATTTTGCAATAAAACTTTGAAAACATGAAAAAACAATGAAAAAACAACTTCACTAAATAGCTGATAATGAATATTAAACCATCTTAGGAATAAGACAAGCATTAAAACCTAGATCAACTCTCATTAAAACATTCACAACAATTAATAAAATGAGCCAGATAAATTAATCAAACATATAATGGGCACTGTAAATTTATCCTGGAAACCCAAATAGGAAAACCAACTTTGAATGGTTGCTTATTATATCTTGAACATATTTGGTTACAAGGTTTCTCATGGCTCTCGTATGCCTCCTATTCTCTTCTTAACCAAAATCCCTTTCTGAGTTAAAATCAATGAACAAATAGGGAGAGCTTGGGTAATGAGAAGGCCAATAGGCACCAACCTTTCATTTCTGATACTTGATCCACAATCGAGGGACATAGATCGCACTCAATTCACCAAGACAAATACTTGTGAGAAAATTATTATTTTACTGCTTGTTCTTGCTCTATCAAGGGTGAGATTATGCTTGGTTCATAACTTGAATGCTCATTTCGTTTACTTATGTCATGGAAGTTATTCCATTATTAAACTCCAACAAGACAAACCCAATGTTAATACAACAGTATGTGGAAGCCCAACTATGTTGATATTTTAAAGAAAGAAATTATTCTAATCAACATTGTCTCTTTGTCTTATTCATTAACTAGACTACTTTGTAAACTTGCCTGCCACATAACCGCATCTATTGAAAACTTTGTTGCATAAGCTCTGTGTGAAACACATTTCCTTAACTATTGGTTGCATGCAAGACCCAAGCATTTATAAAAAGAGGACTTGCACTTTAAAATTCTCCCAACAATTTATAAAAATGCCTAAGCACTTCATAATTCATGCAGCATACGCCCCAAACACATTTATATTCTTCCAGCAATGCTCAAAAACGCCCCAGGCACATTGGTATTTACCCAACAATGCTTAAAAACACCACATGCTTATGTAAATTCCTCTAACTAGCGAGAAAAATGGTCATGCATATTTAATTTCATCCATCAGTGCTAAAAAATGCCTCAGGCACATTTGTATTCTTTTAGCAGTGCTAAAAAACGCCTCAGGCTTATTTAAATTCCTTCATGTAGTAAGTAAAACGCCGTAGACATATTTAGAATCATTCAACATTGATTAAAATCGCCCCATGAACTTGGAGATTTGTTGGGCCTTGATAAAAACGCCCCCCACACTAATAAAACGCCATGGGCAGTTCTCAAATCATCTAACAGTCAGCGATGTTTAAAATATTCAATTTATAAACTACTTAAAAGAGTTCCAACAACTCTTAAATGAGATCCATAGATATCATGATTCATAATGGAATGAACGGTGCTAGTTTCATGGTTGTTTGCATTTGTATTTTGCAATACAACTTTGAAAACATGAAAAACAACTTCACTTAATAACTGAGAATGAATATTAAACCATTTAATGAACATGACAAGCATTAAAACATAGATCAACTCTCATTAAAACGCTCACAACAATTAATAAAATGAACAAGAGAAAATAATCAAACATATAATGGGCATTGTAAATTACCCTGGAAACCCAAATGGAAAAACAAACTTTGAATGGTAGCTTATTATTTCTTGACAATCTTTGCTTACAAGGTTGTTCGTGTCTCTCCTATGCCTCTTTTCTTCTCAACCAAAAGCTCTTTCTGAGTAAAAATCAATTAAAAAACAGGGTTGTGTAATGGGAAGGCCAATAGGCCTCACCTTTCTTTTCCCATTCCCTATCATTTTCTCCTATTTCATTTTTATTTTCACATTTTTTTCATTTTTTTTCTCTGGTCTTATTTACATTTTTGTTTGCCTTGTATTTTCTTTTATTTATTGTATAACCTTTAATCACTGTCAAATTACATTGCTAGTAGTAGCATTACAACCATTCAAGAGTTCGGATCCATTTTGGATCACACCTCCCAATTTAGAGGCTTTTTGGTCTCCAAAAGCTCAAGGAAACCAAACTGAATCAATGTGCATTGTATTGATTTCTTTGGATAGCGGGCTCTAACTCTAGCTCTTAGCTACAACTGTAACTCTGGATATGGCTCTGACATCGTGGCTCTCATCTTGCCTATGGTTCACCTCTTTGTTTTAGCTCACTTGTTTCCGCTGCAAAAGTCTGCTCATTGATTCTCATCTCTGTGGAATCTTCTAATTTGAACTCTAGACTCAATATCCATTCCTATCTCCCTCTCAGGTTTGGAGACAAACCATCTCGACAGTTCAATGAAGCCCAGTCAAATGTTGGTCTCTATTTGTTCATGTAGTGCAAAAGTCTGCTCATTGAATATGCTTTGAGCAATCTCTAAACCCAAAATCTTTAATGAAAATTCACTCCCATCCTCAACATCTTTAATGAAAATTCGCTCCCATCCTCAACATTCAAGTCTCTTTCATTTTATGGCTTTGAAAGTGGTCCATCTTGGCAATCAATTAAGCCAAGTTGAATCCTGGTCTCCTTAAGCCAAGTTGAATCCTGGTCTCCTTTGGTTCATTGTTGAATGTATGCAACAGTCATTCAACAGTGAGCATATGCCATCATGAAATGAAGTGTGGGATTCCCTCTTCAGCTAAGATCCATTGCTCATTGGCATGGAAACAATTATATGCTGGTGATTCATTCTTCAACTAGTCTTCGATGAGTAAGACAACAATCCAAGCTTGAGATACCTTTCTGTTATCTCATGCTTCCACTGAATTGTTGTTTACTTCAATTGTGAGGATGACCTCTTATGCAACTGTAAATGTGTGGACACTCTTTGCTCCTTGAACTGCCAAGGAAAGTAGCTCTTCATCTCTTCTAATCTTCACTATCCACACTCTTTGCTTGACTACACGGTTAATGGGGTGAAGCTCTGGATGAAGTTTCCAACATTTATCTTCCCAATGTCCACTCAATTTGTAGTGGTGGCAAAAGTTTTTACCAATGGATGGTGTCAAAATCCCAAAATTTCCGAAAATTTTAAAATTTTGAAAATACAGATAATATTCAATAATGCAGTCAGCTAATTGTTTAATTATTTATATGTTAATGATTTTATAATCTGAATTATCTACTTGATTATGTTTATCTTATAGAATAATTCTTTTTCAGTTTAATAACTTATTTTTCTTTGCGACCATAAGGTGGAACTGTCTTGGTATTCTGGGGCTTACTTAGCTTTTGAGTTAACGCAGAAAGTTTACCTGCTCTTACAGACTTACAGGTAAGAAAGATTCGGTGCTGCTTGTCAATAATCATAAAGCATACAAATATATGTTTGTTGCAAAAATAATAGCTCAGTAAAAGAATATAAATGCTGTTCAATTTCAAATGCTTTTATGAGGTAAAACCATTAGATCATTATTCTTTTTAAAGGCGCCAAAGAAAAGAGATTTTGTCATAATGGTATTGGTGACAGTTGCTTTCTCTCTCTAGTTGTAATTTATAGTTTTTATTGCAAACTAACCTCTTTGATGCTTATCAATGTTTACTCAAGTTATCATGTGTAAACACCTTTAATCTTCCTTACACACAGGTTAAGGGTGGCAGGGTTTTACGTTTAAGGGTCTATCTTAACTGTGACCATAAGCAATTTATGTCATGACAAATTTTGGTTACTTTTTGTGATATGAGAGTAATGTGCAAACGATAATGAGTTTTTATACTGTTATTCTACCTTCTAAAGCTTTGAAGCTTAAAAGGAATTATCTCATCACTACCTACTGCTATCAAAAGGATTAAGTTAGTGTTGAAGAACTAAGTTCTTTTACATCTAACTTACTTGGAAGATATTGTCCAGTTATTGTTATTAAATCATCAAAAGTTGCCTATTGACAAACCTGATAAATACTATGAGGCTTAACCTTTTCATTTGCAAACTTAGTAGTTTAATAAACAAATACTCAAATGCATAAATAGAATTAATCTACCAAGAAGGGTATTTATCATAAATAAATTTTATGAATTTCTTTTATAAAATATTAAATGGCATAATCTTTACCAAAGTTATAATCGTTTATTGTCGAGCACCCGAAATGCAGGTAGATTATTATCAACATACAGAGCATACGAGATTTATTGTCAACCCGAGAAAGTCTTTTATTTCAAAGGATAAATGCACAGTATATGCTTAAACACAAAATCACTGTAATTGAACACTCTTATCCTCTAACAACTATGTTCATCCCAAGAATCTGTGTAATCCCATTCATCTTCTAGATGCTACGGTTCAATTAATTTCTACCCTGTATTTAAGGAAAATGATTTAAGATTCAAACAACAATTGCAATTAAAAAGGAAATCCTATTCACATCCCAGAACAAGTAAACTGCCTATTCAATCTGATTACTCTTGAAAGCCATAAACATAATCAAATATTAATCTAGGAATTCAATTGCAAGGGATTGAGTTCAGCTACTCTAAGGAATTGAATTACAGGAATGAAAGTCAACAATCGTAACAGTAAAGATAAATTGCAAGGATTCGTGTGATAACAACTTAAAACTACAGGATGAACAAAGCTGTGTACAACTACCACATGAATTGCATAAAGAAAGTTTCCTACTCAGTCGACTGTCACTCTGTACCACTTACCGATCTCAAGAAGATGTAATCACAATTATACTGCAAATCCACACTTACTACGGCTGCGTACAAGAAAAATAGAATCAACAAAACATCACACAATACTGAATTAAACAGTCCTAAATTAACTCAGCAATCTCTGTGGAAGGCGGGCCTAGCCTTCACACAGAGATGCTGGCTGAACAACGTGAAGCTCCCTTAAACCAGAAGTAACTCCTTATATTAAAGAAAGAAAGATAACACAAGTTGCTTCCACTGCTAATACAATGAATAAATTATCTATATTCCAACCCCCTGGGTCGAGGCAGCTTCCCATATTTATACAGACAGATTATAACATCCTGATCCTATTAAAAGGGGCGGCCATGAATATCTCTGATATTCAGGCACCCTAAATAACACTAGTTGTTACAAAGTGGCAAGGTAAAGACATGGAAAATATGGAAAAACTGTTAATTGACCCAAGAGTGACGATTTCTTCTGACCACAACTATCCTCGAGCAGGAATGTACTAAAGATTCTCCACTTGTAGCGCATTCTGTTACAACTGCCTTGTCACAGCCCTGTCTAAGATGTTGTGTTAGAACCACGTGCCTTAATTGGTGATCGGAGGACTGAGGATGATCTTGAGCGGCGATTATCCCTCCTTTCAAGACTTGTTCAGGCCCATCTCCCTACAGTCCATTTATCTCAAACTACCTTCATAAATCATAACATGTTAGCACAATTGAGAGGTACACAGCCTTAATTATCACAATCATAAGCATTAATAAGATAAAGCAATAATCAGTCATACCTTGGCAGTTTGGGAAATAAAATGAGGACAACAGGCTTGATTAGCTTGCTGAATAGTGTAGGACAGGGGAAGAAAAAGGTGATCAAGGATGGTTAAAAAGGGCCAATTCTGGGCCCAACATTTATTATATGCATCATTTGCTTGCATAATGTGCTAGGTCGCATATTCGTTTATATCTTTGCTACGTTATAATCTTAACCTTGTTGCTAAAGTCCTTCTTTAAAACTGCAGTGTGCAAGCTTGGTTGACTCCCGGAGTATAGATCATGGTGGAACTTTTGAATCACCATATGATTGAAATAATAATCTTCTCGTTGATTGCACGCCGGGACTATAGGGATTACCCACTGCATGCAAATAATTTGTTTGGGTACGTGGACTCATCGTAGCCAAGCGTTGTATAGTTATAAGGCACTGGCAAACCCCAAACTTGTTATTTCCTCCGTTGTTTTCGGCCTCTGGCCGCTCTGCTACTGTGTTTTTTTCCACCCAGCGCTCTGCAACTAGTTGCTGATAGTCTCCCAGTTTGTTCCTTGCCTCTCGCACCTCGTGAGCTCGCCCTGAACACTGATAGGGAAGAGTTGTAACGAGATACCTTCACTGCTTGAACTGGGTTGGTTGTTTTCCTCCGGGGTTTATCCTTCACGGCTTGCCCATTTAGTATTCACCAGACTGTAAAAATCTTATTCTTTTGTGGCCCAGTAGTGAGAGTCGTGGTCTCGCATCTCGTGAGTTGTTGGGTCTTAGGGTTTCACAGCAAGGTGGACTTAGGGTTGGGAAAAATAGTTGCGGCCCAAGCGTTTATACTTGCTTGGCTTGTCGCTCCGTCTCTTAGCCGTCGCTGGTCATTGCTGTGTTGGTAACCTCCCTTCTTCCTGTGACAGATGAAGGATTTGTTCCTCCTCGCGTTGGTGGCTGCACTACTGTTTGTGGGTGGTTACGTTTCAATGAAGTTTTAGGTAAGATCTATTATTGACAACTTCGTTTCTTTACAACTCTGTTTCATTACATGTCTGCTTATATAAATGCAAGATCATAACAATAACGTGTTTGTTGTTACACAGGTGACGGCTTGTCCTTCTGTGTGGTTGGTGCAAGACTGGGACAACCGCTTGCTCACGGGTAAGCCTTGGAGATCCCATGGCAGTTTGTCCTTGTTCGGTTCCTTATGGGACATTTGATGGTTGGTCGCCGTGGCCTGCAAAATCCTCGTGGTTTTGGTTTACTTGGGCTAACTTGGTTCGTAGCTTTTGTTAATGAAAAACCTTTGCTTTATGCAGGGCTTCCGGCTTAGGCCGTGACCTGTAAATTTTGATTTTGCTTCTTCATTTTGTGTATATAATGTATAAATGAGGGAAGGTTGGTAAAGCCATACTCTGTTAACTCTTAGAAGCCGAGAGGCATTTAGAAAGGAGCTTAAACTCTTTTGTTTGATACCTCTGTTGTAAATTTTGATACAATAGGGTTTTACTCTAACTCTGTGATGTAAAGATGTATTACTGTTTTTAAGTTATCTTTTTATTACAATATAATATTATAAATTACTCGATTGTTTCTTTTACTGTAACATGGATTATTAAGTTCGGTGAATCGAGCATGTTTATATTCTGTTAATTTATTCATGTAGGTTATTACACTTAAATTTACTCTGTAATTTATTATGTAAATTATTTTAATGTTATCTGTTTAGGATAACTGTATATTATTTTTATATTAACTTACCTTAATTCTCTCTGTTCTAATAAGGTTGTAAATATTATTTTATATTGGTTAACTTTCAGAAAGAAAACAAGTAATTTAATGTTTTTGAGTTGTACTTATGTAACTGTATAGTTACATCTTTAAGTACAAAGTTCATGTTTACTTGATACTTATTATAATGGTATAAGAATTGTTATTTTACCTACAAGTAAATATTGTTCCTATAATTATATACATTATCTTTATACTTAGTCTATTTATGATGTGTATAGATGGAAAATATTTTATTGTTGCATTCTTATGCTCTCTATACCGAATAATTTATAAAGAAGTTCTTTCTGTATTCTATGTTACCCTATTTATATTATAACATTAGTATTTATAAAATAAGAGAAATAACGAATTAACCATGTTCTTTTCTCTAAAATATATATATAGTAGTGTTTGTTTAAAAATCTATAAAAGACAGGTTAGTAGCTGTAGATTTTGCTTAAGTTCAGCTGGATAAAATGAATGAATTACTTGCATTATTAGTCATAAATAAAATCTTAAACTAACTAGATTTTATCTTTAGAATTAAATCAAAGTTTTTCTATCCTTACTCACAGTTTGGTTGCTAATATTACATTAGTTATTTATTCTGCAATAGGAAAAGAAAAGAACTGTAGAGCTGAAAGGCATTTTATTTAACCTAATACTACACTTTTTAACTACTACCTTCTTTTCATTTTGTTTCAAAATAGAAATAAAGATTACGGAAGTGAATACTGTATAGAGAACTATTTCATCTACCAAAACATACTACTGTTAGTGTAATGATATAACTTTCTTTCATTTTCTAATAATTCTGACATTCACAGTCTAGGTCTAACACTACTCTATGTACAGAATGATATTTCTTCTGATAACAATTATCTTAATAAAAGAAAACATTCTAGTATTCAAGCTAACATCTTATTTTAAATTTACATCATACTTTCTTCATTTAAATACACCACATGTGCTAGAGTACGATCTGGATTACTCCAGATGGGGAAAAACATAGATATGATTTATTTTTCATCAAGAATAATTTCATTACTAAACAAACTAAGATATTCTATCCTCTAAGTTTACATCATAACCCGAAAATGCATCATTCACTCACACACAGATATTAACACAAAAATTAGTAGATAGCAGAACATGTTCTTAAAGTTGGTCGACAACAGCAATGGGAGGCCGTTCCTCCCTACCAACTCCTGGAGAGCGCTCAAACAGCGACTCCTCAAGACCCCCGAGCATGCTCTGGTCTCCCTGGCTGGAACTAGGTGAAGCAAATAACCAAGTACTAGTCCTGAGACTCAATACCAATCCTGAACTTGTCAATCAAATCTCTCAGCTAGAAAGTTGTATCAAATCAAGTTCCTGCAGTTTATCCCTCAAACACCTTCCTTACAGTTTCCTTTTTCCCAATGAATTCCTTGAAGTGCATTCTCCCTGAATGATTCTTCTCCTGAAAAATATCTGAGCAACCTCAACTCTCTACATTGGGCATTTTTATAACATTGCCTAGGTCTTTTTGAGTTAGTTGTTATTAATTGAGCCACCTACTCTGATCCCACTTTCTTGGGGGATCATGACCCCAAATGTAGGGAAGTTGCCTCCTGCAACATAGGAAGTGTTTGAGAATGCTGCCACTTGTCATTTTGCTCTCCACCTAGTTCCTTCCACCAATTTGACCAATAACACACTTATTAACAACTCTCCCAAGCTGTTGTCTCCACTTTTTATTTATTAAAAATAAAATATTCAGAATTACATTCCACATCTTTTGATTCTGTTGAGTCATCAGTTTCAACTTAGCATTAAATTTAACATAATGTCTTAGGAATCAATTTAAAACAAATAACATTATTTTACAAAATTGGGGTATGTGACAGATGGGCTACTTGACATGCTTCTTTTATACATGTGTTTTTGAGTCCTCCGCTGGTTTAAAGAAATCTGCTTCCCATTCCTCCTCTAAAAGCAACTTGGGTTGTGGCATGTGGCTTGCTTTTCCCAACAAGATGCCATACAATGGCCTTTATTCCTACAAAATTCACATACATCTAAGTACCAACAATGGTCAACTCTATGGTCTTTCTTCTTGCAACAATGACAAACAATGGATATTTTCTTACCACATTCCTCATGGTCTTCTTCTTCTTCTTTTGGATAGTTGGCTTGGTTTTTCCTTGTAGTGTTACTGCAAGTTGAATCTTGGAGCTCTTCTCTTCACCGGTCTTCTGCAATATGTCACAAGAAGGATTGAGTGGAAGTATGCTCACCTCGTCCTTCACTTGGGTTCCTTCCCCTAATGGACGAGCCAATTCTGTCTTATCCTTTGCCTTCACAAATTTGGTCTTGGTGTCCATCGTATTTTTGTTCTTTCCATCATAACCCAAACCTTCATGTTTGAACCTTAGTTCAACTACAATAGGTCTCAAGGTGCCTTGATTTCTTTTTCCTAGCCCTTGTCCATCATAATAGCATGTTTTCCTTAGTAGCTTAGAACCAATCCTTTTGCTTTGTTTCTCAAATTCACCAAAATGCTCTTTAGAAATGTCAATGGAAGGTGAACTTACAACAGTGGTCTCAATCACAGTGTTGGCTTTGGCAATCGGAATGGAAGGTGGCCTTGCTTCCTACTGGTCTTGAATATCCTCATGTAGCTTTTCCAATGCCTTCTCTTTCTCTGTCAACTCCTCATGTAGTTGAGTTAGCATCTGATGGGAGTCTATCCCCATGCCAACTATCCAGTTGCGTTAGTTTCTCTCCTAATTGCAAGAGATGTAATCTATTATTGTCCAATTCTTCCCTCACGGTAGTGAAGGAGTTATGGCGTGTGGTGAGTTCCTTTTCCAAATCCTTTGCTTTCGAATTCCAATACCTACTTTCTTCTTGGATCTACTTATTGAATTCTGTAACACCCCGGTTTTGACCCCATTTGGATTAAATGTATATGATGTAAATATTGTAATTAATCATGGTGTGGAGCTAAAGGCAAAAGCCCCACCATTGATTTATCGTTTTATGTTTCGGCAATTAAAATCGATACCGATGATATTTTGTGCTAGCCGACACATTATAAGTTTGGACATCATGTAAATATGCACTTTAATTAAAATACCCACAACCAGCTATGTCAATGCAACATTAAAAGAGATGGGAACATGATTTTCTAAGGATAAGAGCGGGGAGGGGAATATTCAAACCTTTGGGCCAATGGGGAAAAGCCAAATGTCAAAGGGAAAACCCATCAAAACTGTCAACTACCAATTTTTTGTCTTTTCCCAATCATTTATTTCCGCTAAAAATTGGTTGAAGTAGTTATTGCATGGGAATGGGAAGAGTATGGGCAAAAATTCGAATTGGGCAGAGCACCCATTTTTGTAAAAGGCGTTTTGACTCCTTGGGCAAGTAAAAACCCAAGAACATCTTCCCATTCCCTCATGCATTCACATTTTTGGAGCTATTGTGCATTTCTCCATGGACGTTTTTGCAGTTTTCTTCATTTTTCCCATGGCTAGGAAGTGGTTTTGTTAATATTCAGTGGCTGGGATCTCTGTTGGGCGTTTTTGTGTTGTTTCTACATTCCCACTGTTGAGAATTTCGTGTTTTCAGTGTTGCACAGTCAACGAGGGACAAATCCACGAATTTAGGGACTGAGGGAGTCATTTTTGCCCACGTGAAGCCATAGAACGTTTTTAGAAATCGAATTGCCCTCCTAGGGTCGTTTCCCCCATTTGCAAATTCGGTTTTAGCTCCTAAGTCGTTTTTCTTCAACCCAGAATTTTGTACATGTTGTGTGTGCATATTTTGCTTTGATCTGAACTGGTTGGGAATGGAATTGGGTTTGAACTAGCTTGATAAACCTAGTGTATGAAGGAACCTCACAAACAAATCTAGAGGGGTTGGTTTTCTTTTTTGTACATCCTGAATAGCACTGGAATGGAAGGCATAGCCTGAGGGACTGTGTAGCAGAGAAGGGGATGATTCCTTGTGCTGGGTGTGCAGATGTTTAAAAGTCAAGGCAGATCTGGTGTAGGTGTCCATAGCTTTGTGATTGAGCTCACTAGCTTAGCAATTCAACCTTCCACCTCCCTAGTAGCCTGATAAACCCAATGGTGTTTGGCTTGGATGAATTTTGATATACCTTTTGCTATGTGTGAGCTTGCTAGTGTTCTCTTATTCCTTGTGGGAATCATGCCCAGCTCGGGGGTGGCAGTGTTGCTGAGAGATTGATGAACACACTGGCCTATTGTTGGGTGGAACGTTGCAGCGACGTAGCTGGTTGCAGGACAAGCCTCTTTCAAGATAAGTATTCTTTGTCTATTTTATCTCTGCAACTGTATGTGTTTATGAATTAATATGAACATGTAAATGCTTGAATGGAATGTGTTTTGCTTTCGTTGTATGATAATAATTTATGCATCTGCATATGTATCTTCTATTTCAATGCATTTTATCTTACGTTCATGGGGCTTAGATTGCCCGGATTATATAGCAGCATAGTCACGTCCTCTCTCTGGTAGAAGGGTGGGGACGTGACAATTCTTTGAGCTCTTCTAGCTTCTCCCTCTTCAAGGCTTTTCCAATGGTGAAGTATTCTCCCTTATCCAAACACTAGCAAAGTTGTGTCACGATCAAGGATAGAACTGCTCTGATACATGGTCTGTAGTCGAGGGACTTATAACACACTCAATTCACCAACACAGATACTTGTGAGAAAGTTATTTTTTTACTCCTTGTTCTTGCTCTGTTAAAGCTAAGATGATATTTGGTTCATTACTTGGATGCTTAGTTGGTTTGCTTGTGGCATGAAAGATATTCCAATATTAAACTCAAACAAGACAAACCCAATGTCAATACAACAGTATGTGGAAACCCAGCTATGCTGATCTTTTAAAGAAAGAAATTATTCAATCAACGATGCCACTTTGTCTTATTCATTAGCTAGATGACTTTGTGAACTTGCCTGCCACACAACCACATCGATTGAAAATTCTAGTGCTTAAGTTCTGTGTGAAACACATTTCCTTAACTATTGGTTGCATACAAGATATTGAAATCCCAACCTGTATTACTCACTCCAGCTAGAATAAAAAATTTCCCCAATTGTTTTAAAACACCCAAGCATTTATAAAAAACAGAACTTCAAAATTCTCTTATCAATTTATAAAAATGCCCAAGCACTTCATAATTCATTCAGCATTGGTAAAAAACGCCCCAAGCACATTTATATTCTTCTAGCAATGCTAAAAAACGCACATTAATATTCGCCCAATAGTGCTCAAAAACACCTAGGCTTATTTATATTCCTCCAACTAGTGAAAAAAATGCTCATGCATATTTAATTTCATCTAACAGTGCTCAAAAACGCCCCAGGCTTATTTAAATTAATCCATGTAGTGAGAAAAACATCCTAGTCAAATTCAAAATCATCCAACATTATTTAAAACCGCCTCATGAACTTGTAAATTCGTTGGGCATTGATAAAAACGCCCCCCACATTGATAAAACGCCATGGGCAGTTCTCAAATCATCTAACAGTTAACTATGTTTAAAATATTCAATTTAGAAACAACTTAAAAGAGTTCCAACAACTCTTAAATGAGATCCATTGATATCATGACTCATAATGGAATGGACGGTGCTAGTTTCATAGTTGTTTGCATTTGTATTTTGCAATACGACTTCACTTAATAGCTGAAAATGAAAATTAAACTATTCGATGAACAGGATAAGCATTAAAACATAGATAAACTCTCATTAAAACACTCACAACAATTAATAAAATGAACCAGAGAAATTAATGAAACATATAATGGGCACTGTAAATTTACACTGGAAACCCAAATGGGAAAACCAACTTTGAATAGTTGCTTATTATTTCTTGGCAATCTCTGGTTACAAAGCTGTTCATGGCTCTCCTATGCCTCCATTTCTCTTCTCAACCAAAAGCCCTTTCTGAATGAAATTCAATGAACAAATAGGGAGAGCTTGGGTAATGGAAAGGCCAGTAGGTCTCACCTTTCCTTTCCCATTTCCGATCATTTTCTCCTATTCCATTTTTATTTTTACATTTTTTTCATTTTTTTTCTCATCTTATTTACATTTTTGTTTGCCTTGTATTTTCTTTTATCTATTGTATAACTTTTAATCATTACCAAATTACATTGTTAGTAGTAGCATTACAACCATTCAAGACTTCAGGTCCATTTCAGATTCATTAGTGTCATAAAGAGAATTTTTTCATGCCATGACATTTTAGGAACTGTCCAATCAGATTCATTAGTGTCATAAAGAGAATTTTTTTCATGCCATGACATTTTAGGAACTGTCCAATGCTGCATTTCACGATGGAGCTAGTAAGAGTTTGTTTTTATGACACTAATGACAAAACTATTTCTGATCTTCTAAATTAGGGTTAATCACTCCCTTATAGTGTCTTAAGTTTCTCTTATCCTCTAATTCTTATCCTTAAATTTAGATGTACTAATAATTTTAGTATTCACTATTATGGAAAGTAACCTCTCAGTTTCCCAATGATTTAAGCAAAAATTGACATCTTTATCCCAACCTCATTCGTTCCATAAGTGGTTTTTAACTAGAGTTTGAAGGAATCTTAGGAGGCCTCTTCCCTCTCATAACTAGAGTTTTAATTAGATAACTAGTCATACTATGCTCTCAATGGGTGAGTTGCTTCTATGAAGAGATAGAATAGTGTATTCGCTTTAATTTGAGATTAAAAGTCATGAAAGACCTTTGATTTTGCTCTATCATTCTCCATGATTCTTTAGAAATGTTGCAGACCCAAACTTAATCACCATATAAGATGATAGGAGCCACAAAAGTCTCAAAAACAAGTTTCTTTTTATCTCAAAACCAACAGTCCATTGATTATATATATATATCCAAACACCATAACTAGAGCCATAGCCAAAACCAAAGCTAGAGTCGAGAGCCATGTTCCAGAAAAGCAGACGGGAGATGGATAAAAGAGCTTGGTTTAATTATAAGCTTTTTGAAACCAAAAGCCTCTCAAATGGGGAATGAAGGGAGAAATACGCTTGGACTTCTGAGGATCTTCATGCTGGGTAGAGGCAACTATGACGCCAAGGAGCTGGATGTAGGAAATCATAGGGATTGGTAGTTATCAAATTCACTGGTTTCTTTTGCTAACGATGCTCAGATATTAGAACAATTAATTATAACATCACTGCTGGGTACAAAACTTAATATATATATATATATATATATTAAAAACAATATAATTAAAATTTGTACCCAGCTAAACGAGATAATACAATATGAATTTGCAAGAGTCCAAAAAGAATTATGCTTCAATCATGATAATATACCTCGTCCTCTGAGCTTTAG
This sequence comes from Pseudotsuga menziesii, assembly GCA_001517045.1. Lineage (NCBI taxonomy): Eukaryota > Viridiplantae > Streptophyta > Pinopsida > Pinales > Pinaceae > Pseudotsuga > Pseudotsuga menziesii. The sequence continues at coordinate 335,582 of LPNX011023609.1, read as the reverse complement.
GCTCAGTCCAGTCCTGTTATATGATCTATAAAAGACTCCTAATAACAATACACAACTGCAGTACATGAATTAAGGAAAAACATATTTACTTCTTGAAGTTGGTAAATTGTTTTCTTTTTCCCTTTGCTCCACTAGAAAAGAAGCTACTGAGAGTTGAGAGTTGATTTCAAGCAGTAGAAGATCGTTTGCCAAGCTCAGAGACCATTCAAATAAACACACTCATCCTAAATCGTGAATTTTTTTAATTAAAATGTTTATTATAAATTACAATTTGAAAACCTCGTAAACTTTAGTTGTAATTGAAAATTTAAAGTGTGATTTTTCTTTATAAAAAAAATCCTCGCCACTGAATAAACCTTCTAATCTCCTGTACAGATCTTCATCTACACTACTAATATTTATAAAAAATTTGAGTTCGCCTCTAGTTAAATCAAACGTTACGCAAATACATTGTACATCTCGCCCTCATAGCATGGAGGTAGAATGCACATCACTAGATACAATCATGTTTTTATTTCATACTTACAACCTTTAAATATAACTAAGCAAACAGACTAATCTCCTGTACAGATCTTCATCTACACTGCCAATATTTATAAAAAATTTGAGTTCACCTCTTGTTAAATCAAACGTTATGCAAATACATCGTACATCTCTCCCTCATAGTATGGAGATAGAATGCACATCACTAGATACAATCATGTTTTTATTTCATACTTACAACCTTTAAATATAACTAAGCAAACAGACTAATCTCCTGTACAGATCTTCATCTACACTGCCAATATTTATAAAAAATTTGAGTTCACCTCTCGTCAAATCAAACGTTATGCAAATACATTGTACATCTCTCCCTCATAGTATGGAGGTAGAATGCACATCACTAGATACAATCATGTTTTTATTTCATACTTACAACCTTTAAATATAACTAAGCAAACAGACTAATCTCCTGTACAGATCTTCATCTACACTGCCAATATTTATAAAAAATTTGAGTTCACCTCTTGTCAAATCAAACGTTATGCAAATACATTGTACATCTCTCCCTCATAGTATGGAGGTAGAATGCACATCACTAGATACAATCATGGTTTTATTTCATACTTACAACCTTTAAATATAACTAAGCAAACAGACCTTATGGTCATTAGCTAACCACCAAGACTTCTCCATGTTCTATAGATAGTAAGGGTGGTAAACTGTAGATGCAATCATGTTTTTATTTCATACTTACAACCTTTAAATATAACTAAGCAAACAGACTTTATGGTCATTAGCTAACCACCAAGACTTCTCCATGTTCTATAAATAGTAAAAGTGGTAAACTGTTGGCCTTTAGTCAGAAGTCCTGATCCCAAAGAACTCCAGTCTCAAACTCATGACCTCCCCGACCTTTCCCTCTCTAGAAAGGTGTATACAAGTCTATCCCTTGAGGAAATAACCTTCGTGCCTTTACATATGTCAAAATAACAACAGAAAATACAATTTTGCACAATATAGACCAGGAATTAAAACCTGGGTATTACAAAAATGGAAGAAAACCTTCACCAAGTGGCAAGAAAAGAGATTGACTACCACCGACAGCGAAGCAACGATATACAAAAGATACTTGAAGCCTCCTTCCAGTCTCCTAGTCCACTGCAATCCCAAAGGAAGACAGTGTAGTGAATTCTTCCTATTGCAAAGATGAAGGCCGAAGTTAATTCACATACCCAGGATATGGGCATTTCACAACTGCACGGTTTTGTTTAAATAAAGGGAATATGCTGAACTATTGTATGTAGTGCATATAGAATTTGTTATGTATGTAAACAATAATTTGCTATATGCATATAGAATTTGCTATGTATAGAATTTACATAGCGATACCGTCAAGTTCTACATACATAGAAAGTCTATAGGTATATGCACTACAGGTATGGCCGTTATCGCTCTGTAAGTTTTTGCACACATTAATAGAAAATCTTGTTTCTGTTTAAAAAAATTTAATCATTTATAACTAATATACCAATTTATTGCCAAAATTGAATCATTTATAACTAATATACCAATTTCAATTGCCATCAAATCTGAAAACATTCCTTGTACCTTGAACAAAGAAAACAAAATAAATTATACCGGTAGAAGGAAAACATAAATGAGAAACATATGACATCATCGGTGCACCGCAGGCTACAACTATATTGAAAGTTTGTTAGGTAGACTAAATCATCTGAGAAACTAAGCACTTCTACGTCTCCTACAGTACTAGAATGTCATTCTAATGTACATTCCCCTGCTTTAAAGGCCACAGATTCAGTACTAGAACGTCATTCTAATGTACATTCCCCTGCTTTAAAGGCCACAGATTCAGATATTATCTTGGTCTCGGCAATCCAAAATATATTAAGAATAAACGCCCAGTTAAGGTTTACAAAACTTGTTATCTGGGAAGTTTACAACACAAATAGTAGCTTCTCTTCTGAATTGTTCATATCCAAAAGAATAAGGAACCCAGATTCATAAGTTAAACCGTAATATGCAGTTTTGTACTCCTAAATAATTACTTCTCTTCTGAATTGTTTACATCCAAAAGAATAAGGAACCCAGATTCATAAGTTAAACCGTAATATGCAGTTTTGCACTGCCAAATAAGTACTTCTAGAAATTTTGTAACACCAAATAGCATGTTTGCTGTGCCAACAGGAGCTTCTACTACGAGAATATTAACCTGCAGATATACTTGCCAAACTTAACAGTAGCTCCAAGCATCAGAAGCCACACCAGAGCTGATATGGCTCCTAAGAAGAAAACAAAAAGGAAGCCATTCCTCATATTCCGGACGGTTGTTTTTTCTAAAGGTTTAGAGACTGCTGTTTTTTCTGATGGTTTAGAGATGTTTGATTTTAAGCCAACCGGATTGATGATAGAGCTATTAGCCAAAATTGAACTTTTCATGATTCCATAAGATACATCAGACGAGCAAGTGCAAGACCCAGTTGCATCTCCCTTTTTGTGTCCCTGAATAGCCGAACATTTACAGGTCATTGTTACAGCAGTAAGATGAGCATTTGCAGCTCCAACGTGCATGGAACCAGAGCTTGGCTGTTTGCTCAAAGACCCCTTTTTGGAAGGATATTCAGCAGCTGATGCAGGGAGAGAATCAATGGATCCCAGTATATTCATAAATCTTGAAAGTGAGCCTGGGGTGGATTCATTATAGTCCTGCTGCCGTAACATTGCAGCATTCATATGTTGTGTCACTGTAGTGTACTCATTAACACCTATACAATGAACGGAGAACTAAGATAAGATACAGAAAGAAATAAAACACTATAAAGATCAGCAATTGAGCACGTTGTGTTTTCACGAGCAAACATCATCCTAAATCATGCAATCTACGTCTGGAAAGAGCATTAAATTGTATAACATACACACATGTAAATGTTTTGAGTTTATTTTTCAAAATATACCTATAGGAGGCACCAAAAGCCCTGTATCGCTTACTTCACCAGAGACAAAGAAGTTACTACTTATATCCATCATTTGCCCTTCTGCGCTAAACTGAGACGCTAAATTATCTCCTACTTGTGCTAAATCTGGCTCTACATAAACATTAGATGCCTGCTGGGCAATACCATATTCAGTAAAGGTGATAACACAGGAAAACAACAGCATAGTTAATAATAAGGATATTCAGAAATTTCCTGACTGCAAAATCTGCAGACTTTTCAGGCACAATCAAGCATGAACCTACAAAATCAAGCTATGGAACCACAACAGCATATTGCTTGCAATTATTTTCATCACCAATTGAAGAATAATTGATGAATCCCCAATAAACCAAAAGAGCCAACGAAGGCAATTCTCATGAATGACCCACTTCCGCTACCAAGCCATGTAGCCGCTTACCTCGGGAAGCATGTTGTACCGATAACTTTCAGCATAACCCATGGAAATGCCCTCTATTGGATCGGAGATTTCATTCAACATGATTGGAGCATCAGAGAAATCAAGCAGGTTATCCGAGGCATCAAAGAACTCGTTTAGCTCATGAAAACTTCCTAGACCAGAAGTATTTGTCTCTAGTTCGCTTGCAAGATCATTGATTTCTAGGAAATCGCCTTCTAAAGAAGAGGATGATGCTGGAATATCTTGTAGGAAAGAATCTATTAGCTCCTCTTTGTTTTCCATATATATTTGTCCAGGCAAGTTGCAGACATCCCCCTGAGAAATATTTGCCCCTGCATGCTGTCCATCAAAGAGAATGCTAATGTCTTCCGGTTCAGACAAAATTCTTGTTCCCTCCTGCATCATTGTGCACATTGAACTTCCATTGGGAAAAATGTCATCTTCATTCTGCACATAGAGATCCACAAACAAAAGTCTGCTTAGTAAAGAACATCTAAAAAATACTTACTGTCATATGCTTTAATATCATGCAGTATCTAAGAAGCAAAGAGAAAATATAAAATCCATTGACTGTGTTTCAAAATTTAGGGATGACACACTACACCAAAGCTGTCTTTAATCTGTCCGGCATTGCACTCAAAAGCCCAAGAGAAAACTTTCTCAAGCACCAGAAGAATACATAATTTATTTTACTGACTAAAAGAAGACCTTAGCACCTATAGAATGCAGGAAACTTTGTAGACTCCATATTGTCAGACAGATGAACTTACAGTAACCACATGTGAAATCCTTGAAGGAGATTGTGAGGAGCTTTAAATAAAAAGGAGATAAAACCAGAAAGGTCTCATTGGTATTAACTTTGACCTTAACATAAGTCTTATGAAAGCCGCAGTTGCAGAGATAAAACTTATCTAAGCTAAAATGACACTAACTATAGTCATGAAGAGAGCAAGTATCAATCGACACCATATGTTGACCATACACCTTAATTTACCTGCATATAATTTAAGTGATGCAGTTGCGAACTGTTCTCTGGAGCAGCAAGGCACGCAAACAATAATCTACCCAGCTCATCATTATCATCTGGAAATATTGAGTTTCCTGAAGGAACCTCTAGTTGATCTGCAAAAAAGGCCGGTTGATCTGGAACAAAAGAATTCTCCACAACTGGATCTTGCTTGGAGAATATATTATCCTCATTGTCCGCATCCAAATTGTCACCTGAAACTTGTATAGCAACAACTGGGTCTTGCTTGGAGAATATATTATCCTCATTGTCCGCATCCAAATTGTCACCTGAAACTTGTATAGCAAGTGGAGAAGCATCTGTTACTGTTAGCAATGTCGAGCCATCCTCATTGGTATGCTCACTCCAATCTTCTTCTCTAAATGGAGCCCCATATTGCTCCCCATTTTTGGGACCTGGGCCACTCTTCTCAAATAGTCGGCAAAGTACATAGGAGTCCTGGAGGAAAACAAAAGCAATAAACGAGTTATCTAACCACCCCTCTGATACACACTTGCGCATGCCCACGTGTTGTCATATGAGTATTAACTTTTAAGTAATAAACAAACAGCATATTTGGTGGGCAAGTTATTGCAAATAATGCTTTAAGACTAAACAGACAGAAATCCATCTGACTTTACAATTACTGTTACCTGAACAACATCTGAATGTCTCAGTTCATTGTCTTCAAGCCTATACTCGTGCATAACCCAATTGGTCCGTTCACCACGAGGAGCACGCCCAGTGTAGAATACTAAAGTTTTCTTCATACCTACGGTTCGTGTGTTAGATGTAATAGGTCGATCCTTACCAGTGGCTTTCCAGTAACCTTTTCCAGTTGCTCGATTTGTTCGAGATCCATTTGGGTATTTTCTGTCTTTAGGGCTAAAAAAATACCATTCTAAGTCCCGGCTCTGTAAAAGAGACTTTTCTGCAACCGATGAATAAATATGTCAGTAAACCAGGTAATATGAATTGAAAATTCCAAGATCTGAATGTCCCTATCAAAATCTCAATATCTGTTTAATACGCAAGCATAAGAATCTAAAACAGCCTGAAATAGTCTAACTTAAATATTATTTCGTTGTGCCTATAGCCCACATGTACATAGAAATTAAGTAAGCTGATTGTGTTACATTCACAAAATTAGTGACCCTGCACCAACTTCCCTCACAGATCATTATCACAACCAGATAACATTTACCATGAAAAAAGTATTAAAAAAGGACTGAATTTGACAGCTGAAAATCATTAGCAACGAGCTTGAACAAAGATGAATGATAAGGGATCATGTAGCAGAACAGTGCTGCAAACTCCAACCACGTGTGTCTATAGTGCATTCTTGAAGCATGGATATCAAGCAGCAGAACAAATGCTGCAAATTCAAACAGCATGGACTATCTCTATTGGTAGACAATTGTTGTGTTCCATTGTAATGTACACTAAAATGCAAATGATTGCCCAAAAGACCATAGAACTCATCCTTGAAAACGTTGCCGATAGGTTCTAATTTATTGTAAACCTACCAAAAAAGAATAGTCGTATTTCACATGGGCAGTGTGTAAAGACAGGGTCAGGATTCAGACCATGGTACAGAACTGTTTCGAGTTCAAATAAAGATAATTGTCTAAGTGAATCTAAACTAGCACACTCATATAGTTTGTGGCTGGATCACGTCGATAGGGATCAAATGGTTGAGAGAGATGATGATGGAAAACAAGACAGTTCTAAATTTATTTTATTCCTCGTATTCTTTTAGTTAAACAGGTTTAACTATAAGTTATCCATGCCAAGCTACATGTTATCACCAATATTCTCCATGTTATCCATTTATCAACTAGAAGTTCTTTTTTTTATCTCATATGCTTCTAGTTATCTGCCATGAACTCTCGGTTATCCATTCATCAGCTATGAGTTATACATGCATCGCTACCAGTTATCTATTCATCAGCTATCAGTTATTTTTTATATAATTGTTTATTTCAAATTTTGAATACTGCCATAGAATCAAATCTCGACAATACACTTGTCTCATCCTTGTCCGTAGATGAAAAAGAATAGGCCATAGATGAAAAAGCATAGGCCATAGTCCACCCCAAATCTCAAATAAAAAAGTCTATCGACATAAAAATGTAAACATTTTACCAGGGATCTCACAAAAATACATTGCTTCCAACCTTGAAAGAAACGATACAGAATGATTGTATTTCACATGGTCCATGTGAAAGGCTCAAAAACAGTGTACAAAATACTGTTTAGAGTTTAACCAGATGTAACTGCCAAATTGAATCTAAATTGTGATCAGTTTGCCAAAGTGCTCCCAAGGACGAATTTCAGGGCACCTTAAAAAGGTTACTAGGCTCATTGTAACAGAAAACTACCACTTACTTTGAACTGGCCAGCTAATAGAAAACACAAAAATAAGGCAGTATCTCAAATACTTAATTAATCTGAAAATATTCTTTCAAATTAAGATTCAAAATCCCTTTTTTCTCTTCTATGAGCTCTTAATGATAGTCATAGATCCCAATAAACCCAAAATATAATATTGATAGGTAACACAATTAGCTCATTGACAACTTCGAACACTATGCAATCAGGAAAAAACACATGAACAAAAATCTAATAAATAATTCATCTACCTCCATGTCTTCTTTAAAATTAAATTATGACAAACTCTTTTTTCTTGGTTTCTATCTATCACTACCTCAATAATATTCCAAGCAACCCAAAAATATAATATTGATAGGTAACACAATTAGCTCATTGACAACTTCGAACACTATGCAATCAGGAAAAAACACATGAACAAAAATCTAATAAATAATTCATCTACCTCCATATCTTCTTTAAAGTTAAATTATGACATATAATATTGATAGGTAACACAATTAGCTCATTGACAACTTCGAACACTATGCAATCAGGAAAAAACACATGAACAAAAATCTAATAAATAATTCATCTACCTCCATATCTTCTTTAAAGTTAAATTATGACAAACTCTTTTTTCTTGGTTTCTATCTATCCCTACCTCAATAGTATTCCAAGCAACCCAAAAAAAATTAAATTATGACAAACTCTTTTTTCTTGGTTTCTATCTATCACTAACTCAAAAATATTCCAAGCAAGCCAAAAAATTGGTGTGTAGCTAACACATAAAGGCAACCAACATGCTTGAAACCTTTACACTACCAAGTAAAATAGAAACAGACAATAATGACAGATCAATCAAAGAAATTTCCTTTCGAATTTAAATGGAAATTTCGCATCTTTATCGTTTTCTATGACCATCAATACTATGAGGGATGCCATTAACTCAAAATGTGCTACCAACTACTAGCCAACCGAAAACTTAACAAGAGATCTTTAAGTTGGGAAAATTAAAATAAAAAAACCAGGTCCACACCATTCCATGCAGATAAATCAACGGATGTTCACTATTAATAGTTGAAAAATTACCGGGGAGATCCCAAGGTTCACATTTGTATATATCGACTTCTGCTATCGCATCAAGCTTCAGCGGTCTCCCACACACTCTTCTCTTCAGATAATAAACAGTAAGCTCCTCATCTGTTGGGTGGAAGCGGAAACCGGGTGGTAAAGAAACTCTCTTCTTTGAAGTCTTCATCATATTTACAAAATTTGTAGATATACACTGCACTGTCCTCTACAAAATCCCACAACTCTGCTAACTGATTTGTCGACAGTAGAAAAAAACAGAACTAGATCACAAAGCACCCTTGTCGACAGTAGAAAAAAACAGAACTAGATCACAAAGCACCCTTCGATAAATGTCCCAATGTCTAGAATCTGTGGAACCACGCCACTGTCTGCAAATTTAAACCCCCGATACGTTTGCTGGATAAGCCCACCGAAACTTTAAAAAAATTTAAGAACAAACAAGATTCTAGCCCAAAATGTACCTCCTCCCAAAAATCCAATAGTATTCCACAGAATGTCTTCTGAATCCGGTGAACTTTAAAAGGCAAAAATGCTTCAAGTGAAATCCTTCAATGAACTCTGTCGTATACACCACTGTGTCCCTCGACACAATAAGCAGCAATGTTCAACAAGTGGAAAACCTCTGCCACCCTCTCTATGTTTCCTTGACATGGGAGCAAAGGGACTGATCTGCTTCGTCCTGGGAAGATTCCACCGTATGAAATTCCCTGCCAAAACCCCAGACAAAATCCTCAAAACCCAAACCATATGAAAATATTTCAAATTAAAAACACCCAGCAAAGATTTATCCAAACCCCCCATGGAAAATATCACAATTCCAATCCATTCGGCCCAGTATATTTTTACATGATCCTGGTCAGAATCTGAATTCAAGCAACAATGTGTATGACAAATATGCTTAAGCAGAAGCCTCAGAACCCAAATCATAAATTATGTGAAAACTTTGATATTAAAACATCCAGCACAGCTTTTTTCTAACCCCATGCAAAAATAACAATTACAATACAAAATCAGCCTAACATATACACGAGCCAGATTAAAACCTGAATTCCATTATTGATTCAAAGTATATCTCAACAAAACACCTGAGAATCCCAAACCATATGAAAATACTTGGAATATAAAACACTCAGCACAAATTTATCCAAACCCCCATGCAAAAATCACAATTCCACCACATTCAGTGCACCATATTTGCAATATCCAGCTCAAATCTGAATTAAATCATTAATTCATATAAAATATATGCTCAAACAAAACATTCAAAACCCAAACAATGTAAAAAAACCTTTAAAATAACACCTAGTACATCTTTAACTCCCATGCAAAAAGCAAAATTCCAATACATGATATACAAATTATACCTAAACAAACCCCCCCAAACCCATATCATCTGATAAAACTTCGAACCAAAAACAACCAACACAGCTTTTATCCAAACACCCATGCAAAAATCACAATTCCAATACATTTAATCCATCCAGTGCATTTACAAGATCACCAAAACTCCCAAACAAAACCCCCCTACAATCAAAACATCTTAAAATACTTTCAATCATAAATACCCACCACAACTTTTTCCAAACCCACCGTTCTGAATCAGAATTCTACTACATTCAATTCAACAATAGTCAAACGATCTAAATCTCAACTCAAGAAACAATCTATATATAATATCATTATGCTTAATCACAAAAAAAAATAAGGAATTAGAACATTGCTAAGCTTTTCAAACACTAGTTGCTGAACCAATCTACATGCACAGTCCCAGTCCAATTGAATTCAAACATAAACCAGATGCTCGGTTAAAAATAGCCCATTTACCGGAAAACCCCTCGACAACAAAAAGGCAAAGTAAAATGAAATCCAAAACTCAGAGCTTTTCTCCCTCAAGTTGAGTTCGGAATAAACAAAAAATCAGCACCAAGAGAAAAAAAAAAGGCGTCGATCGATGCGATATACAGAGTGCAACTAAACCAATGCAGCTAAACTCTGTACAGAACTAAAAAATTTGCATACCTGAACGCCTATGGCGGCCCTTCCGCCTGTGTGTAAAGTCTTCGGTCTACCATAAACCCAGTAGGCCAAATCCCCAAACAAAACCAAGCATATGCAAACAATTTCAATCAAAACACCTATCATGACTTTCTTCAAACCGATCATACAAAAACAGAAAGACAATACACTCATCGATCCTAATTTGAATTCAAGCAACTGACATGAAATCCATATACGTTTAAGCACTGACAAACAAGGGATTCAAACATTTCAAAGCTATTCAAACCCTAATTACCGAATTAACCCTGCATCCACAGTCCCAGTCAAAAATTGAATTAAAGCATAACCCAGATGCTGAGATAAAATAAAAAATACAAAACCATATACTAGAAAACGCAGAAAGGGAAAGAGATCGAATACAACAAAATAAACTCAATCAAATTTAGAGTTTCTCTCCCTCAAATTGGGCTCAGAAACTCCAAACCAGCAACCCCGATCTAAATACAGAGGGCATCGCTAGAATTTACAGAGCACAGGCAAACAAATGCATCACGAATCTGAGCAAACTACCTGAACTCCTGATGCCGCCACCCTTCCTCCTCCGAACTCTGTCTTCGGACCACTATGCACCAGAAAACACAAATTTTTCGGGAGTGTTGGAATTTATTGCACAGTCAACTCTTAACTCCCTAGTAAGTTGCTCATAACTCACCATGGTTAGTGCATTAGGTTTAGCCGCCGCTGAACCTTCGTTGCATCTTCACCCTACTTTCGCGTTCATGTCTTTTACTCACTGGTAAGCTTTTGCTAGGGTACAGCGAATCAATTTTTTTGGTAAATAGTAAGTTTAAATTACATTTTATATATTTTTGAGTTAGATTTCCGTAGTTTTAATTTTAAAACAAAAAATTCATTATCACATAATGGATAATGGATGAAGCCAGGGTTGGAATTTCATTTCATCTCTACTTACTTTCTTTCTTTAATGGATGAAGCCACGGTTAGAATTTCATTTCATCTCTACTTACTTTCTATTTTTTAGGTTTTATCTATGAAGTGATATAACGTTGCATTAAGTTAATAAATTTTTGGGGAAGGCAGGAGCTAGGGATCTACTTCATTCCTGAAAGAGTATACTTGGAAATCAGAGGGGTCTACTTCAATCCTGAAGGAATCAACCTGAAAGAGTATACTTGGAAATCGGTAGGAAGACTAATAATGGGGCGGAATGGTTAGCATTAATAAAAGAACTGGAGCTCGCAAGGAATGATGGCATCGAGGATGGTAACTGGTGCATGGTTATTGAAAAAGCAAGGAAAATAGCAAGGAATCGAAAATTTACAGTCAACAAGACCCAGCATCTTCTTAAATGTATGGTAAATGAGTTCAAAGCCATCAATTTCCTTCATGTATTGAAAGAAAATAATAAACAAGCAGATAGTATGGCCAATAAGGGGGTGGACTTAGATTGCAGCACCCTATTATGTAAAAGGGAGTGGACTTAGATTGCAGCAGCCTATGGACTTAGATTGCAGAAGTCTCTTATGTAATCAGCAGGTTTATGAGAGAAACTCAGTTACTTTATAAGTGAACCTGAGAAACTCAGTTACTTTATAAGTGAACCTTTCTTCTTCGGTTACTTTAGTGAACCTTTCTTCTTCATTCTCTGAATGAATGTTGAGCTTTTGTATTCTCCTCCTTTCTTCTTCATTCTCTGAATGTTGAGCTTTTGTATTCTCGTCCTTGGGCAATTTGTAAGAAGTTTCAGCACTCGTAGTATAGGAAGTGGAGATGAAAATGATAGAATGGAAAAATAAGTACAAGGAGGCATGGACTTGGTCTACTGTAAATTGTAAATTCTCTTTTCTTTTTATATAAAAAAGCCCTTCAACCGGTTCTGTAAAAAAAAAGCCTTTCAACCGTTTCTGTAAAAAAAAATATAGTTAATAAATTTTTATTAAATAATTTAAGCAACAAAGAAAATAGTTTTTATTAAATAATAAAAAAATTAACACAAATCAATAATTGACACATACCAATATTATGCAATATACACTCACCAACATCTATATTACCTTCAACTAAAATTTGGGTTTGGGAACTGGTTTCTCTCGAAAACTAACCAAAAAAGTAATTACGGCTTATAGAAATTGTTAAATGTCAAAAATAAGTTTTGGAAAATTGTTTGTGGGTTTGATCTAACCGTTCCCCCAAAATATTTAAAAGTATTTGACTAAAAAATTACTCCATAACAAACAAAACATCCTCAAATTCCAATCTAGATAAAACATTCAACCAAGATAATCATAAAAATGTTAATCTCAAATTAATTTAAAATTATAAATAAATCAAATTACAACCATGGATAAAACATTCATCCAAAATAATCATTTAAATGTTAATCTCAAATTTATTTAAAATTATAAATAAATCAAATTACAGAAAATAAAGTTTTATCAAGATATTATTGAATATGTTTTTTAAAGTCATTTGAATATTCACGATAATATGTTTTCTAAAGTCATTTGAATATTCACGATATTTAATTTAAAAATTATTTAGATAGTAATTATTATCTTTTTCATTTCATTTAAAATAAAAATCAATTCAAATATATACTTTTTAAAAATAGGTGAAATGTTTGCTCACTCTATTAAGACAATGTTAACACACAAAAATGTCTAACACTTTTTTATTAAAAAATCATTGAATGTACTCTTCCATGATTTGGATTCATTTCTCACCCAAAAAGTTGATAAAAAATAAGCCATACAAACTAAATAAATAAATTAGCACTTCCAATTAATAAAATTAAAACCATATTTATCTTGAATTTGAATCAAACCATATTTTTCATGAATTTGAATTAAGTATTGTGATCAGTGATCAAAGTATATCTTTTATCATTTAATAAGAAGGAATTCATACATGATATGAAATAAAATGGAAACAAAATTTACACTTAATGGATTAGTATAGATCTATCTTAAACCTGGATCTATCAAGCATTTAAGGTGTAATTCTTACTATTTAAAAAAGTTTACACGTTAAGAAAAAATGTATACCTCGAGAAATTGGATTCCTTTAGGTACTTGATAGATTCGAGTTTAAGATGGATTTATCATGGTTTTTTTTAAGTTTATGAGTCGACATTAATTTTTTTAATTACCTTTTTTGTAACGTTACCTTACGTTAGAAGGGATAGCAGGTACAAGGGGGTGTTGTATGACCCCAAAGGAAAAATGAAACATTCTTTTGCCTGGGGCATTGGAGTAGCAACCAACAAATTTTAGGTAGGTGCGACACTTTCATGTGATTGGAAACTCAAATAGAGTAGCGGATATTCAAGCAACAAAAGGGAGCCTCATGAGGCAAGGTCAATTTCTAGAAAATGGGGGACATATTTTTTTTCAATATCCCCAAGTGTTAGCCACTTTTTATCCATCTTGTTTCAATGATGAATAGGTGTCAAGAGCACATCATTGAGGACCTACAAGGATCTTCTCGTATGCTCCTCCTTGTTTCTCCTTCATGCACCATTCAATACAGTCATATGGAGGTTTGCATAATGATTGCTTTTGCATGTGGGAATTTCATCGAACATCTATAGGAAATTGTTAAAATGCAATATGCTTCACAACATTGTAGTAGTGTTGTCTCGCTTGATAGGGTCGAAACTCGACAATCACAGGCTCCAAGTGTGCTTCAGCTCATGTCTCTTGTGGTTCAGTTAGGCATTTGGTGGAATTTAGAGGCAATGGGCTCAGGTTTAACATATTGCATTTCATTTCAAGCATTTTTCAAAGGATTTGTTCTCTCATTTGGTTATCTTTACGTCCTTCTCTTTGTCATCAGTCCACCTCCGTTCTCACTTTTTGGTTTGGATCCCTTGGTATTTTATTCTTTTTCTCTACAAGTGTATGGACTTTGTCCTCTAAGCGGGTTTTTTCTTTCATCGATCCAACCCCGACCTCAATTTGTCTACCTTTTGTCTCCATTTTTCCTACATTTAACTTTCTTATTCTCCCAGTTATATTTCTTTTGGCTTCCCCTATCCTTTACGCATTCGGTTCCCAATCTTTTGTCATCCCTCCTTCAATTGAGACTCTTTGCTTTCTCCTGTATACATTCACCTTCCCTTTACTTGACCTCTCTTAGATGAACCTATGCCTTTCTTTTCTTTACAATCTTCATGGTGCTGCTAAGAAGCAGTGTCTCTAGAGTCTCAATTTTTTCAAGGGTTCTTCCATGAATGAAATTCGAAGCTTTATGAAGCAACCCTATGCCAATATACAACACTATAGTTTTGTTATAAATTTCTATATCAGTCACAACTATAAGCGATCAGGAATGTCAGACATAGGCTATGCAAAAATGTTTCTAAAGTACTCGATCTATGTTTTGTAAACATATTTTAATATTAGGGAAATATCTCAGGAAATATACATGCGATACAGTCAGCAGTAGTAAAAAATAAATTGAACTTACAACAGAAGTTTAGTTTTAAAGCAAGCAAGGAAAAATCCTCTAGAATATTATAACTTGTGTGTTCTTAATTTTGTATACATAGGTTGGACAGTTCCACTACAACCCCTCCTTTTTATATTGATACAAAATCACTCATTTTTGTTTACAAAAAATATGTTACCTTAGGTTAGTAACACCTCCCACATGAAGTAAACTTTTGAACCGACGATTTGCACCGATCGAACGACCGGCCGCGCGTGACCGGTCACGTCCGACGCGGTCGGTCGTCCGATCAGTGCAAATCGTCGGGCAAATAGGTCCCGGCCCTCCCACATAATGGCATGTAAAACATTACACGCAATAACAAATATCTTGAAATTGTTAGACAATGCAAACACAACATTTTAAGACAAAATGATTTTCATTTAAAATCTTCTTAGTCTCACAAAAATGACAGTTTATTTCAACCCGTAGTCTTCTAAAAATAAACTCTCATTTAACACGTAATTATTATTTATATAAAATCCATTTTATTTTACTAACATCATTTTTTTATATGTTTATTAATATATTATTTATAATAACAAAATAAAATTTTACTTTTGTAATATTATTGGTATAAAATCCAATTTATTTTCCTACCATCATTTTCTCATGTGTTTCTTAATATGATTTAAGACCATGATAATTTTTTGCTTACATATTTATATTATATTAATATTTTTGTGGTCAAACACATACATGTCCTTTTATCACCTTTTTCCATACTTTAGTGTTGTTTTATACAAATATATAGATTTTTTAAACAGAGAAAGAAGATTCAAAAGCAACTCTATTTACTCAAACCCTTTTAGTTGTGGATAAGAAATTTAACTTTATTTATGAAAATCCAACCCCACATCTTATCAAGATCTTTACAAGTCTTGGAGAATATCTTATGTAGGTGTATGTCTCAATGTGAACATCACATGGGGGATTTTTTGGTCTAGGTATCCAATTTGGTAATGAGGGAATTTGTTTTTATACTCAAACAAAGAAAACTTCCCTCACACACAATGGGGATGATAGTGACCATGGATCATCCTAGCAGTTCAATGGATTGTGGGCAGTGGACTTTTCACTATGTAAAATAATATATTATTGTCCACCCCTGAAATCAAGGATAAAATTAATATGTTAAGATGGTGAAGAACTTATATAATCGTAAGCACATTCGTCATTATAATTACAAAATGTCTAAAAAAAACATTTGTTTAAAGTATTGGGACATTATTACTTTTCAAAATACATAAATTGGGTTCATGAGATTTTGGTTGAGTGGTTGGTAATATAAGAGTATATAATCAACTTTAACTTGATTATAATATGTACTAGCTGATCTACTCAATATGTTACATAAAAATTAAATGTTTTTTAATCAACTAAAAATGTAATTGTTTATATAAAAACATATATAAAACAAAAGTATAGGTCATTTCTTATGTAAATGGGCAAGGACATTACATATTTTATTCCATTCCATGTGTAAGTGGTCACATGCAACTTAGGTCATTTCACCATTATGTGTGCAATTTAGGTTTGGTTTGACTTTTTATTATAACCCAAAAAAATATAGTTTAATATATTAAACATTTGGTCTTCCACAAGAATGTGGGTGCCATGTGTTTGGAATGACATACACAAGCAAACATGTGTCATATTGTGCCATGCACATGATTGCATGGGTCTCTATCCATCACATAAATTATAGATAGATATGATGGTGTTTAGTTTTCTAACCATTATTTATCATTTAGAGAGTTTATCAATTTGTAAGGAATGGTATATCATGTTTCAAACTTTTACTTTTTTTAATAGATGTTTTGTCATTATGTAAGGGAAGTGTCAAAGTGATGGTAAGTTTGTTAACTCAAATTAAGGATATGGATTTTGATGTGAACTTATTCCAATTGGAAAGCCATGTTTAACTATGTCTTGCATATGTGCCTAGTTATAGTTATGGTTTTGGTTATGGCAATTTAATAAGTATTTTTATTATTTGGTGTTGGTAAGTATTGTGTAAATGTGTAAAGCAATATTATAGTTGATATTCATAAATATAAATATTTATGTTTGGTTTTTGTGTTTTAAAGATAAAAAGTAAATAGACTTAAAGTTGAGCAAGGAGTAAACGATAAATAGAAAAAAATATAAATAAAGATTGAACATCTTTTTGAAGATTGAGACCAAACTTTAAAGACAACGTTGACCAATTTCTCAATCATGTTACTATCTAGTAATAATTTTGCACAAACAGACTATGATTTTATTGTGTTTATGTCATATATATAAGATGGGGTTTTAATGTTTCTTACAAGTTTTATGATGGAATTTCATGTCAATGTTGACCAATTTCTCAATCATGTTCCTATCTAGTAATAATTTTGCACAAACCGACTATGATTTTATTGTGTTTATGTCATATATATAAGATGGGGTTTTAATGTTTCTTACAAGTTTTATGATGGAATTTCATGTCAATGTTGACCAATTTCTCAATCATGTTACTATCTAGTAATAATTTTGCACAAACCGACTATGATTTTATTGTGTTTATATTATATATATAAGATGGGGTTTTAATGTTTCTTACAAGTTTTATGATGGAATTTCATGTCATTGACATCTAGACATTAAGCACTTTTTTGTTCTTACACTTGCAATCATTTCTCTAATCAACCTTTTTTATATATAAATTGCTCAATACATAAATGTTTTGTTAACATGAGTAAAGAGATACTTTGTTCAAAAATATATATATATATATGTCAATATGTGGTTCAGCGGTGAAGATAATGGCATATAAAATCATTTATTGAGATTCAAATACCCCTTAAACACATAAATCATAGGTCCAAGTCCTTGATGAAATATGGTCCTTCTTGTTATGGCAACTTTGTGATTAGCCTTTGAGTTGACTACTTTTGCCCATTTTCTTATATGTTTGGTCTTCCATAAGCCTTCAAATATCCATTTACATACTTAAAAGATTTATTCATTTCCATACTTAAAATATTTCCAAAGCTATCACTTATTAGTCATTTTAATTTATCTTGTATTTGTTTGATATTCATGTGTTTGACATAATTATAAGATAAGTGGTCGGAAATTTGGGTTTCATGAGTAATTTATATATATATGTTCTTTACACATATAGAATATAATGCCACAAAATACTATGTTGTTGAGTTTTATGTCACAAAATACTCAATTTTATATGGCTTGCCTCTTTGTTAAAGATAAATGTGTTGTAAAATTCAAAATATTAATATTCTAAGGAATGGAATGGATTGATGTTGCATAATACATGCCAAAGATTCATTTTAAATCTCTCTAATCCAAAATCAAAAGGCTTGAGAGCATGCCTCTCACCACATGGCACAATAAGCACATTGATGTAGTTGAAGGTAACCATGACAACCCATGGAAGATTACAAAAATCAGTTAAATTGGTCATTTATCAAAGCATTTATAATGCGAAAAACATATTGCTTATAATTAGGAATTCTTTTGAAAAAAATCATGAATTCTTTGAGATGTTTTTTTTCCCGAAAAAAAAAACTATACTTTACTGAAGTATATGAACAAGTGGTACACCGATACAAAATAGACTAAAATAATCCAAAAATGTAGTGAAAAGCCATAATTTGAAAGAAGGAATCCCAAGCTCACTTTTTATTTAAATCAGTGATTCTGGCCTGAGATAAGTTAGCCAACAAAACTAAAAGGATATGAAATTCATTTTCTCAATTGGACTTTGTAATTTTAAATTCTTAATTAATAAGAGACCAACATTTGATTTAACTTGTTTGTTGTGAAGCATTTGATTTAACTTGTTTGTTGTGAATAATGTTTCATAGAAAGGGATTCAAAGCCTTGCTTGCTTCAAAATAGGGGTTTGTTGCAAATTTTAATAGTAAAAATAAGTAAAATAAGTAAAAAATAAGTAAAATATTTAAATTATAAAAAATAATTTAAAATATTAAAAACACTTCATTTTCATTTTTCAAAAATATATATATTTCACTCTTCACCAAATCTTCTAATAAAAAAAACTCACCATCGCTTCACAATAAACCAAACTAATCGTTAAATTTTTTTATTTAATAACACTTTGAATATATTTGGCGTTAGCTTTCCACCTTACCATTTGCACCGATCGGACGATTAGCAATGTCAGATGTGACAACTCATGCGAGCTAGGTCGTCCGATCGATGCAAATGGTCGGGTGGAAAGCTAACGCCTATTTTTATAATTTATATTTTCAATCAACGTTTTCTTCATGATCTACATTACATGGTCTATTATACTAAACTAATCTATAATTTTTTATTTTATAATAATTTGAATATATACTTTTATAATCAACATTTTCTCTTAATACCCTACATTCTCTAGTATACTTCTTGCTTTTCGTTGAATAGATTTCTGGTTTAGAGAGGAGTGTGATTCCTCTTCCAACATGTTGTGGTTGACTAGAGAATAAATTTTACACATGTGGTTGACTAACGAATAACTCTTATTTTTTTCATTAGATTATATTTACTTTGTAGACGTGTGTAATGTATTCTTCAAAAATATAATTGCATTAATATTTTACAATATTCATAGAATAAATAAAAGGCATTTTAATAGTAGTTGAATTCTCTATGATTATATATATGTAGTGCATAATACCTCACAAACTTAAGTGAATAATTTAAGTATAACTTAAGGGATTCAAGAACCTATATTATTGTAATATTTAGTTTTACATGTAAAGGATATTTTATATATATGAAAGTAAACTATCTAATATCATTATTTTAACCATGGTTTTGATATTTTCATTTTCTTTTCTTTACAGCTATTAAGGTTATTAAGGTTTGAGAGTCGGTTTAATTTACAGTTCAAGGTAGCTAGAGCTCTTTCCTTAGATACCCTTCTTCAAAGAGACATATATAAATTGTATGCCTGAGCAGATGACATGGTGGTGGTCTCCTTGGATGTAATATCCCAAACTCATATTGTGTGTCTTATACTAACGTGGTTGAGGTTTTTTGTTTCGTTGGTTCAAAGTTATTTGATGTTTAACCCTTAGAATTTAAATCGCATGCAATGCCTAGATAGTGCACAAACCCCAAATATGAAAAAGCTCAATTTTATAATGAAATAAGTTTTAAATAAACTATAAGGACATACCCAAATCATTAGCTGAGATAGTAGAATACTTTGGAAGAGGCATGCATGCCATGCAACAATAGCTGAGAGGAAAACATGTCGATTTTTCAAGGATAGATGCCCATGCAAAAGAGTTGTGCCCTTTCTTAATTATGATCTTTCGCTACAACTTCACGAAGAAGAACTGAATGGTGATACTCCTTGGAAGTGGTAAGATGAACCTCCTCATCAATATGGATGTGATATGAAGTTGTTTGGAAGTCTTTTTGGTCAATAGTGAATTGCCTTTTAATGGAGAAAGTTGCCCGTGAAAAGGTCACGCCCTCCTTTTCCCAAAATGAATTCGTTGATGATGAAATTGCATGTGGAAGAGCTTAAAATTCACTAGGTAATATAATATGCCCCCTACGAATCCAATAGGTGGATGAGATAATTCTTATGAGCTTCAATTCGAATTGTCCTTGCTTTATAAATGTGCCCCAATGAATACATTTTCTTATTATCCCATCGGATCTCATATATCATGTTGGTCGCTATGGGCAGACCCGGGTTTATTGTAATGTACCAACAACGCCCCTAGCTCACTGGTACAACGCCCCTAGCTCACTGGCCCTTTCGGCGACAGACAGCAGAGCGGCCTGAAGTCTTACCCGAAGTGATTATAATGGGTTGGCCAAAGACTCAAGTGTCTTTGACTAGGTTCTGTAGCATCCTGTGTGCGTCTCGCAGCTCTTCTTAGCCCGCGAGGTCTCTCTTCGCGACGCGCAGTCTCCTCTTACTCGCGATGACTCTAGCCCTTATCGCATCGTCGCGTCCTGGGCAACACGTAACTCTCTCCTATGCTAGATCCTTAACCTGCGGTATCGCGCACCATAGCTCCTCTGATGGTGCGATATCGCCTCCCTGCGATATCCTACCGCTGCGGCTCAGCATACTTAGCGTTACTTATGTTCGACTTATAGGACTTCAACATACCAGGCTGTTTAACACTGCGACTCTTAACTGTCTTGAGTGAAACATAGACAAACTCTTATACAAAATACTTAAAGACTTCAACTTGTATTTATCCTCCTATAATGCTGTGAACTGAATAACACATACATACATTTAACTGTAAGCAAAGTTCATGTAATGAGTGACAGATACAACGAGTAAACACAATCACATGAATCAATCACATAACACTCTGATTTTACGCGTTTCACTTCCAGGGTAGAAGCTACGTCCATAGAACTGTGTTTCTATATTATAACTCGGGGGAAGTAAACACAATTCTGTTGCACCGCATATGCAGCTCGAGATCTTCTGGGTAACTCCGCACATAGCCTGGAGCCCTTCTCTCCTAGATCTCTTCTCTACCTCTATATTGCTTCTCTACAATATCCTCTTCCCTCTTTGTCAATCCCTGCGGATTGTTACATACAGGCTCAATGAGCCAGCTACTGGTTCAGTAAGATAACTACAGCTAATAACAGAACCAGAGCTCAGCTTCTATAATACAACTGTCTAAGTGTCTACTTGTCTAACTGCCAAACCCTTTTACAATACAAAATACATCCCCTTATAGGCGGCTCGAAGGTCTCGCCATTACAACACTGTGGGCCTGTCCCAACAGTAACCCAAAAACCCTAACTAGTGACAGTCGACGTATTTGTACTTGGAGTAGCCGCTTTTCATCACACCACTGCTCTCTGCAGTCTTCCATGCTTCTCGGCGTTGACCATGGGTACTGTGCATCGCTTCCCTTCTTCTGTCCTTCGTCATCAATACCTAGGACTCGTCGCTCCGTTTCCTTTATGAGGGTAGCTAAGCCCTCCTGTCTTCGTTGATGCCTTCAATGCAGTGGGTGAGCTCTCTCTTCTCGGCCGCTCAGGTACTGTCATCTTCCTTGACTTCTCTGTCCCAACAGTCACGGTTTTCGGCTCTGATCTGCAGCTAGAAACATGCTACGGCGTCGTAGCTTTACCTTATCTCTTCATCTTCGCCAAAACTGTCTATCTACCAAAATGGCAGCTTCTCCTGTAGCTACAGGACCCTGCTCCAACAGTCCCCTAACACTTACTTGTGGCTCATCCCCGAGCCACTACCAACGGGCTTCTCCTGCTGTAGCTTCTCCTTGGATTCCTGCGAAGTCCATTGAAACTTGTCCCGAAGTCCTGCGACTTCGTTCTACATAGCCTCGACACGCTCTTGTGCCGAGTTAAGCATAGCTTGACTAATACTGGAGTCTTTTGTTGCATCAATTTCATTTCTGGTGGTAGTGAACTCCTTAACTTTCTGCTCAACCGTATCGACTAGCTCTGTGATTTGTTCCTGATATGGTTGAAGCAAGTCTTTGATTTGTATCTCCCTTGTTCTCAACCATTGCGCTTCCTGCTGCAAGCGGTTCATCTCTGTCATCTTTCTCATCTTCGGAAGAGCTGCTAAGCTCTTAATTTATTCCTTCATTGTTGCCGTGGTATTCTCTATCTGCTGAATACTTTGCTGGATTTCTACTTTCTTGGGAGGCTCATCTAACTCCGACCATGTGTTCGTCGCATCAGCTAGCACTGACAGTGCATCATCTATGCGAGATTTCATCTACGCGGAAGTGAGTAAGAAGGCCTCTACTCTCGCTTCCTTGTCTGCCTGGGGGGTGCCCAGTGCTCGAGCCTCGAGCTCAGTAATCTGCGCTTTGTGGTCTTCCTCCATCTTGGCCACTGTTTCTTCCATCCTGGTCACTGTTTCCTCCAGAGCCTTTGCTCTGTCTGCAACTCTTCTTACCTTCTACGGGAGAGGCAAGGCGAACTCAATGTTACATTGGGGTAACTCCAATGTGATGCTCTGTAGGACTTGAGAGAGATCATGTTCTCTTTCTTCATTTGTTCTTAACTCGTCTACCATTTTTTGAAAGCCGGTGGCGAGTGTTGCATTCTTTTGTTTCAGCTGTGTGTTTTGTTTATAAGTTACGAGCTCTCTACCTCTGAGCTCTGTGCTTAGCTGCTGCTGGATCATCTGTAACTGATCAATGTGAAACTCTGCGAGGTTAACCTCGACAGGTTACCTAATCTGTATCGGTACGCCCATCATTGACGCAGGGAATCGGATGCTCCCTGGTGGTATCAAGACTGTATTGATGTGATCCTTTGCCAATATCTCCTCGCGGGAAATCGACTGTGTTGAACTTTCTCCTGCGGGCGTCTTGATTAACTGAGTGTGGATTATGGCAGTCTTCTCGGTTAGTGTTTTCAACTACCCAAGCTGCTGATCTATTGCCCCCTGCAGCTTGCCCTGCGATGCCTGCATCGCCTGAAATGTGTCACTCATTTCGTCCCTTATTCTTGCTGCAATTTGTTCATAGTCATCGTCTGTCAGTTTAGTCTCCACACTTGGCTTTGTAGCTTTGTGTTTTTTCTTCTTAGGTTGCTCCAGTGGTAGTTCTTCTGCATCTTGTGTCTGGGACTCCACTTTGTCTTTGCCTTTGTCCGATGGGTCTGTCTGTGTGGCACCTGATGGTAGTGGTGTGGTATCTTCTAACGCTTGCTTCCAGTCGTCATCAAAGTCTTTGATGACGTCTTCGACATCCTGCACTATCATCCTGAACCAACCATTAGCCCAATTATCTCTTTTAGACCTTTTTGGCCTTAGGTAGATTCTATGGCGGTCCACCATAAAATCAAGCCGATTATCATATGTGTCCACGATCTCCTTGCCGATCCGCGGTGTTTCTTGGAGGACTTTCCTCAGCAGCCTATAGTATTCATAGAATACTATCATATTGACCTTTTTCTTGGCTGGGCTGCTAGTCTCCCATAAGTTTATATAGCGCGCGCCTCTAGGCTCGCCACTTGCTAGCTGCCGAAATTGGGTATGGGGCGGCTCCTTCCACCCTACGAATGCACAAAGTATAAGCAACCATGAGAAATGGAAGGGGTGGTTTGCCTCATCCTGAGCTGTCAAACAATCTTTCTGAAACTTATTTAACAAAAATAAATACCAATTGAACTGTTCCCCCTCTACAACTTGTATGGCAAGGTTAATTACTGATCCTATGACTTCCTTTGGGCGAACCTTGGTTAACAGTCTGCCTGCAAGCAGACTAGCTGTAAATCTGAGTGTATTGTCTGTTAAGCTTGTGATGTCATAAGCTCGGCCTCCTCTCTGTAGTTTATACTTGGCGACTAGGGCTGGTGATAGCTTGGAATCCTTGGTCTTTCCTGTTGTATTTGTCTTCGGGTCTTGACCAGTCTTGGACAGCCCAGTGATGCGGTGTATCAGGTCGATGTTTAGGTCGACCTTGTTACCAAGCCAGAGGTAACCTCCATGTACACAAGAACGTAGGATGCGCACCACAGCATTAACCTCTGTGCCTCGTCCAAAATGTGGTATTCTTAATAGATTGAGCAGGCCTGAGCTCTCAAGAATCTGGACATGTTCCATGGGAACATATTCATCTGCACCTGTCCTTGGGTTCTTCTGAATCATAAGATACTGATCCAGTTGAAACTGAGAATATGTCTTACTGTCGCCCAGGTTATAATCTATAAATTTAACAACAACGGCATATCCTAATAGATCTCCATCTTCCTTTACTCGAGAATCAATCTGTGGTATGGGAACATGAAACTTACCACTCTTGGAAATTTTACCTCTAGTGCGCCTTCAACTCATGGCATAATGTAGTCTGTTGCGCTATGAACTTCTTCCTCCGGCTCCGGACTAGATTCTTCTATTATTTGAGATTGGCTCCTCATCCTTGGCAGCTGTCTGGTCTGTGATGAACTTGGCGTGACACCCTTAGGCGGCGTCGTCATAGCAGCTGTAAGGCCACCACGTTCGAACCTTTCCAAAATCGCTTATATAGGTTCCTCCTCGGACAGAACCCACTCGGTGGAATACTCTGGATGGGCAATGGCTGCGAAATATGGAAATCACAGCACTCTGTAACGGAATTAGCTCTGCACAGGGAAAACTTAACAATGCACTCTATAGCTCTCGGATCTTTGCAAATGTAACCCTCCCAAATGAATAACTTATGCTTTTATGCCGAAGGCAATAATCCCGGATGCAACGGTCATCTAGGCTAAACCCGTCGATCGTATTAATTTCATGGACGAGACCACACCCGTTATCCCGATTCTCAATAAATGCTGAAATCCGATCAATTTCCCTCGAAGTTTGTGTGTGCAGGCGCCGATCTCGTCGAAGATTTGCCAAATCTGGACAATTGATTATGCTGTTGCCAGATCTACGGTAAGGTATACCGGTCATTTCTTCATTAACTGCATGTCAGAAGGCGACTTGACTAGCCCTTTGTCTTGTTGCAAAACTAGGTACGTGGCACGGAGAAACATCGCGTTGCTGCGATGCCACACCGCATCACCTACTCAAACAAACTTAAGCCTTTTTTTTCCTGCAAGCCGCTTATGACTTGCGCAAAATGAACCGTCCTCATGCGATTCCTTATACTTAGAATACCTGCCGGTGTAGACTAATTCCCGGTGCGATGCCTCCTTTCAACTACACTGGACATATGCACCATTATAAGTTGTCTAAGCTAGGGCTGAGAGGTGGAGTGGCTATCACTATAGAGCTTAAGCCTAATGCCATTAATCAATGTGGGAAGAAGCTCCCCATTTAGTTTGCTGAGCTGAACGACACCTCCCTCTGTAACTTGCTGTATCTAATATGGCCCCAACCAATGCGTCTTGAACTTCCCTGGAAACTTAATAAACTTACTCTCATAGAGGAGTACTAGGTCTCCGATCTGAAGAGTCTTACTCTTAATGTGTCTGTCATGCCAAGCTTTTTCTCATGCCTTCTACACTTTCTGATGGCATCCGACGATGAATCTGTCTTCCTCTAAGGCAAGCAGTTGCGCTAGCCTTTCATGCACCGTGTCTGTATCAGCCATCCCGGTGATCTGAGCAATTATTAAATTGGGAAGAATATACTCCATAGGCATAACAGCCTCGTGTCCATACACCAAGCTGAAAGGTGTGTGTCCTGTAAGTTTCTTGCATGTAGTCCTATACGCTCATAATACAGCGTTAACTCTAAGGTCCCAATCATTCCTTTGGCTATTGCAGATCTTAGTAAGAGCATTTTCTAAAATCTTGTTAAAGGCCTCCATCGTACCATTAGCTTGTGGGTGGTAGGGAGTGCTCTTATGGTGTTGTATCTGGAATTCTTCCGTCAAGGCCTCAATGGTACGATTCAAGAAATGTGTGCCTTGATCGCTCATCAAAATTACTGGGCATCCAAATCTACTGATGATGTTTTCAAAAAGGAACTATGCGGCTGTAGCAACATCACAATTTCTTACTGCTTTGGCCTCTGCCCACCTGGTGAGGTACTCTGTTCCAGTGATGATATATCTCGCACCAATTCGTTTTCCTGGTGGGTTGACAGGACCCACAAAGTCTATAGCCCACTTGTCAAATGCGCGCAGCGTAATCTGCGGTCGCAACGGCATTTCATCTCGTCGTGAAGGTTTTCCTACCCTTTGGCAGATATCGCAAGATCTGCAAAAGTCCTTAGTGTCTTTGTGCAACGTAGGCCACCATAATCCTGCAGCTAGGATTTTTTGCGCAGTCGGCTTTCCTGCGAAATGACCTCCTAAGGTACCTGAATGTGCCTCTCTGATAATAGCCTCTTTTTCATGCGGCATCACACATCTGCGCAAGACTTCATCTGGACCTAACTTGTATAACTGTCCTGCGATCAGGGTGAAGTCTACTGCTTTAACAACCAACTGCTTCTTTTGATGCTTAGTAAACTCAACAGGTGCCCCTCCTGCAGTGAGAAAGTGAATGATACCGGCATAGTACTTGTCTGTGATCTGAATAGAAAACAACTGCGCATCTGGAAAATTGTCCTCTAGATTACTTGGCTCTTCTCCTGAGTCTATCCGCGACAGATGATAAGGTCCGACTTTCAATTTGCCTGGTTTCACAATGATTTCAAAATCATTCACCTGAAATAAGAGTAACCACCTGCAGATTCTTCCCCCTAACACTAGCTTATTGACCAGATACTTCAATGTGGAATGGTTAGTAAACATCTTGAACGAGGCACCCAACAGGTAGTGCCTGAACTTCTATAGAGCGTACACCATAGCTAAGCCTTCTCTTTCTGTCGTGGTGTAGTTCTTTTCTGCCGTAGATAGCTTTTTGCTGGAGTATGCGATAGGATGATCGATACCTCCTTCTCCTGGTTGCGTTAAAACAATCCCTAGTGCGATGCCAAATGCATCCACATGTACATGGAACGGCTTAGTCCAGACTGGAAATACTAAGATGGGTGTTGTAACCATATTATCTTTAAGTGTGTCTAGGCTTTGCTGGCATTCCTCATTCCATAGGAATTTTATATCTTTCTTTAACAGTTTTTCCATCGATGCTGTAATCTTTGCGTAGCCCTTGATGAATTTTCTGTAGTACCTGGTATGACCAAGTACTGTCCTCAATTGTTTGACTGAGTTGGGTGCTGTAAGATTTACAATGATGGCAATCTTTGCGGGATCTACCATCAAGCCTTGCCTGCAAACAATGTGACCCAACAAAATACCGAATGGCGCACAGAATATACATTTTTTCAAGTTTAGAGAAATCTGGTACTGCCTACATTTCTCTAACATCAGTCTTAAATCTACTATGTGCTTGTCAATTAATCCAAATACAATCCAATCATCAAAATAAACTTCTAGGAATTTATGGATGTATTCTTTAAATACAGCAACTACTACTCTAGAAAAGATAGTTGGTGCATTCTTAAGACCAAAGGGCATTACCGTATACTAGAATGAGCCCCATTCTGTTGCAAAGGTGGTCTTAGATCGATCTTATGGATGGATTCTGATCTGGTGATAGCCTGAAAAGCCATCAGTGAAGGAGTAGATCTCCTGTCCTCCCACATTGTCTAACACTTCATCAGTGAAAGGTGTCAGAAATGGATCATGAAGCGATGCATCGTTGAGTTTACGCAGATCGACACAGATCCTGATGTCTCCTTTGGTTTTCTTTTCTTCTACGACCATGGGGCTAACCCTTTCGCTTTCTTCTACGGGCTCAATGATGCCTGCTGCTAGCATCTTATCGATCTCATCCTTAACTTTTTCTTTATAGCGCGGATTTAATCTGTAAGGACGCTGCTTGACTGGTCTAGCATCCTCCTTCAATGGTATCCTCATTACTCCCAGGTCTCCAACTATTCCCTTCATCTCTGTGAACTTGGTGGGAAATAGGTCCTGATAGTCATGTAGCAAGTCTGCAAACTGTCTGACTGTGTCATCGTTCCAATAGTCTCCAATAGAGGCAAACTTTGGTTCTGTGTCTGTGCCAATATTGATCTTTTTAGTCTTGATGGGCTCTGTGATTGCTGGAATTTCTAACTTCGGTCCATCAACATCGCGAGTCCCTTCTGACTCTAGAATGTTGACGTTGCGAGGGTCGTCATCCTCATCCTCTGGTTCTGCTGCTAAGTTATAGCACTCGAGCGCATCTTCTAACTGGATGGCCCACTCAGGTTGAGTATGTACTGATAGGGTACAATCCTCAAATATCTTAATCTTTATTACATCTAGGGCCTGATCAACACTTGGATACTAAGATTCAAAAGCGAAGGTGAGTAGAAAGCTATCTATCATAAGTGGCCATGTAGTCGTTCCCTTGCGCAATTCAGTCTCTGTGTACCAGTTCCTTGGAACTGTGTCCAAAGTGTGAATGAATCGGTGAACCCATTCATCCTTGGGAATGTCCGACCAATTCTGTTCACACGTCTGAATATGTGACCTGGGGTCACTTTCTCCTGTGTATTTCTACTGGACATACACTCTGTCGGTAGAGAATCTGATCTCCATCAATCTCTTAAGATCATCCCATGATGCGATATTCTCTTTATGTGCATACCACCATCTTGCAGGTGTGGCTCGTACTGCAAGGTCCATAGCTGCGATCCTCTGCTCGTGAGGAATTTGTTGTTCGAACTACGTGAGAAACTCCTGGATATCTGTTAGACCATGAAATGATGGGATCTTGTTGATCTCTACGCCAATCCATCGCAGTGACTTAGTCATGTATGCACATCTGCGCGCCGAGACTTCGTGAAGTCTGTTCTGCCAGTTCTCTAGACCAACATCTGAATCCAATGCGCATGAGCTGTCGCATCGCCAACTAATGTTCCCTTCTGTGGTTGGATTGATGTAGTCGCTCTGGTTCGCAGTCATCTGATAGAGACTCTCCATATTACGTGCCTCTTCCTCTACTCGGATAGGTTCAATGTATCTAGGACCCTGAAGAGGATCTAACAGTGCGATGACCCGGATCTACGCGTCCTCAAAGGTCATTTGTCTTCTCTTTAGGTCGATTACGGCCATGTTACCAATCGCCCAATCAATGCCTAGTAATGTGGGATATGGTCTACTATCGCCAATGATTTCTATAACTTCAAAGTCCGCAGAGCTGCGAACTCCGTCAATGTCAACTGGCACCTGCGGTAATCGACCCAAGGGTGGTACCCGCTGCTGATTAGCCAATCTCAGATGGATAGGCCATCTGACTAACTTAGGGCTACCCATCTGTTCCCATGTCTACTTAGTCAGAACATTTACCTCTGATCCTAGATCTAGGATCACCTCATCCATTTCAAATTCTCCAACATGTGCTGTGAGTCGCATCTCTCTTCCTGTTCTTGTATGTCCCATAATATTATGAACAACACGTTGTGCACTGCTCACGGAAGAGGATGGCTGACATTGATCTATGATGTGCTGAAGTTCTTCGGTAGCTTGCTCATTTCTCATGAGTTTTAAACAACTCAGCAGGAAGGATTGTACACTTCCTGTCAACTCATCCTCGTCGCATGTGCCCAATGTGGTAGCCTGTGATATCTGTACAAGGCTAACGTCACAAGGTGCTTGCGGTGGTACGACCCTAGACAGCGGTACCTGCGATCCCGATTGCGTAGGGTCATCAAAGAAATTATTAGCTTCCTGAAATGTCTGTTTATTCTTCTGTAGGTCAAGTGGTGTTGCTTTGTTAGGAGCTTTGCACACCCACTCCTGACCTGTATTATTTTCAGTATCCTGCGATGTCCCACTAGTGGAAGCACCACTGTGAGTCACAATGTTGACTCTTGGTTCTGGTTCCTCCTGCTCAGCAGCAATAAGCTGGATGTTAAGGTGTACTGCTGGCTTAGGTTTTCTGATCTTAGCTATCAAGGTAGGACATTCTTCTATAGTGTGATCGTAAGATTTGCAATAGTTACATGTGGTGGTGGGGCTCTGACAGTCCCTAGCATAATGTCCTAGAACTCCACAGTTGTAACAAGTGACTAGTCTGCGACCATGGCCAAAGCCTTCTCCATGGCCAAAGCCTCCTCCACGTCCTCGTCCTCTGAATCATGCTGTGGTCCTGCTGCTAGACCCTGTGTCTTTGATTGGACTCTGTACAAGTCTTGCTTGCTCCTGACCATGAGATCATAGGCTCGGCAATCGTGTTCATCATGGCCTACGGACTTGCAGAATACAAAGTATAAGTTCTTAGGTGTTTGCACGTACTTATGAAGTAGAGGGCATTGTTGAGGTGGATGTCCTCGCGTTTTGCATATTTCACACCACGGCCCATGGGTCTGTGGTAAGGGGTTAGGATCCCCAGTTGCTAGATATTCTACAAAGACTGGACAGTTGTCTTTAGTATGGCCTTGTGCTTTACACTTTACGCACCATATGTCTTGCGCAACCTCTTTCCCTTTCTTAAGCTCATGCAACTGTAACGTGAGATTAGCCAACTGGTTTTGCAGATTTGTCATACCTGTGCTGGTTTCAGCTAGAGGTGAAGCCTCTAGTTTCATTGCCATCTCCAACGCGTCATCCTGCGTCTGGAGTTTCTGCTGCATTAATGGCAGTCTGATGTGAGGGAGCAGCGCTGCAATAAACCATTCCTTATGCTGCTCCGGCGCAAACTCAAAGCTGACTTGGTCTATAAGGGATTTGAATTTCTGATCGAAGTCCCACACTGTCTCTGTAGGTAACTGTTTGATGTCTTTGAGCTCTGTAATGCACTGTGACTCAGACTTAGGTTTCTTAAACTCTTTAATCATGGCGGTCTTGACCTGGATAAGTGTTATGGGCACCGCTGTGGCATACTTCATATACCATGTTAAGGCTCGTTCTCTCAGTGTGGTGACCAACTGTACAAGTTTAATATTATCATCATGGATTCCTTTAATGGTCCACACGGCTTCACATAGAAACCAATGTTTCTCTGGGTCCTCTGCCCCTGTACCCTTAAATATAGGTAGCTTCATATCATCCCCCATTCTATTTCTACGTGGTGGATGTTGATTTGCTGTGTTACTACCACTCGGCGGTGTAGGTGGAGGTGATGTAGCGGTAGTATGTACTGTCTGCGAGCTACTGGATGGAGTTCCTACGGGATTGTTCTGAGTCCCGGTCTGTTTTTGTGGGGTGTATGGGTGGTAAGGGATACCCCCTTCTGTTCTTTCTGTGGTACTATGACTCTGTTGTCTAGTATTATCTGAACTGTCTTCAAATATGGGAGATCTGAAATCTACTTTATATTTCTTTCCACTATGTGTACGTCCAATGTCATCGAAATCACTCTCAAACTCTTGTGACATTACAGTTTGTTAACTTATTGATCTGAAACCATATCCATTACTCCTTTTTCATGTAATAACATCTTAATGGACAAGTTTAAAGATTTTAGGTACTTACCGTGATATCCTTTGAAGAAGTACCGCTCAGCCTCGCTGAAGCTTTTTCTCTGTTCAACTGCAAACTCTGTGACGAAGCCTTCTAGCACACTCGCAAGCCAGAAGTCTATTGTCCTCGTAATGGGATTATCAAGGTTCTTCACAGTCTGAATCGGCTCCGGTGTCCAGACAATGTTTCTTTTCTTCTTGAATATGTTCTTATCAGTCAACTTTGATAACCAGTTGTAAAGCTCGTTTCCATAGGTCGCAAAAAATATCGTATGCAGGTCTGTAAAGATATGTTTTTGTAACCAGTCCTCTGTACTCAGTCTAGGACTCTTGTTCTCTTGTTTGGAAAACTCTTTCTCCTTAGACCCAACCCACTGGTTGAGTTCGTCTCTAGTAGGATGCCAACAGAACATCAGTGCTCAGTTTGTTCAAAACCAGCAACGGAACCATTTGCTGGTCGCTATGGGTAGACCCGGGTTTACTGTAATGTACCAACAACACCCCTAGTTCACTGGCCCTTTCGGTGACAGACCGCAGAGTGGCCTGAAGTCTCACACAAAATGATTCTAATGGGTTGGCCAAAGACTCAAGTGTCTTTGACCAGGTTTTGTAGCATCCTGTGTGCGTCTCGCAGCTCTTCTTAGCCCGCGAGGTCTCTCTCTGTGACGCGCAGTCTCCTCTTACTCATGATGACTCTAGCCCTTATCGCGTCACCACGTCTTGGGCAACACGTAACTCTCTCCTACGCCAGATCCTTAACCTGCGGTATCGCGCACCACAGCTCCTCTGATGGTGCGATATCGCCTCCCTACGATATCCTACCGTTGCGGCTCAGCGTACTTAGCGTTACTTGTGTCCGACTTACATGACTTCAACATACCAGGCTGTTTAACATTGCGACTCTTAACTGTCTTGAGTGAAACATAGACAAACTCTTATACATAATACTTAAATAATTCAACTTGTATTTATCCTCCTATAATGTTATGAACTGAATAACACATACATACATTTAACTGTAAGCAAAGTTCATGTAATGAGTGGCAGATACAATGAGTAAACACAATCACATGAATCAATCACATAACACTCTAATTTTACGTGGTTCAATTCCAGGGTAGAAGCTACGTCCACAGAACTGTGTTTCTATATTATAACTCGAGGGAAGTAAACACGGTTCTGCTGCACCGCATATGCAGCTCGAGATCTTCTGGGTAACTCCGCACACAGCCTGGAGCCCTTCTCTCCTAGATCTCTTCTCTACCTCTATATTGCTTCTCTACAATATCCTCTTCCCTCTCTGTCAATCCCTGCGGATTGTTACATATAGGCTCAATGAGCCAGCTACTGGTTCAGTAAGATAACTACAGCTAATAACAGAACCAGATCTCATCTTCTATAATACAACTGTCTAAGCGTCTACTTGTCTAACTGCCCAACCCTTTTACAATACAAAATACACCCCCTTATAGGCGGCTCGAAGGTATCGCCATCACAACACTGTGGGCCTGTCCCAACAGTAACCCAAAAACCCTAACTAGTGACAGTCGACATATCTGTACTTGGAGTAGCCACTTTCTGTCACACCACTACTATCTGCAGTCTTCCATGCTTCCCGGCGCTGACCATGGGTATTGTGCACCGCTTCCCTTCTTCTGTCCTTCGTCTTCAATACCTCGGCCTCGTCGCTCCTTTTCCTTTATGAGGGTAGCTGAGCCCTCCTGTCTTCACCGTTGCCTTCAATGCAGTAGGTGAGCTCTCTCTTCTCGGCCGCTCAGGTACTGTCGTCTTCCTTGACTTCTCTGTCCCAACAGTCACGGTTTCCGGCTCTGATCTACAGCTAGAAACATGCTACGGCGTCGTAACTTTACCTTATCTCTTCATCTTCGCCAAAACTGTCTATCCGCCAAAATGGCAGCTTCTCCTGTAGCTGCGGGACCCTGCTCCAACATATCATAACGCAGATGTGTTATTGCTCTCAATGATTTTAAAAAATTATGAATAGTTCTGAAGTGCAATGATAAACCTGCATGATCTACCTCTGAAAGTGATTATGGCAAATAATTTTTGTTGCTGAAAACACTTGTCGACTGGGGACTGATGCCCTAAACCCCAACTCATTGCTGTTGTTGTTGTTATCGAGCTTTTGAAACCAATCTCAAAAGTGAGTAATAAACTTGGATGCCTTTTTGGGTCAACTCAACTTTGTTTTATAACATTGAGGTTTGCATGCATACAACCTAATTGTGTAGTATCACATGCAAGATGAATTAATGCCCACATGCCTTGCATGATTGTTGACAACTGCTCCGATTGCCTTCTTTAATCTACCGATGAAATAATAATACTGAAGTGATGTTTTTTTAGCTCCATGTACCATTAGTCCTCGGTTAATTCCATTTTTATTAATACCCACTCGAACCTATGGGAATTAAATAGGTTAACAGGTGTTTTTGGGTGATTAATTAGAAGAGGACATTACAATCCTCCCCGCTTGAAATTATTTGTCCTCAAGCAATCTCCAAAGGTTATACCGAACCATCTGTCCCTGTTTCTTTTTGTCCATTTTCATGAACCAAATTATTCCACTACGAGGTGGCTCTTCTTTTTCTTTGAATTTATGTTTCTTCTCGCCCATGCTTTGTATTCCCTCCTTATATATTATTGGATACATGTGAGGATTGAACATCCTAGATTTGACTCCTCATCCTAGTTCCTTGGTGCGCATCATACTTTTATTTGGAGGTCTACCCAGAAAGCCCTTCTCATACCACTGGCCTTTTCTTGAAGTCTTTTATGCTGGATTTAGTCATTTTATCGTGCAAGTCTTGTCCTCATGCCTAAATATGGTGGTCATCCCTTTTGTTGTGGCTGACCCTGAAACTTCATTAGGAATTCCCTTTAGGACCAGCCTTTTCCCATATGGTGCCAGGAACTACATCTCTAATGCTTGGTAGTTTGTTGAGTATTTCTCAATTGAGTACAACAATTGTACTCCCAAAACAATGCTCATATCTCGCACATCTACCACATAAAAGTTATCAATCAATGTATAAGTCCCAAGTTGTACATGTAACTGAGGTATCATCTGTGTGCCTTTCTTTATGTGATTCCATCCATGACAACGATAAAGCCCTCAAAGTCCTCGATGGGAATTCTTTTCCTCTCTACCCAAGAGGCATATGTAAAGTTGTGGGTGTCCCCACCATCAATCAAAGCAATGGCACGTTGTCCCTGGACACTTCCCCTAATCTTTATAGTATGGAAGGTGGGGACTCCTATGAGGGTATCAAAAGTTTCTTTTTGTGGCAATTGTTCCAATTCTTTACTATTTAGTTTTCCATCATGTTTCTGCTCCAATTCATCTTCATCACTGCTATCTGAAAGTACTTTGATGAGGTGTACCTTCCCTTTACCCAAACATTTGTGGCTTGGTACCAAAGACTCTTTGTAGTTGATAGATATTTTTTCTTTCTCAAATCTTGTCGCGTGTCCTCGTCCAACCATTCCTTCTGTGAAACTATATTTTCTTTGTTTTCTAGCGAATTGGTAGGTTTTTGTGGAGGCTTGCTCTTGGGCACATAATTTTCTAAGTCCCAATTCCTACTAATAGCATCTTGCAAAATAACTGGCCTGTAATCCTTCACCCATCCACAGAGTGGCTCTATTAATGCCTCTGTAAATAACATAATCAACGGACTCTCTGATATGCCATATACCATAACTACAATTCTTTGGAACTCAGATATTAAGGTCTCTGCACTGCTAGTATTTTTCAATTGGGTTGGATCCCTGAACTGAATATCTAGGTCCCTGTTATCAAAGTGCTCCATGAGCCTCTATGTGAAGTCACTATATGAAGTGATAGTCTTGTGACCTAGTGCCACCAGGTCATGGTACCACCACTCATGGGTTTTCCCATCTAAATGTAAAGTATCCAACTTGATTGCATCTGCCTCTGTCACGGGGTTAAGCTGGAAGTAGGTGTCCAACTTTTGTACCCAAATTCTAACTGAACAACTAGATGTCCCATCAAAGTTGGGGATAGTTAAATTCCCTATTGTTTTTTGCAATTCATAGTTCTGATTGAATCCTCTATTGAATTCCCTTGGCATGTTCCTAAGTTTCGTAATGCAAAAGTCTGAGAATGGCATAGCTTAATGAAAATCACCCCCTAGGTCCATATATTCGTGTAGATATCCAAATAATGGTTCGTTTTGCTCAACTGGCATAATTGGTCCTATAGTGGGATTCTCTAAAAACAGAGGCATGGTAGGTTTGGAAGGCTTCTTGTATATGTGTGGAGAGTTATACATATTAGTATATTCATGTCTCCCACTGTTACTGATGGACACCCTGTCTCCCGGCGTGACCTGTATCTTGTTTTGATATTGTCTTGGTGTATCAACCATCATGTTTATTGTATGTAACATCTCTTTTCGGCCCTTGGCCAAGTCATCCAAAACATTGAAAAGGATTTGGAATGTCATCCTATCTTTATCTTCCCATGTTCCCTTGCCTTTATCACATTGTATCCCTCTTATGTCCATTTCTGAATATGTATCCTCCAATTTAATCTCCTCTAGTTCAAGATTCTCTATGTACCTAGTCTTCTTCCTTTTGTAGGTGACAAATGGAGTGCTTTTTGGATTCATCTACTGCTTTATGCTTATGTTAATGCCCACAACTCGCTAGAAACATGCTCTTATACCACTTAAATATCCCAAACTGATATTTTGTGTCTTATACTAATGTGGTTGAGGTTTTTTGTTGGTTGGTTTAGAGTTATTTGATGTTTAACCCTTAGAAGTTAAATTGCATGCAATGCCCAGCTAGTGAACGAACCCCAAATATGATAAAAGCTCAATTTTATAATGAAAGAATGTTCAAATAAATTGTAAGGATGTACCAAAATTAATAGTCGAGATAGTACAATAATTTGGAAGAGGTGCGCATGCCATGCAACAATAGTTGAGAGGAAAACGTGTCGATTTTGCAAGGATAGACGCCCATGCAAAATAGTTGTGCCCTCTCTTAATGATGATCTTTCGCGACACCTTCACGAAGAAGAACTTAGTGCTGATACTGCCTAGAATTGGTAAGATGAACCTCCTGATCAATACAGATGTGATGTGCAGCTATTTGGAAGTATTTTTTTATCAATAGTGAATTGCCTTCTAATGGAGAAAGTCGCCCATGCAAAGGTCACACCCTTCTTTTTCCAAGATGAATTTTTTTGATGTTGGAACTAGATGTGGAAGAGCTTCAAATCCATAGGGTAATATAATATGCACCCTCCAGATCCAATGGAAGTGATAGGTGGATGAGATAATGCCTCTAAGATTTAATATGAATTGTCCTTGCTTGATCAATGTTCTTCAGTGAATATGTTTTCTTCTTATGCAATCAGATCTCGGATCTCATAACGTGGATGTGTTGTTGCTCTCAATAATGATGAAAACCTATGGATAACTATGACATGCAATGATAGACCTGGATGATATACCTCTGAAAGTGATTAGGGAAGATAAGTTTCGTTGCCGAAAACACTTGCTGGCTAGGGATTGTTGTTGTTAAGCTTTCAAAACCAATCTCAAAAGTTAATAATAAACTTGGATGCTTTTTGGTTTGACTCACCTTTGTTTTATAATGTTGAGGTTTGCATGCATGCAACCTAATTGCTCAGTATCAGATGGAAGGTGAATTAAGGCCAGCATGCCTCGCATGCTTGTCGATAACAGCTCTAATGATCTTCTTTAGTCTACTAATGACATAATAATATTGAAGTGATGTTCTTTTTAGCTCCCGATGCCATTAGTCTTAAGTCAATCCCCTTTTTATTAATACCCGCTTGAACCTATGGGAATTAAATAGGTTAACGGGTGTCTCTGGGTGATGACTTAGAAGAGGACATTACATCGAACGTGGCGAGGGGCTCTCCAGTGAGGCTCGACAGCAGAGGCATGTGGATCGGTGGAGGCCATGAACTTTTGTAGGTGGTAGCTCCTACCTTGCTCCCGCATCTACAGTGGTGGTGGCGAATCAAGGATATGTTACAACCTACAATGGGTGTGTGAGGTGACATTTGTGATGGTATTTCCATGCAGACAATGAATCAACTTGAACAGTCATAGCTTTTGGCATTGGTGCCTTACCTGCTTCCAAACCTCTTCGAGGTGGTTGAGATGCCCTTCGTGGATCTTCCTTGTTTATTTATGCTCCTTGATGGGGTTTTATTATTTCTAAATGTCTCAACATCCAATGGAGCTTGAGCTTATTTGGTTGAGGGTACTCCATCATCTTTGTTCTTGCTCATGGCAGATAGTTTATACCCATCGCCTTATTCTGCTTTTTAGCTCTTATTGAGCAGTTTTTTTTGTGAAACTGCGTTATACATGTTTTGACTACTTATAATAGGGATTTTGCGTTAGATTTACGCATCTTCTATATATGCAACATATATGTCAAATGAACAAGATTCGGATTTTTTAGAAATAAAAAAGATGAACTGTGAAATTTTTCCAAGAGAAAAAAGAAGTAAATCACTTAATACCCAATCTTTTCATGGGAGTTGTAATTTTTCATGCCACTTTTTATACAAGGCTTTTTATCTATATTATTTTGGCCAATGGACTCATTTGAGTTTTTATTTGGCCTTGAGGCCAATTAATATGATTTGGTAATTTGATAAGGTGAATTGTAGAGTTTATTGTATTTTCTACTTAAACATTTAATGTTAGTGAAAAAAATGTTTGTTAAGAAATGTTTCTCACTTGGGGCTAGTGCATTTTCACCATTGGCTGTGAGGCTATAACCCAGCATCATCTAAGATGTCAAAATCACCTAGGGATCACACCCAAGTTGGGCCACACCAACTCTTAACATGGCTGGATTTTTGGGTGTCTCCTCCCAACTACCTCACCCCTAAGGGGTTTGAACCCGGGTCACCTTATTAACGATACACACTCCTTAACCGAATGACCTAGCAAAATTTGACAATTTAATGTTATGATTGAGATAACATTAATTCTCATACATTTTATGTCAGCCTTTGATGCTTGTCTTTCATGCACTTGATGCCCTTACATCCCTTGGGCATGTTGCTTCATTGTTTACAATCCTAAGGCACCTATTGTCACATGCACATGGCCATGTGTGACATGCCTTGCATGTTAGCATGTTGAATCATCCTTCGTCGCCATTCTTCACTGCCTTTTTCTTGCATAGAACTTCTTTCTTCTTTTATTGTTGATCTCTTTACTTATTGATCCCTTTAACTATGGTGCTGGAACAAAGACGCTCCGAAAGTAATATGAGGTGATCCACACAGTCTGAAAGCAATATGAGGTGAGAGTTGAGTTGGTGCTAGAACAAAAGATCTTTGAGGTGAGGCAAGGGTTATTGAATGCATAGGTTAAGGTGAGGCGAGGGTTGTTGAATGCATAGGCTCTTCTCCATCTTCAAAAGAATTTGCACAAAGGCTCTTTGACATCAAGTTCGAGCATTTGGTCCTCTAATTTGGAGCAGCTACTTGGCTATATTGGAGCATACTTGGCTATCTTGGAGCATATACCATCTAATTCCTGTATCAATAGTTCCCAAAAAGGTATCAAAATGAGCAGGAGCTTTGTTTTTATTATTCTTATGGAACATGAGAATGATATTTAGAAATATGTACTATAATCAATGAAAGGAAATGCTCTATATATTACTTCAAAATAGAATAAAACACTTCCACTAGATTTGGCTGCTTAGTCAAATAAGGAAATCTCGACACCATTGTTGAAATTGTTGTGTCCATTAAAACAAAATATGAGTTTTAAATGTGAGGACAAAGTAGAAATCTATTCCAAAAACTGGGTTCAACTCTTGGCAAGAATGCAAATTATTTATGTGATTTAAAACAACTTTACTTATAGTTTGTGTACATGGAATTCGTGCAAGCTAACCCTGAAACACGAATCCAAGGACATGGGTAATGGGTATCGTTTACTACTTA
The DNA here is from genome assembly GCA_001517045.1 of Pseudotsuga menziesii. Taxonomy (NCBI): domain Eukaryota; kingdom Viridiplantae; phylum Streptophyta; class Pinopsida; order Pinales; family Pinaceae; genus Pseudotsuga; species Pseudotsuga menziesii. Next base: position 295,850 of record LPNX011023609.1, on the reverse strand, counting down.
GCAACCTACCTTGTTAGTATTAATTGTTGTAGAGTGAAGTATTGAGCTCGCTCACTCATAAACTTTCTAAAAGTGGATAAAATTCATTTGACTCAAAAAGCTCAATTGTGAACATAATTGAATTTGATAATTTGAGGGGTAAGCCAACAAAAGGCTTTTTAAAGATCCTTGCTTCAAAAGAAGATACAAAGAAATTTGTCACTCTCAAGTCAACTCAAGTATGTATTACAAAAAAAGTCAACTCAAGTATGTATTATAAAAAAATTATAATAATAAAAATTAATTCATAAATTGGGACTATTTTATGCTCATGAGGGATGATGAATGCAACTTGTCCATGTGAGCATGCCTTAATGTGGGACCACATCAACTATGGCCGTGTGTGAAGGAGTTGATTTTAGATGAGCTTAGAATTGCATTAACAAAAATACTCAATGAGAGATAACTAGGACTTGATGGCTTATTTGTGTGAACTTCATAGCCATCTATGAGTTTTTTTAGGCACGACCTACTAGAAGTCTATACATAGGCTATTAAAAAATAATCACAAGGAGAGTAATTAAACAAAGGCTTGGCATATTTAACTCAAGCCTATTGAGATTGACCTCATTACCAAGCAAAGTTCAATAACCCTACTTAATGACTCCCATAAAATTCTACATATAGGGTGTAGTGTCCTTGCCTTCAAGCAAGCAACACTCCCTCACTAGCTTCATCATCAACAAACTTGAGTGCATGGGAAACCATCATGGCCAAGGCATGATTAGTGCATTTGAGCAAATCCGAGATCACATAAGGCATCCATGGGTAGATATGGGTCAAATGTGGGCGTGAAGCTTTCAACAGTAGGGTATGCAAAAAAGGGGATTTGACAATCAACAAAAGGCTTTGATAGAGATGAATTTGGCAAAAAGCAAAGTTGAAAGAGAGATATTATCATTTCCACTTGCCCAATATGTGGTGGTAAGACACCCCAAGAGGGGGAAAATGGGTGCACACCACATGGGGCACATGTAGACACCATCAAAACAACATTCGGGTTTGTCAACAAGGGGCTCAGGTGCATGTCAAGAATGGGAAAAACAGTCGGCAAAGGGAGCACCCAATGAAGGTGCACCTAAGAAAAGGCATTGGGATAAGTGACCAAGCACCGGAAACATGGTTTGGCAGAGCTACTAATCAATCTTTGAGCACACAGTTGGGGGAGTGCCCACTTCCCTTAGGGTTTCCAAAATGACATGTTCCTTCTAAGAGGTGTAAGCGAAAAGAGGGCTTGGGAAACCACCTATGGGGATAATGAAATCTCTCCCCATATATATAGGTTGTGTTAGCACCGGGATTTTGAGTCCCCAAGGTCGAGCAAGGGGAGGCCGCTCCCAGGAAACAGCAGAACCGCTTTAGACTGTGCCTCCGACCCTGCGCAGTCAGAGAGGGATCTCTCGTTTGTCACCGGAGTATCTCCACATAAGGTTGTCAATATTGTGTGTCACTAGAGTCTACTCCGCATAGGATTTTCAATCAGCATAATTAGGGGGCTAGGATCCTGAATGGGGCAAAGTGTGTTGAGGAAGGTGCATGGTGGGATTATCAGGGACAAGGGACCATGGGAAAATGGAGTCGAAACCTGCAGAAGAAACGATTACGAATGGAAAGAATGACGAAAGATTGAAAATGGAGGCCAGATAGCTGCTGATTTCCCAATTAGGAGATTTTAGCAGGCGATTTAGAGGACAAGGAGGGACATTCCATCGCATGGAGCACCAGCAAGATGAATTCCATGCAACTTTAGAAGAACCATTGGTAAATGCCTGGAACAGTGGCCGGAGCATATCCAATATGAATTCTGAACCACTATACCCTAAGTTGCAGGCATGGAAATTAATTTACAAAATGGAGTGGAAACAATAAACACATTTACACGTAAAAGAGAGCACGTATTGGGAAAAACAACAACACAGGAATCTTTGCTGTGAGTAACAGTCTTTCACTGTAATTTATTCATAAACATGTATCAATCTTTACAAATGGGAGCCTCAGCCCAGGATTGTTTCCTAATCCAATTCACTCACTCCTTTCCCCCTCTATCGGGAGCATTTTTATACAATCCTATTGCTAAGACTACCGAATCAAAAACTGTTACAAGTTGCCATCCAGCGTTAACAGTGCAAAGAGTGGACTAGCGCCACGTTTTACAAATATGAACAAAAATCATGGAGATATGGCGCGTGATAATGCAGGTTGCTAGCGCAGAGCCCCATGCCATCCTGCTTCGGGAAATGACTCTGCCAAGGGATGATTCCACCTCTACGTGTGCTACAAATGGCGTCAGATAAATCGGCCAATCCGCGAGAACGCAGATTACACGCGTGAACGTCTCCTCCGGTGTCATCTCCACACTGGATGGGATATCTGTACCTCGGGAGTCTTCTCAGCCATCCGATCAAGGGAATATATCATATCTGCCGTCCACATTCCATTTCTCCTGCCGCCAACTTTTCTCTTCTGAACACCGCAGGCAGTTCTGGTCCGTGACACGTTCTTCGCCATTGATCGAGATTGACCCTTCGTGCAGCCGTCGATCGGAGTGGGCCCCATCGTCTTTCGCAATGGGAAACTTAGATGTTCGTTCGTGCTAGTTCGCCTTGCGAAATGAACCGTAGCCGCATATTTATCTCCTTCTTCATCATGGCCATTGATCTTTGTGACCCCTACACCTTTTCGCGATTTGAGATTGCGGTTTTATCCGCACAAGTATGGATCACGAAATCTCTTCAGGCCATAGATCTGCCCCAAACCTCATCTCAACCGTCGAAAGCCTTCGGTCTTTAACACATTTCGCAATCCTGGATGGAAGCTTTGAAAGTGCATGTTTGCTCGCGCGAAGCGGTTCGGAACTGTGGATCTTCCCCCGATCAATCGCAGCCCTTGATTATGAATCTTGCCCAATGTTACAACACACCTGCCGCTTTCTTCGTTGAAGAGTGGTCACATCAAATTCGAGGGGCTGGGACCCTTACCGAATTCCTGTCAAGCCCCTAAAATCAACTGTTAAAACAGAGTGTTAACAGGTTGGTTGCACAAGTAGCTAAGGAAACAATGAAGAGTTCAAGAAATCATCCAACCAAAGAGCTATGGCAAAGGCTAAGGAGTTATGCAGTTGGAGGGTGCTGAGGTAGAGTGCCCAAGTGAACATACAAGTTATAGTAGCAGGGTTTTGGAGAAACAAAGGTGACAACAACAAATCATGAGATTTTGGGAAAGAGAAACCAAGTTGTATTTATGTTAATAGGTTGCAGGTCACACCCCCTTTCTATCTGAGGTTTCAACTATTACCTGGGCCACCCATGGTAACTTGTTCACTTAATAAATATTGTCAGGTGCCTAGTTTGCTTACCCACCCAATATCTTGAGTTTTGGTTTTGCCTCTTTGTGGTTTAACTATTGAATTGGTTTAGTATAGAACACACACATCATCAAGTTTAAGTCCAAGTGTAGGTTGGGTAAGGTTGTTGGGAACGGTTGGCCTAGACGATGAATTGTTCATAACATAAGATATGGGCATGTCGTGAGTGATGAGGGCTAATCCATTGAAGAGCAACCTCGGGTGATCAAGTCCTTGAGACGAAATTTAGGTGGTGTCATATGATTGTCAAAGTTTGGGCAAGTCTATAATACCAGAGGTTTGGGGTTGCGACATATGTCCTTTATCTCTACATGTAAATCATACAAACCCACCCACACAACACTTGCAAGTTGAAGATATTACAACATTGGATGACTAAAACCCAACATTTCAAACACTTTCACCCACAACCTCCCAAATAAGTCAAAATTCTCTTTCAAATTCATTCTTTTTAATATGAGTGCTAAGCATTGGAAAATTTACAAATAATATTCCTAATGGAAACACCAAAGATGTCGTCACGTATCAATATCACCATTAGAAAGTAACTTCTATCACTCCTCTCTTTGGTGTGAAACCTGACATTTGGAGAGCTTGTTATTATAATCGTCGTTATTTCCTAGATGTTTATGGTAGAATAACATTGCTTAATGAATGAAATGGGGTTATACACATACAAATTTTTCATCTCCTAGTCTCGAGTTATACCTGGCAATACAAAAACACACAAATATTTCTCCATGCACAATCGAGAAAGTTAATAGTAAACTATTAATAAAATACCCTTTAAACTTCACGGATGCAATCCTACATATGGAATGTGTGTCATCAATCCAAAGGGGTTTGAATACAACAATAATGGTATTAACAAACTTATATGCCATGGAAATATACTTATGATACATGACAATAAGAAAATCCTTCATCACAACAATAAATTGTGCTAAGGGTATCGTGGTGATGTGATTGATAGGTGCAAATTTGGTAAGTATTGAACCACATATCACATTATATCACTTCGATACAACCAGTGTTTGGAATATGCCTATGGAGGATGCCTCAATCCTAAGGTAGTTTAGTTCTCTCATATTTTACTGTATTATTGATCAATTATAATAATTCATAATTCAAACACATCAATCACACCATGCAATGACATATTTAATGTAGGGAGGATTTTAGACTATATGCAAGAGCTTGATTAATGACTTCAAGCAATTCTGTCAACATACTTATCTATGCCAAGTTGATTGTACATGTGAAAGATTTCTCCAAGGATATCATCGTGAGTTAAAGAATGCATGATTTCCAACTTGGTTGGTGAGTCTTTGCTCATAAGAAAATGTCATAAACATCAAATTATAAAATAAATTATAAATTCACTTACCATTATTTTACAAAATTTCGTTATTATAATGTATGAAACCCCCTTATTTGTGGAAATGGTTGATAATATACCCCTAATCTTTAATCCAATTACTTGATTATTGATTAATATTGAGCATAAGTGTCTCCTAAGTTCCATATTTTTCTCTAGGTTTTAATACACGTCATCTTGAACTCAAAACCATCAAGTTTGCTTTTTAGTTTGTAGATATATAGTTAGATTATTCACATGAAACATGTTTGTTAAATATCAAAATGCGATAGCTTAAGTTGCTTGCTTTAGTAAACATATGAGTTTCTTTTTACTCTTTATGTTTTTGTCCATTTCATCTTCTACTCAAGAGTTTTCGAGTCGATTTTTTTATATGTGTGTAATTAGTCATAATCTTCACAAGCAAGTAGGTTAGCTAATTTCGACATATAAGAGCTTAGAGTTCTTCCTTGTGCAAACATACAAAATAATTAATTGTTTTTGCATATTGGCTATTCTTTTTTATGTGTGTACACTAACCATGTTTAATGTGGTTGTGTTAGTTGAATGCAAACACCCCCCCCCCCCCCCCCCTCTCTCTCTCTCTCTCTCTCTCTCTCTCTCTCTCTTTATATATATATATATATATATATTCCTCAAGAAAAATTCTGCAATCCATTTTATTAAAAATATGCCACCTTGTGCATTGACCTAAAAGCCTTTCATCCATATAAATAAACACATATACAATAGAGATCATAAGAGCAACAATGCTGAAAAATCAGTGAGAAAAACAACGCCTTGTTACAGGGCTTTCAAAACTGTGTAGAAGACACATTACATAAACTACTCAAAGAGCAAAAAAAGAACATGGTAAACCCTAGCCAAGCCACGAGGAGACATGTCGCACATAAAGTTTTGGAAAAACACAAGTCGTTCCCAGTAGAAGCCTAAGGAACAAGACCACGCCAAACTATACCCAACCAAAATGGGAATCACACAAGAGACTACATTGTGCCTCAAGTCTAGAGGGAGCAGGCGCCAAAACCACATCATTGTACCCTCCTCAATCCTAAGGAAATCATTGCGAAACGTCACCTCCGGCCATGCCACTAACCACAAAGAATCCTTTGCCACCAAAACAAGGGCAACATCATTGCAAAACATTGCCCCCGACCATGCCGATATCGTTGCATACCACTGTGCAAGTCCACCTACTCCAAAACAGGAGTGTCATCCCTACAAGCTCGAGCCTCCAGAAATAAACCTCGTCATCGCAAAGGAAAGGTGAAATGAGCGGTTAAGATAAAAACCCTAGCTACCAAAGTGAAGTCTCAAATTGACTCTCAAAACATCAATTGCAAAACTAAGTCTCAAATCAAACAACCCATGTCCCACCTTATTCTCATTTCTTATTAGCTTCAAGCCTCAATCTCATTTCAACAATATGCAATTTAGAAATATGAATTTCTAAAAAAGACCTTTCAACAATTAAAAGACATATTATTATTATCATGTGTGGAGCATAACGTGACAACTTAAGGATCCCATTAGCCCATAATATGGGTTGTTACTATTTAAGAACAAACATATATTATAATCTCCATCTACCATTAGTGAATGTCGAACATAAAATTTTCAAGCTTTTTAAGGTAAAGATGGTTTTTTTTTAGCTAAATATCATTATGATTATATTTCATGATTATATTTCATACGACTTACAAAGTCTATAATGATATTTCGTACTACTTACAAAGTCTACAAACAATGTTGTTCACAATTTATCTAATAAAATTATAAACTATAATATTTTTTTTTAGAAAAAAATGAGGCTAAAACCATGAGAATATCAAAGATAATCTAATCTAACCAAATTTATGGTAAAATGCTCTCAATAACTTTATATTTATTATAAAGTTCAGACACTCAACCATATAAATGACGTCATTTCTTTCTATTTCAAGCATAAAAATAATGCATTTTATTTCAAGCGAAAAAAGGTCATTACATTTTAATATTTTATGTTTAAATTGAAAAATATATATCTTAAATCAATATTAACTGATAAAAATAAAATATGAATAAATAACCCATTTAAGTTATTTATAAAATCTCAAATTCATTTAATTAAAAATGATAAATTTAAAAATTCACCAAATTTTCTAATAAGTAAATGTCATCACCAATTCACAATAAACTAATGCTTAGTTTTTATTTTATAATACTTTTAAAACATTTATAATTTATATTTTCGGTTCACGTTTTCTTTAAAAATTAAAAATAATTTTAAACCATGTAAGAGATGCCGAAAAAAATCATAAATCAATATCATGAAAAATTTAAAACATATGCTCAATATTTATAAATACTCTCATAAATACCTTAGATGCAGGTGATGAGTCACATGGAAACACTGATAGATGTAGTGGCGATGGTTTGACGAATGCAAGTACCTCGAGTGAAGAGCCAAGGAATCATGGCCAAGTGGCATTCTTAGGCATGGCACGTACCACGCAGAGTTGGGACGAGATGGTTGTAAATGCTGAGGGAGGTTCACATGGGAGGATTGCTCTCTTCGCACATCCAAGAGTCAACGGGCAAGAACAATGAATACCACAACATGCTGGGGCATGCAAACGTCATTGAGTATGAAGGATTCCGAAATGACAAGCAAATTCGGCGGGACGATCTCACACACCTGGGTATGCATTGCCAAAAGATCATGTTGGGTGTCATCGCACTACTTAACCAAGGAGCAGCGGGACTCCATTGCCATAGAAATTGTCGACAGGGTCTGGGTCAAGCATTCGCAACGAGGCAACCATTGGAACAAGCACTCGCATATTCACAAAGCGCGCAGAAGAGGAAGAAAAAGCAAGCGCCATAGCTGTGGAGCAATGGCTGATCTAGTTATGGGGGAAGAAGATCAATGGGAACAATTATTCAAGGAAGAGATGCCTGCCCACATCTGTCGATCCATTGCGGTTAAGGAGGAGGAGATCTTCGTTGAATTTAAAGTGAAGTTGGGAGAGGGCGTGGTAATGTCCCATTATTGGCGACTCAAGTTCATACTGTCTTATTCCATGGCCGAGAGGGAGAGCTATGCAGAGGTCATCCACATCACGGTTGGGAAATTTAAAGATGAGGCTGAGAATAACCTCGATCACATGCGCAGCCTTCTGCGTCTGTCTGGGCCACCATTTTAGCGCGTTCCGAGAGTGGAGGATGTGACCATGGCGGAATCCAGCCAAGCGGGTGTTGGCAATGGACAAGCCGTCAACGACGTTTAGGATGAGGCCGACTCGTCTCGACGTCGCTAGGATGTGGCTGTGGTCGGGTCTTTCCCCATGATGTTTATTCTTTTGTTGTTTATTTTGTTATGTTTAATCGACTCCTATACTGTTCTCCTTGTAACCATGATTGAGACCCAAGCTTAAAGGATGGGCGGCTCTCATGCTCCTGCGACTTTCCATTTGGGATATTCTCTTCTGTTGCAGCTGCAACATTTTCCCAAAATTCAAAAAATTTCAGGACCCTCCTTTTGCCTATATTGGTTCGATTTTCTTCTTTGATTTGATTTAATAACTCTTCAAAAAGATTGTTTCTGATGCCTGAAGTGATCCACTTTTGTTTTTGCCTTTGAATGCGTTTTCAAGTATTTAAATCGGAAGTTTATTTGCTTGTTCTCCCATTGTTGCGGAGAAGTAATCAACTTTAGCTTCGTTATTTGTCTCCGATGCATCTGTCTAAATCGGTTAACTTTAGTTTTCACATCGGAACTTTTTGTCACTACTTTCTCCGCAGTTGCGGACGGCAAACTACGGAGCCCCTCGATTATTGTATTAACCTTTCAAGCTCCGCTTTGTTATTTCGTCGATCTTTGGGTTTTGGGTTTCCGCCATTGCGGCTTCTAAAAGCACTATCCTTCCGGTCATTTATTTGATTTTCCTCCGATCTTTGCCTATCGCGGACGATGATGTCCTTTACGGTTCCGCCGTTGCGGATCTTGTTTCCGCTATCGCTCCGACGATTAACCTTGCAAAGCTTCGATGTGGATGTCTTGACGGGTAGCCTAGTGGTTTTGCCACCCGACGTTGCGGAAGGAAATATGCCTGCGACCTCCGATCCGTTTGTTTCCGCCGTCTGATTTTTATTTTTTATTTCCCCGCCGCTTATGGTTGACCATATATATATATGGGGTCGAGTTTCATTATTCTATTATTCTATTTTGGACTGTCGCGATTTGTCGCTCTCGTGTTCTGTCGTTTTCTCGAGCTCGCAAGGACCCCGTTGTCAGTGTACCCTCGTTCCAGGTGGCTCAACCGTGGAGGCTTAACAGTTTTCTCCCGTCATACGCACTGAGGTGCCAGGTAGGATTTTGTATGCTTTATCTCGTCATGTTTGGCTGAGTGTTTCTTGATTTTGCTCCATGACTAGGTTTTAATGGTCGTTTTCCCTTGGCCACATCATTTACATATGTATATAGTGGGGGTTTTTGGTGGCTTAACTGTCGGTGGGGGCATCTTTTGTCCCACAGTGTAGTTTCCACGGCCGTTTGGTGTTTTGACCCTGCGCCCGGTGATTGGGGAGATTGGTGCAGACGGCCGTTGCGCTGTCTGCACCATTCTACCCTGTGTGATGATAGGTCAGTAGAAGAAGGTTTTTGTGGCCCCTCCTTGGGATTGTTAGACTGGTGGCCCCCTTTCATGTGGCCCGTATCCTTCAGACCAAGTCGCATTTCATCGCGCTGTTCAGGCGACTCGGTTCATGGTCGGTTTCGAACCTGAGCCAATTAGGGGTTGTATTGCACCGCATGACCGTGACGGACCATAGATGGCGCACATTCAATCTTTTTCCTGAAAGCTCACTGTTGAAAACTTGAATAAGTTTCTTTGTTATTCCTGCGCAGCACAATGGTTATGGCACCCACAACGAGCCCGAAGTTTCTTCATTTTAATGTAGATTTCGTTTCTCACCAGAGTTCTGTTAGTTAAGCCATTTCAGCTTATATGCATGCACATATTTGCTTCATTTAATTACTTCTATCATGTTAAACATAGATGAAGTAAGACATTGCACGTTTCTGTCTCAATGTTTGCAACTTAGCCGGAAATGGCTTAATGTTTACAATTTCATATATGGCAGGAAGATCTCGAACTCAAAATGTTGAAGAGGCAAAAGAAGAAGGCCCCGGTGGTCGAGGAGGAGCTTGACGTGGAAGATGTCACCAAAACCGAATACATTTATGAGGACACCAAGTGCATATCTGGTGTAGAGCTTGAGTACCAATGGGGAGAGATATACAGGTTGATCACGCGCCGAGAGGTGCCTGATATGGGCTTGGAAGAAGAAGGTATATACGCAAATATAGAGAGATATTCACTGATAAAGATTGCCACAAGACCAAAGCTCTTCCTGGAGAACGTTGACAAACAAGGCTATGCTGCCTATAGCCCAAGATATGTAGCCTTGGCCTACCACCTGCCAGAAGCACAAATATTTTTGTCTGATGATTGGTTGAAAAACATCAAAATGGATCTTATTGAGACCCTCAAAAGAATGTTGTTGTCTGGAAAGCATTTCAGAACTAGACCTACGGGAGAGTATGACATAGCAAGCTTAAGGGCCCCATACAGGTTCATCGCCTTAATGCTTAACATAATTTTTGGAAGAGCTCATGGCAAGAGCTTTAAATTGGAGTGGATGCCCGTTATTTTTCATGTTGCAACCCAAGGGACCATTTTCAACTGGGCTAACATAGTGTCAAACAGTCTTTCAGCCTGTATGGCCTCAGCTTTGGGAGGAGTGTCCCAAAAGAGGTCTGAATTTTATATGAGTTCCATACTTGTTGATTGTATATTGTGCAATCAACCTTTCCCCGGCCTTAGGTGCATCTGGGACAGGGAGAGGATGCCGGTTTATGCTGCATACAAGCCACTATGGGCACACAAATACCATAGTCATTACCGGGAGGTTTGTGAACATTTCATCATGCCCTTGTATACTCTCATTTTTCTGAAGGAATGAGACTGCATGTTAGAAGAGGCATTGCAGGTAATCGAAGAATATGCAGATTATTTCCTGACTGAGGATGGACTCTACTTCAGGATGTTTGGAGGCTCAAGAGCACCCTCCTTACTGCCCAAATATGCCACAGACTACATCATTCATAAAGAGGCAGTTAGGCAAGTATTCCTGGATGGCATTGGAAGTTTTTTGTTTGAACATAAGAAGACTGCCTATCCCTCTTTGCCTTTCAGGTTGGGGAGCTATAATTTTAACAGAGTAAAGAAGGCAGATGAGTTTGTAGAAGAGTTGGATAAGTTTCATTTTGGTGAGATGCCCTTTCACAGAAATGATTCCCACAGCAAAGTGGCTGAACACTGCAAAGAGCACAACGTCCATTTGGAATATACCCACCATTGGGATAGAGAAGAATCTGTCTTCCGCAATGCAGTGAATATGATAGCCTTGAGGAGAAGGTTCAAGAAGAAGATAATCACAAAAGGTGGGAAGGGGCAGGATGAACAAGCAAAAGCTGATGAAGAAGCCCGGAAACGAAACGAAGAAGCCCAAAGGTTGGCCCAAGATGTTGCAGGGTGGCTGCAAGGAGAAGAGGAAGAGAAAAGAAAAGTGGCTGGAGTTGGAGACTTCCTCTTATTTTGTTGATAGATCTCAGGATGTCATGGAAGTCCTGACAGCCAGAATGGCAAGGTTGGAAAATAATGAAGAAACTCCTGCAGAGCTGCCCTCAAATGGTCGACAAGCCCTTCAGCAGGATTATGACTTATTGGAGTTTGCTATAAACACAGCAGAAGATTTCAAAAAGGTTGTTAAAAAAACAAAAGGAGCATGCACATAATTCTTCCGAAGGCTCCTGATTACCTATAACTGTTGCCAAACAGAAGCTAAGCAGAGGCTAGATGTTTTTCCAGACCACAACTCATTTGTGGAGATTTTACAGAAGAGGTATCAAGAGGAGGAAGCAAAAACACAGCACATTAAGGCACTTGACAACCAGATCATAAGAAGTGAAGTGGATCATTCAGCCATCAGTGTACAACTATTGGAGGACCAGCTTCGTTTGAGTGCAGCCAGAATTGAGGCCATCAGGAACCAAGCTGCGAAGTTCAAGATAAACATTCATTTCTTGGAACCTTGTGCGTTTGAAGGCATCGCCTCCGAGGCTATGGCGTGGAAGAAATTTTTGGATACTCAAGTGCGACCCTCCTCGTGAATGATCATTCATTTTTGTAATATGTAACGATTTTGTAAACATTTGAGGAAAGTGAAATTTTGGGAGGCGAAGAGTTGGGAAGCCAAAGGGTTATTTGTGGGCAGACCAACAGTCTCATCCTTTTGTATAAATATAGGAGACTTAGAAGAACAAGGGGCTTTTTTCCCAGTTAGACATGTAAGGAGGTATTGTAAGAAGAACTACTTTTTTTTGCAATAAAGAATTATTGTTTGCCTATTGGAGAAAGTTTGGTGGGACGTTCAATGCTATGCTATGGATTGGTGAAAGATGAACTATTTCGTTTTTCCAGTTTTGTCCATTAACTGTGAGATCGTTCTAACTCTTAGAGCCTATGTTCTTGTTTGAATGATTTCTAGTTTATTCTGTGAAATTACCACCATGAGTAATGTATGTTGTTCATAAACAATTGGCTATATGATTGTCTAAATATCTTTAATCGTTCATGTGTTGTAGGAAGGAATATCAACTATCTATAATTTCTCTTTATAATACATGCACAATACACATTTCTCATAAATAAGTTATAATTTGGCTCCCCGGGGATAGATAGATAGATAGATAGTTTTACTTTATTCTTGCATATGTGATTTAGATGCTTGTGAGTTCTAAGACGAGCGGTAAGAACCTGCGCATCACTTTGTGACTACTCCCTACATTCTTTACCACCCTGCATGGTTAATTAGGCACGTGCATATCATACTTTAAGTCAAAAATATAAAAATACACACGGTGGACCAGGCCGCAACCGGTAAAACCTTTGTTTTTGTTACTTAACCTACGGTAGCCGGACCGCAAAATCGGATGGATTCCCTATACCAAACAGTCGCGGACTAGTTGGGAACGTTGACTGGGTAGAATCCCTTGCTGTTATTGCCTACGAATTTCTAGGCCTCAACAGTTTCTGGCGCTAAAAGGAGGGCCGCCAGTGCATGGATGGCCTGGAAACTTATTTTCCCAAGATTACCCCACCAGCAGATATTTAGAAGCGTTTGACCTACTTTTGAAGCAAGTAAGCCCAGTTTCATCTTACGACATTTCTTACTCAGACTCCTGTTTGTTCACCTTTGCTCATGGTTGGTATAAATTTGAATCATCCCAACCCACTACCGGCTTGGAGAGCTAGATCACCTTTGAACCTAACACCTCCTTTGCATAACCTACCTCAAGCTTTTAATAGGCTACTGCCTAAGTTTGATCTCGATGAAAAGACTGTTGTAGATGACCACTTGAAAAGTTTCTATTTAGCAATAGAAGGGCTAAGGGCTGGGGAGTATGAGGATGTTGTCTGTAGATTGTTCCCTTACACCCTTAAAGGAGCAGCAACATCTTGGTATTTCAGTTTGCCTGCAAACTCCATTCCTGACTGGGACACCTTCGAAAGGATCTTCAGGAGTAAATATGCAGCCCAAAAGACATATGCCTCACTAATGAAAGGTCTTGGTTTGTTAAAAAAAGAGAAGGATGAGAAGGTACATCATTTTACTCAAAGGTTTTCAACATACTTAAAGAACTTTTCTGAAACTGATAGACCCTCAAACAAGGTCCTAATTGAATATTATACCTCAGCCCTAGGACCTGAGCTGGCCATGTTTGCCAAAATGAAAGCCAGACCTATGTTGGTAGAGACTTATGAAGAAGCAGAAAGGGTAGAGGCTGAAAAAGAAAGTAAAGAAGACTATCCCAAGCTACCTGAAGAAAAAACTACCGGGAGAAGAGCCTTATTGCTGTCTAAACCTAAAAAGGAACAATCACATGATTTTCAGGGAATGCTGAAAATGATGCAGAAACTATCCAACCGAATAATAGATCTAGAGAAAGAAAGGGAATTTCAGAAAACTTATAAACCCAACTACCAAAAAAGGGAGGATAACAACCAATTGAAGGTCCTTTCACCCAATTCAGCATCCATGAATATAACAGATGTAGGGGGGTAAAATTTCTGCACTTTTCACCAACAACCTCATTCTGAAAAGAATTGTCCTCAATGGTTAAATTCGTTGACATTGGTGATGAATAAGCTGTTGGACTCTAAATTGAATAAAGACAGTGGTAAAGAAGAAGAGAAAAACCAGACCATAGAGAAACAAGATAATGATACCATGTTCTTGTGGGATGGTGTCTCGCTTTTTAACACAGAAGAGAACACTCTCGAATCTAAATACACACCAACAACAACAAAAGATACGGACCTAACAATTAAAGACAATGCAATAATTTCGAAGATTAAAAAATTGTAAGGGAATGTCAGGAGATAGGCAGATGCCAATGTTGAAGATAAAACGCCTAAAGTCACTACTCTCAACCAGGAAACAGAGCCAATGGAAGATTCTATTAAAAGTATTACAAATTCAGACCTGATTGCTGGCATATGACAAATATGACATGTCAGGGCTAAAAATAGCCACCAAGAGGTCGAATTTGGGAGTTAGAGGCAGCCATTCGAATTGGGGAAAGAATTGGAGCATGAAGAGGAAGACAAGTGTCATGAGAGTTACTAAACCACTAAGATGAGTTGGAGGAAGCTCATGGAGGGAAAATCGACCTTAGGAGGCATCATGAAGTTAATAAAAATATGTCATGAGGAAGGAGAATAGCTTTTGATCATTTGATAATTGGCCTTTGGCATTTTGGAGAGCTTTTGCTTGTCCATTGCACGGTGAGTGTTCACTCTCCCTCGTTGTGAACCAATTTCGAGGGAGTTGGATTCCTTTCGAAGTTGGTTGATGGAGAGGCCATTCAGACCTCTCATGGGAGCTTAATGAAGGATTTATATTTGCATGTTGAATGTCCATACAATTGAATTCTCATCTATCTTCCCATTCTCTCATTCCTTCTTCTCCATTCCCCCACACTCTCATTTGATAGCGCACTTATTGGAGCGATTCTTGCGCCTTGCTGAGGATATTTGATGGAAAAGCTTTGATTTATGATGTATGGATCTGTAATATCATCTCCATATGCTCTGTAAGTTGAAATATCATAAATACATGTATGAAAGGATCGCATTCTCCATGCTCTTGAATAACTAGTTTTCATGGATTTGACTTCAATATTGAAATAAATTTATATCAGATCTGTATGAGGACATTTATATAAGTTTTATGATGATGGGGAAGCAATATATGTTGTATGGCTCTGTAATATTATGTCCATGTGCTCTGTAAGTCGAAATATCAGAAATACATGTATGAAAAGCTTGCATACTCATGCCCTTGTATCACTAGTCTTCATGGATTTTGGCTTCAATCTTGAAGTAGTTTTATACCAGATTTGTATGAGAGATATTCTATCAGTTTGAGGATGTTGTGACAGCCATATAAGATGTATTACTCTGTAATTTCATGTCCATAACCTCTATGGGTCGAAATCCAAGAAACTCATGTGTCAAAAGCTTGCATTCTCATGCCATTGAATTACTAGTTTCCATGACATTGGCTTCAATCTTGGAGTATTGGATCATATTCGTGGGAGGGTTTTCCTTTGATTTTTATGTTGTTGGGGAAGACATTTTTATTCCATATACTACCACCATGTTTCATATTACTCTCAAAACCATATATTCTACCTTTCCCATGTCAAAGTCTAGCTAGTAATCCAAATTTCCCTTAGGCAATTTCTATGAAAGTTACCCTACAAATGTTGCAGACCATAATCCATTTTCAAAACTTAATAAACATTATTAAGGATAGTCATTGATGTCTGATACTCATTACCATACTATGTTCTTAAATTTGGGAGGGTGATACTTGATTTGGAGAGCTAGTTTGGCCATCACCCTTGGGGGGATTTGGCCATCACCCTAGTAATTCTGGTCTTTTTGTCATTAGCCCCAAACAAGTTTGCAGAGGTCTAAAATATGATACAAAGTATCCATAAACCACCTTGGGATGTTTTATGACTCATCATACGATCTCCTTTCAAATTCAATACCGTTTGATGAAAGTTGGAACCCTCTAGAGTCATGACTAATTAAGCTCGAATTTTGCCCAATTTGTAATGGAGCTGTCTAACTAGGGGATTTTTTGATTTTCTGGCTGATTTTCTGTCGGAATCCAATGAATTTAATTTACAAAATCTATAATTTATGTTGTTTGTTGGGTGATTTTAAGCTCAGAATTGAAATTAAGTGACAGGAAAACCCCCAAACACCCACACTCTGTAAGATCTAGCAGTGTTTATGAACATTTTAAAAATTCCGTGAAGATTCAAGGCAAAAAACTAGTAAAAACCAATTGAAAACAAACGTCAAAAAGTCCCCTCTTTAGACAACTCGATTTGTAATTTTCTCCAAATCTCCAAAAAGGGACATTACACTGGTATCAGAGCATGTTCCTTGAACCTGTGCATTTATACCATCCATTTAAGAAAAAGTTGCAGACATGTCTTGGCTTCACAATAGGCCCACTATGCCCACTTTCCTTCCTCCTCGGCCAACGAAAGAAGAAATTACAACAGTAGATATTGAAGCATGCTTCCAAGAGTATCGAACTTTGAGAGGGGATATTCATGAGAGGTATTATTTCCAAGAATATCTTGTCAAGTATGGATTTAGGCACAAGAAGGAAAATGTGAACTCATTAGATAAAAATCAACCTACTTCTGAAAAGAGCAAAGATTTTACTTGTCCTATAAATGAGGAAGTTATAAACACTTTTACAGACATCATATGGAATATGTGGAAGAATTTTTTTTCTAAAGGAGACAAAAAGAGCTTAGATACACCATTAAAAGAAGAGGTATATATTCATGAAGTGGAACATCAATTACCTTGATGTGGTTTCAGAGAAGAACATGAAGAGGAAGGTGAAGACAAGCACACAATCCTGGTTGATGGGGGTTGTGCAAATCAAAGAGAATCTACTAATGGATCCTTGAACTATGAAGGAGTACCTACTTATGGGTGCTCACAACTGTATGCCGGTGACATAGATATCAGATTTGAAATTGTTTCTGCAATACAAAGTTCTCATAAGCATGAAGATGAAGACCTTGTAATAGACAATGGAGAACCAAGTTCAACTTCCCCATCAACACTTGAGCTTCAAGAAGTTGATCAAATCAAGAGGAAATAAGAAGAGGAGGTTCAATCAAGAGGAAATAAGAAGAGGAGGTTCAATCCCACAAACCATCCTTCATTGAAAGGTCTATGAATATGAGTGAAATGGATATCCATGAGGCCCTTAGCATACTCCATGAAACTAAAGCATTGGTGTAAAATTCTTGTTGGAAAATTTCTTCATTAGAGGAGCCATCCTTCCTTGAAGACATGGAGAAGATTCAAAGAGCAATGTGCAACATTGAAGGTAATTTAATGTCTTTGCTTTTTGATAGAAACAATTTGGTTGAGCTTAATGAATGGTTACATGAATAATAATTGAATAATAATGAGGATATTCATAAGCTCAAAATTCAAAATGAGCAACTTCTTGAGAGGTTGCAAGATACTTGTCTTTTCTCTTATGTTTCATATTGTCATATGGTAGATTGCTTGGAGGATTCTAATGACATGAGGGATTATGAGAAACATGGAAAATTGCAGGTTCTTGATTTGTTTGAATATGATCTTGATGAGAGCCAATCACTAGTTGTGATGGAAAAGGAACTTGAGTTGCCTCTTGAAGATGGGTGCACACTTTTTGAAGAAGTGCATGATTCTACTACCTTGGAACCAACCCTTGAGTAAAGTTTTGCATTTTTAAGGGAGGTGCATACTCCTACCCCTATGGATCCTTCACATGATGGAATTTTTTCACTTTCTAATCATTTGGATGAGTTGGTTCTCTCTCCTACATCCTACACTTCAAAAATTTGCAGTATTCATCGTAATGAAGTATGGGTGAAAGGTTTCTTTTTTATGACACCACATGAAGAGTATGGACTTTCCATCGCTCATTTTGATGATGACATGATTAGAGAACCATCTTATTTACATTTGCAGCAGCATCCCTTATTACATTGTGATGATACACATCCACATGGATGCACCTATGGTATTCACTTGAGTCACTTGGAGACTCATGATTTTCCTTTCTCCTTGCCTAGTCCATTTGATGTTGGAGGAACTTCATCCCACACTTGGGTGAAGATATATATGATTAAAGAACATTATTGTTGGCATAAAAATACTCTGTTATTTCATGATGATATACATATTCATGGGTGTATTGATGAGACTTCTTTGAGCCACTTGAAGTCTTCATGTTTTCTTTGCTCGTTATTTGGTTGATATTTTGGTGGAGGTTCTTCATTCACTTCTTGGATGAAAGAACACATGTCTGATTACATTCATGCACATTATATATTTTTGGAGAAGCATTATGGGACATGGGATCCTCACCTATGTCATTGGGGAATATTAGATATAATACTTGATGCTTGTGTGTATGGGACACTTGGTGATCTACTTACTTGGATGTACACGCACTTTCATGATTATTTTATGAGGGACCTTCTTGATGTACATTTGTATGATGTTGTTATGTACTTTTATGATCTATATTTTGTACTCGTGATGTTTGGAAGGGTGAAATACCAGCAATGGGATCCTGGAATTGCTTGGTTTCATCTCACTTGGAGTAGCAATTTGGTTGTTGGTTTGAGAAAGACAAGTGTCATGAGAGTTACTAAATCACTAAGATGAGTTGGAGGAAGCTCATAGAGGGAAATTCGACCTTAGGAGGAATCACGAAGTTAATAAAAGTATGTCATGAAGAAGGAGAATATCTTTTGCTCATTTGTTAATTGGCCTTTGGCATTTTGGAGAGCTTTTGCTTGTCCATTGCACAGTTAGTGTTCACTCTCTCTGCTTGTGAACCAATTTTGAGGGAGTTGGATTCCTTTCCAAGTTGGTTGATGGACATTCCATTCAGACCTCTCATTGGAGTTTAATGAAGGATTTATATTTTCAGGTTGAAGGTCCATACAATCGAATTCACACCTATCTCCCCATTCTCTCATTCCTTCTTCTCCATTCCCCCACACTCTCATTTGATAGCGCACTTGTTGGAGCGATTCTTGCTCCCTGCTGAGGATAGTTGATGGAAAAGCTTTGATTTATGATGTATGGCTCTGTAATATACTCTCCATATGCTATGTAAGTCGAAATATCATAAATACATGTATGAAAGGCTCACATTCCCCATGCTTTTGAATAACTAGTTTTCATGGATTTGGCTTCAATATTGAAGTAGCTTTATATCATATTTGTATGAGGACATTTATATGAGTTTTATGATGATGTAGAAGCAATATATGATGTATGGCTATGTAATATTATGTCCACATGCTTTGTAAGTTGAAATATCATAAATACATGTATGAAAAGCTTGCATACTCATGCCCTTGTATTACTAGTCTTCATGGATTTTTGCTTCAATCTTGAAGTAGTTTTATACCAGACTTGTATGAGAGATATTCTAGGAGTTTGAGGATGCTATGACAGCCATATATTATGTATTACTCTGTAATTTCATGTCCATAACCTCTGTGGGTCGAAATCCAAGAAACTCATGTGTGAAAAGCTTGCATTCCCATGCCATTGAATCACTAGTTTCTATGACTTTGGCTTCAATCTTGGAGGAGTATTGTATCAGATTTGTGGGGGGGTTTTACTTTGAGTTTTATGTTGTTGGGGAAGACATTGTTATTCCATATATTACCACCATGTTTCATATTACTCTCAAAACCATATATTCTACCTTTCCTATTTCAAAGTCTAGCTAGTAATGCAAATTTCCGTTAGGCAATTTCTATGAAAGTCACCCTACAAATGTTGCAGAACTTAATAAACATGATTAAGGACAATCATTGATGTATGATACTCATTCCCATACTCTGTTCTTAAATTTGGGAGGGTCATACTTGATTTGGAGAGCTAGTTTGGTCATCACCCTTAGGGGGATTTGAACAAAATTTCCTAGTAATTGGTTTTTTGTCATTAGCCCCAAACAAGTTTGTAGAGGTCTAAAATATTATACATACTATCCATACACCACCATGGGATGTCTTAAGACTCATCATACCATCTCCTTTCAAATTCGGGACCATTTGGTGAAAGTTGGAACCCTCTAGAGTCATGACTAGTTAAGCTCGAATTTAGCTTAATTTGTAATTTTCTCCAAATATCCAAAAAGGGACATTACACCAACCTACCCCTACATCTTTGGAATCTTTCTTCGCTTGAAGCAATAGGTAATTCACTCGACACTTTCCTTTACCTCAACCCTAAAACAAAGGATTACTTCAAAACAACCTTTTCCCGAATCTGCATGTAAATGGACTTTAGTAAATGGCTCCCATCCGAGATTCATTTGACCCGCAAGGATCACGTGTGGGTCCAAAAGTTAGATTATGGAAATGTTTGTTCAGATGTTGTTCTTGCTTTGACACGGGACATCTAGTAAAAGACTGTCTAAAAGGCCAACATAAACTCATCTCCAAAAAGAATCGTCACAAATCCACATGGTGGACTGGAGCAAATCCAAAGCATTAAACAATAAACAAAATAGAAGAATTATCGGAAACTACATTAGATAACCCAAATGAAGATCAAGACACCAACCCTTCTCAGACCCAAAAAGAAGATTCCTTTGGAACACATAGTATCCACGTCGAACAGCCTTCGGCCAAGAAACAACATAGTACAGGTTCCCATATTGGCACGAAAGAACCTCTCCACATTCTTGACAATCAGGTAGAGAAAGAGCCCTCGTCGGATTGGACCACAGTTGGGAAAAAAAGCAAATTGTCTTCAAAGTTTAAAGATGCCCCAATCTCTCCTAGAAAGATAAGATGTCAACAATTGGCATCTCGACGGGAATATGAAATGAGGAGTAATAGATTTTTAGATAGATCTTTGCTTACTTGAAATCTTTTGTCCTCCAAGACTTCTTAAACTCGAATGTATCTGTATGCTATCATTTAGCTTTGACCCCAGATTTTTAATACAAATTATAACCATTTCTATCTAAAAAAAACCTTAATCTTATTATTTCTTTGATTTAAGTAATCTAACCAACTTCCAAAGTATTTCTTATGAAACATATTGAATTTTCTTCAGTATTATGACTAATTTATCAAACTCATGCTTTCAAAGAAGATGATAAATAGTCCTCATTAATGTATCACTAACTAGTTACGACTTTTCTTTCTTTATTTTTTCTTTAATTTTATTTAATTGATATAATAAATATAAAGTTAAATTTAATATTTTTAAAATTATTTAGTTAATATAATAAATATAAATTTATGACATTTTTATTAATCTCAAGCATTTATCACAAAACTTTAATAAATAAATGGTCGTAGAATGTCGTGGTCAAAGATAATTAATAAACATATAAGTCAATTTTGATCATAGGAAAAAAAATACATGTTAAGGTAATACCATGATGGCAGTATAATGGATTTTAGAAACATTATTGGAAGAATATTTACGTAGTTATATAAATAAATTATATAATTGTTTTTGGAAATTATAAATAATTTATTTTAAAAGTATATATTATGTTTAACAATAATATAAATATATATGCGAGGGATATTCGTAGACATCTTTGTCGTATGATTTATTAGATATATGTTTTAGTTGATGATGTGTGTTAGATAACTCCTTGGACTTGGATAATGTGTAGTAATTTACTCATTATAGTTATTGTATTAGATACTTATTTAGATGATGTTGAAAACATTAATCACACACAAACACTTAGGTGGATGTTATCTAGGATATCATTGATAGGTGTGATGAACTTTTTATGGTGAATTAATTGTGTGCTTTTTAGGCTTCTTATGTTGGACAAACTATTACTGCAATTAATGTTACATTGTTGGGTGAGTGAGAAGATAATGACAAAAACTAGGATTATAATTTCGAAGACAACTTTGGTAATCAACTTATGAATAACTTTCATAACTATGTATAGTTTTATCGATTTTTTTGGGCTTTTATCTATCGACTCACTTTAGTTTGATAGAAGCCTTAATATGCTTTTTTCCAATCAGTCTAAGGTTAGCTTGTTAGAAATATTAGTCTTTTAGTAGTGTCAGTTGTTACTGAAACATCAGTCAAGGGTTTTCTTTTTGGACGACTATATATGGGATGTCTAAACTCTGCAAAAACTCTCTAAGTCCTTAAGTAGTATGTGAATTTATTGAATCACCGGTCAAAATTTATTGGTTGATTGTATAGGGGTTTTCTAGACACAACAAAAACTCTCAAAGTTCTCTTTTTGGACTTATTTATTGTATCTCATATTGTTGTTGAATTTCTTTAGCCTTTATAAAGACCAATTACTTGTTTTTGTTATAAAAAAAAGCAACAATACAAATATATATTTGTGGAAGGGAATTTCCACCTTTCAGATGATTTGACCTATGTTCTCCTTTTTAAAGGTTTAACAAGACTGACTGACGTTGGGACTAAAGGGGCGCCTAGAAGATGGCTATAAAATTGGTTTAATGCATAGGAACTAAATTAGGGGTCATTGGTGATAGAATAGACACAATATATTTCCATGTCATCTCATAATGTAATTTTTCTACAAGATTTAGATGATGAGTTGAAGTGGTCATGGAATAAGGCAGCATGGATTCTTACAACAAAACTAGGGTATGAGGCCTTATCCTTTAATGAATTTCCAATATAAAGATTTTGGTTGTGGTCAGGTATATGGAAGTTATCTCACCCTCTTAAACATTGAATATTCACCTAGCTAGCATTATCAAACAAGATCTTGTCTTGGGGCAATGTGCAAAAGCGATCTTTCTAGGGCCCAAATAGATGTATCCTTTGTAAATGTGAAGAGGAAACAATGGATCACTTATTTATTACTTGTTCCTTTACAACTCTAGTATGGAAAGATGTTCTTAGGTCTTCAAATTGTCCAAAATAGTGGTCTCACCATAATTTACTCCAATTTTTCGAAACTTGGATTAAGGACTCATCGGTCAAATAGTTTCAAAACTTACCTTGTTATGTGATGTGGGGCATATGGTTAGTTAGGAACAAACTGACTTTCAAAGACAAAGGTTGGGATTCCTCAGTTGTGGCTCATAAAACTAGAATCTCTTTCAAAGAAGGATACATGTAAAAGAAACAAAAGATTACATGGATCCTAAAAGAGCCATCTGTTAATCACAATGAACCTTGGGGATTGTTCGATGGTACAAGCCAAGGGACACCGGGTTTATGTGGTGCCAGAGTAGTCTTGTTTCTTTAACATTCACATTTCTTCACTTCAAGGTATGGAGTAGGCTAAGGTACTAATACCATAACCTAACTCTTTGCCTTTTGTATATTGTTAAAATGCACTTCAGACAAAGATATTAGATCTTTCCAAGTGTTGAGAGACTCTAAATTATTGATGGATTGGTTCAAATGTAATTGTCAAACCATAAATTTGGTTGTGTCCCCTATGCGGCATAGAATTCAGGAGATAGTGAATGAGCTTGTTACTCTATATGTAAAGCATATCCACATAAAATACAACAAAATAGTTGCTACCCCTTCAATAGAGGCTATTGAACTATAGGAATGTTTAATGTTATCACAGGAATGACATGGTGATGAGAGATCTTTCTAGATGTTTTTTACTTTGTTCTTTGTATTGTCTCTCGAGAGAAGTGATTATAGAAGGGTTAGTTATTGTTTTGGGTTTTTCCTACTTTTTTTAAGGATGATTGTAATACAAACCCCAACCCTAAAAAAAAACTCTTACTAGATATCAATTTTTCTTTGTCTTAAATATAGAATGTGCCATAAACCCACTTTCTTTAGAGCTATTAATAAATTGTGCAGTGTTTCCATTTATCTATAGTAATTTATTATGATTTCTTTGTTGTTGATCAAATTGTTTGTCACATAAATGATACAATCCTCAAATAATATGTTAAGACATTAAGTCCATATGATATCATCTTCGAAGAAATTACCTCATGGAAAAACCATAGAAGAGAGTATAAAATTACCAAAATTTACTCTTAAGAATAGAAGAGAGTACAAAATTACCAAAATTTACTCTTAAGATAAATTTTTAAGAATAAACTTACTCGCTTATACTAGGAAAGGAACATAGTAGCCAATGCAGTCTCAAAGAGCAAGGTAAACTGAAAATGAGAAGGGACTATCAAAGGACAAACTTCTAGAATTGTTACATATGTAGAATACATGAATGAGTTTTGAACATGCTTGAATGCATATGAAAACTATAATATTGCGTTTTAACGGGTTAATAGGTAGAATACACTAGAAGGCATTATGACCTTGCTTAAATGTATATGAAAAATGTAACTTTGGTTCTAAATAAAAGTTACAGTTTTCTCCATGAAAAAATAAATTATATATTTATTTACTGTAAAGGAAAATAGAATGAGTAAATTTTTAAATTCTAAAATGAAGTGAGTTTAATTTAAAATACATGCTTTGGCATGACTAATAAACACCGTAATGATAATTGAAAATTGATTTGTCCCCATATGTATGTGTTACAAAAGGGATTATAATTTTGAATAGCTTCCCACAGGATAAGGTTGACATAAAGGAAATAAAAGTTTAGACAAAACAAGTTGTTGAGATTTCTTTAATGATGCATCACATGGTTGACCCATTTTAGGGCGGGCATGAGGAGTGCTATTTTTTAATGGTCATCATAAAATTGAATTCAAAGTTGGTTTAGGTCCCAACACAAACAACATAGCAGAGCTCATGGCTCTTAAATTAATTTTGTCACTTACAGACTCCTCTAAGTAAGGCTCAAAAGTTACAGGTTATGGAGGACTCATAAATGCTTATTGACTGGATGAAACAAACAAAACCACCTAAGAATATTTTTTTAGGACATGTTTATGAGGAAATCATACATTTATTTGGTGATTTTGAGGCCATCACATTTATGCATATATACAGGGAAAGGAACATGGCAGTATATAAACTTTCTAAAAATGGACTCCGGTCAATTATAGGCACTTGGTAGAGGTGGGAACACATCGAGGAAAACATTCAAGAATTGGATCATGGACCTATTCCAAGCTGGTAGTAGATTTCGACTACTATCATGAGTACTATATATTATAAGAAAATATTATCTTATTGGATATATTGTATAATCGAGGTATAAGATTCACAAGATTAAGTCTATAGTTTTGGCAAAAGGCAGATTGGTACATTTTAGTATTTCAAAAGTTTTATTTTATTTTATTTTATTATGCACCTGTGGTAATAGACGCTACTAAATATTTATGTAAGGATTTTAGCCTAGGAAAACGTGGTTTTATTAATAAAATAAAACTGCACATATTTCCAAGGAAGAAAAAAATATCCCAACTCACACATCACATTCATGGATGATTTTGGAAATTTGATTCTATCTAAAAGTCTATCATATACCTCATGATTAATATTGTTCAATTAAGGGCCACATTGAGTAGCATAATGAGTAATATACCTCAATGCTTTGACATGGACTAATAAACATCTTCATGATCTGCAAGTATCTCACCCATGCATCACATTGATATATGATTTTGGAAATTTCACTCCATGTAAAGGTCTCCCATATGCCTCATAATTAATATTGTGCAATTGAGAACCACATTGAGTAGCACAGTTTTGTCGTCCTTAATTAACAATAATTTGAGAAGCGCACACATATTATTGCATTAGATTTCACCTTATGAGTAAGTTTTACTATACATGTTACAATATACCCTTAACAGGCTCATCTAAAATGTTTAAATGGATAGTTCAATAATTTATGGGACATCAGTTGACCTTAAGGATCACACTAGGTTTGGACTAGAGTTTAAATCTCAATTCCTATTTATATGAATGAGGAAAAGTTATATATGCATGAGACATAAATGGGTTAAGTCAAGTGTTTGATTGGTGGAAAAGAGTAATCGATTATCAAATCATTAAAAAATGGTAGCAACAACTTTTTTGGAAACTAACAAGAGCCGCATAGTGGCAATGTCCTCAACATTGCTAGTAGCTTTACAGCCATCTATGAACAAGAGTTTTTTTCAGGAAATTTGTTGATCTCCGCTCACAATATCCTTTCAATGAGTTTGGCCTAGAGAACTTCCCAGTTAATGCCAATACTACACAATGTGCCCATAAGTTCATTTTCAGGGTTGTAGCATGCCCAAACTATCTGCCAAGAAACATGCCCATAATTTATCTATTGTTGTGTTGCTGCCGCAACTGTTTTCCCCCCCAAATGAATGTTTTAATTTCTGGGCCCCTCCTGATTATTTTTTATGTGGCTTGATCGTTGAACTTTTAAGCTCCTTGAGCGTGTTTCCTTCCGTGTCTCTGAAGGTGGATGTCAATAATTTGTGTATGCCTTGTTCATTTTTTGGTTCGGTTTGTGAATTTGTGGTCGAAGAGAAGAAAGCTTGCTGTTCTTTAGCGCATCCTCTGTAAAAGAAGCGAGGTTGGTTACAGCCGATCCTTAGCACTGCTCAAATACCTCAGTTTCCCTTTAAGCGGGCCTTTTTTACTGCTGGATCGGGCGCTGCGAAGTTTCAACCCTTCCGCCGTTGCGGCTCCTAGACCTTTCTCTCATTCGATTTCCTGAACCGTCCGACGCCCGATTCGTTTAGTTTAAAATCGCTTGTCCATAAGCTTCCACTCGCCCGCCGTTGCGGCCAGGAGGAGACAGTTAGCTCCCGATTCAAGTGTCATCCGACGTCCGACCTTGTCTTTCCCCACCCGAACTGAGTTTTCCATCTCGTCGCCTGTCCCCTGCCATTGTTCCGTCCGCCGTTGCGGATGAGCCACCCCTCCTGGTTCCCGAAGCACTTTTCCCCCCGATGTCCGATTACCCTTTTCGCCCATGTTTCTGCTCACTCGGTTTCTATATTTCCCCGTCGTTGCGGCTCCTAAAGTCTCGTCTCATCCGATGCAGAAGTTGGTCGACCGTCGCTTATAATTTTGCCGCCCAAAGCTTAAATCGATACCTTTCGTGAGCGAACCTGGCTAGTCTCTTGCGGATTTACAACAGAGAATGTTTAAATGTTTAAAAAAAACTCCCCTTTGCGGCGAATAATGCATTGTGATTGTTTGCAGAAGGAATTCGGTGCTACTAAAGCAACCATGGGCTAAGACGTAGCTTGGTCGGACCGGAACCAGCACGATCACAAGGAAGGCAAAACGTAGAAAAGGACAAAGCAAGCAAACGAAGGAGGAACGGACAGAGGAAGACTCATCTTTTACTGTTTAGAAGATAAAACGCTCATAGAGAATGATTGGAAAAACGCAGCGGCCAGAACAAGAAGCGGAATCGTTGAAGATACCGAAAAGTCACACGCTGGGGTGGCAGCCCAAGGGGCAGCAGGGGTAGTTTAAATAGAGGTAAGGAGGACTGAAAAAAGGGCTTTTTCCCCTGGAAAACTTTGTATTTGTTTACTTATAAGATGAACTACTTCGTTTTGCATAGGAACTGCAATTTTTTGCCTGTCGGAGAGAGTGAAAAGCGAAATGTATCAATGCAAACTCAATGAATAATGTTGAAGAGGAACTATTTCATTTTCAGCTGTGTTTCATTTACTGTAAGAGTATTCGATATTCTGAACTTATGTTCTTGCTAAATGTTCTTCAGTAATTTCTGAATATTTTTTCGCTGTGGGTAATAGATGTTGTTATAAAATGATCGGCTATCTGGTTATTTGAATATCTGTAAGTGTTCATGTGCTTTAGAAGAAGTAACAGCTACCTGTGATTCTTCTTTATGTATGTGAAAATGTATTGCTCACACAAAATGATAACCTTTCTCCCTAGGGATAGTGTAGATAGTTAGCTTATTTCTTTTGTATCTGGTTTGGTTGCTCGCGAGCGCAAGACGAGAGGTAAGAACCTGCGCATCACTTTGTGATCGCTCCCTGCAGCTTGATCACCCTGCATTTAGTTAGGCACATGCATATCATTTCTTTAAATCAAAATACAAAAACTCGATGGGCTGGGCCACAACCGGTAAAGCCTTAGTTTTGTTCCTTGACCTACGGTAGACGGACCGCAAACCGGACGGATTCCCTATTTCAAACAGTCAACGGGCTAGTTGGGAACGTTGATTGGGGAGAATCCCTTACTGTTGCCGCCTGCGAATTTCCAGGCCTCAACATGTTGTTCACGCAAAAAAAATGATCCATAAATGTTTAGGAAAGCTTAGATTTGACAAATGGCTTGATGTTTGCACCCATAATGTACCCAAATTATAACAATAATGTTTCTTAGGATAGCTTGAAGTGAAGAACTTGCCCAAACCCTTTATATTACTAAATGATATTTTAACTTTTTAAGTTTATTAATCTTAAATGTGTTATAAAAGTTTATTAACCTCGAATTCTATTAAATTTGTTAATATGTTTTTTAAAATGTTGTCTTTATGTAAAACATAAAAGATCCTATAGTAGATGAGATTTCTACAAAGAACTGTGTAGAGTTTAAAGAACCGTTTCAAAGCTTTTCTTGATTTTTTCCATGTAGATATCTTAAAGTATATAAGATTTATGAAAAAAAGATGCATGAGGGTTTAAATAATCAGAATCAAAGGTAACCTTTGTGCTGCAACAAGTATACATATACAAGAAGTAAGGCCTCAGCCAGGAGTACAGATCTCATACACATCTCCATCAAAACATAAAAAGATAAGCACCAAAAGTAGCTCCCACAAACTAAACAAGAATTTGTACAGTACAAACTTCCAGTCCCCATCTCAAATCGTCTCAGCAACATGAATCCAGTCAAAAGTAGTCAAGCTGATCTAAGGAGACACTTTTGGGGAATAACTACTCAAAATAAGATCAGTGGACCAAGCCTCCCCAATCATTAAAAGGATGAAATATCACACTCAATCCCCACAAGAGGAAAGGGGTATTATATCTAAAATCAGTAGATCTAAAAGGAACCATGTCCAATGCATACATCCTCTAAGAATTCCATGAAATATAAGCACCCAGAAGATAAATTTAGTGCCTCCTTAGATAAGCTATCTGCCTTGACATTGAATTCTCTGTAGACATGGGAAGATTCGAGATGGATAAAGGAAGATTGCAGGGCAATGATCTCATGACACCAACCCTCCAAATAAAGTGCCACTAAGGCTGACTATCCGTTGAACCAGTTAATGATGGCTAAAGAGTCTACTCTGATATGTAAGTATGGAAATCCAATATATTTGGAGAAAATTAACAGTACCCAAAGAGTAAGAAGTTTAGACCGGGTGTTGGAGGCTGAGATTTTTGGATTTAGAATTCTTATGGTTCTGTATATGCTCTCCAAAGTGCTATTATGATCCTCATCAATCATTCCAAAGGTTTTGTCCAATATTTTCTAGAGATCCTTTGGATTTTTAACAGATAGTTTGAGGTAGCGCATGCTAGGAGAAAGGGCCATACACATTGTTCCAAAAGCTGCATCACATTTATTTAGCCAGTCATCTTCTCTCTCAAAGGATTCTTCACCAAGTCCAATAGACACCTCATAGAGATTTTGTCTTTTCAGAGATGCAATCATCTTCATCTTCCATTCTGAATAGTTTGTGAATAAGGTGAGAAGAGGAACTGATGAATCCAGAATTGATGAAGCCATTCGAAGTTGTACCTGCAAAAACAAAAAAGGGGCACCGTAAGGTCAACAGCCTTCACATTTCAGTTTTTCATCACACCCAGCATAGTTGATCAAGATTGATCAACAATTCCTTAACTTGGGGTATTAAGTGGTAAACCTTTTGCTTCTGGTGCAGAGTTGGAGGGAGCAATTTTGCCTAAAAATGATCCAGTAGGAGATCTGAGTAGGAAAAGTGCCTTGTCCGTTGAGGCTCTGAAACCATATTAAATTGAGCACATAGATCTGTGGACAAACACACAACTCATAGGATAGATCACACAATTTACTCAGTTATTGAAGAATGAAACAATGCAAAAATGGTTTGCAGTTGTGAATGCTTTTCGTTAATCAAAGAGTAATTAGATAATAATTACAATGAAGTACAATGGCTTAAATATGCACATGCAATTCGAATCCACATGAGGAAATTCGAAATGATAAGACTCTACTTGACTATAGGTAACTAAGACCTTGTCTAAATCATTGTCGGAGGACTCAACAGTTAACTGACCTTTTCTAAACCATTACCGGAGTTCAACGGAGTTCTAAAACACAACTCAAGTGTCTACTTCAGTGTTGACTAAGGATAATTGACTGTGGTAGGTGAGAAATGTGCCTCTCCTACATGCAGCCATGCAAACCTAGCGCTAACTGAATGTAGAGGACTAGAATTAAATGTAACTGACTCCTAACTCAGCCTGACTAGTCACTAACTGAATTCAACTGTTGAAGGTTAGTGTCGGCACTCCCAATGGCTCCTAAATCATAGGAATTGATCTAGGAGGCTCCCAAACCGATGCATGCAAGTTCAATCAGTGGCAATAGGCCTCAATTAGTGTTCCCCACACTTTAGTAACTAGAACATGTGCCCCAATTAGGCCAAGTGGACCCAATGGTGCTAGTGACTAAAAATAGATTGGATGGACTCCCAATTTAGACTTATAACCAAATTGGACAAGGGAGGATTAATAATCCTAACAGGGTTAAGGGTTACTATATTTCCCAACCTTTCTACTCACCTACAACCATGAGTTTTCCCTTCCAAATCTGTTGTCTTAGCTTCGAATTCGATTTTCTAGGTTATACACAGTTGCTAAAGGTTATGAACAATAATGGAGAGCTCTGCATAGACTACATCTGCATGCAGGAATGAGAGAATGAGGGTTGACTCCAAGGGATATGAGAAAATGGTGAAAATACAACTAGCATTACTTTTGAGATTAAAAGAAAGGACTCCTTGCTACTGAAGACTAGCTTCTAATTTGCGACATAACTATCACAAAAGTGTAGTCATCTCCATTCCTTAATAATTGCATGAAGTGAATTTTCCCACCAACCTCACACATGCATTCAATAATTGGAAAATAGTCAAAAGGAGATAATTGGCTTATTCTGTCACGTCCCCTCCCCTCTACTCGTCCAGCGGAGAGGATGCAACTACGTTGCTGCTACTGTTTGTCAGACCAAGCAATGTAGCCCCATGAAAGACATGCATACACAAATGCATAATGCAATACACAACATAAGCAAATACATTTCAACACATTCATAATGTTCATAACAATTCATAAAACAAATACAGTTGCAGGAATCAAACACACAGAGAATACTTATCTTGAGAAGAAGTTTCCCCGCAACTAGCTACCACCCAACCATAGGCCAGTGTGCTCATCAATCTCTCAGCACCATTGCCACCCCCAAGCTGGGCATGATTTCCACAAGGAACTAGGCAACAACAGGTTCACACAAAGCCAAATACACATCAAAGTCATCCAAGCCACTCACAGTTGGTTTTATCAGGCTGCTAAGGCAGTGGAAAGGTAGAATCGCTAACCTAGTGAGCTCAACCACTAAGCTATGGACACCTACACAAGATCTGGATTGGCCTCCACAATACGTACAAACCCAACACAAGGAATTATCCCCTTCTCTGCTACACAGTCTTTCAAGTCACACCTTCCCTTCCAGTGCTCTTCAGGGTGTGCATGGAAAGATAACCAGCTCCTCTTGATTTGTCTGTTAGGTTCCTCTCTTTACTAGGTTTATTAAGCCAATTCCAGGCCTCTTCCACTCCTAACCAGTTCAAAGCAACACAAGGATTTACAGAACAACAACATACAAATGTTGGGTATGAACAAAATGTTCCTGGGATCCAAAAATGAAAAATGGTAAAAAGGGGAAAACACCCTGGGATAGCAAATCTGACTTCAGGAAACACTCATGGACATTACAGGAGCAAAAACAACTTCCATTCACACCCAAATCGTGAATCCAAATTCAGAAAATGCCTATGGGAATTACGGGAGCAAAACGACTGTTATAAACCCCAATATTGAGGAGCTATCTTCACAGCCACTAACCATAACAAAAAAAATTGGTTTTAGCTTGGAGAACAATGAGGAAAATGCAGAAAATTGTGAGGGAAACACACAACAATCTCTAGCTACATGAGGAAAGGAAAAATGACCTCTTAGAACCCCCAAGTCGTGAATCTCTATTGCACATTCACTCGGCATTACAAAAAATGAAATCTCAACCATGGAGAAATGGAGGAAATTACAGAAAAACGGGATGAGAATGCCCCAGCTATCTCCAACTGCGCAAGAAAGCAAAATGCATGGGTGAATAATGGCTTAGGCATGCATTTATGAGATTTTACTTGCCCCATAAGTCAAAAACATGATTTCCAAAAATGGGTGGCTTCCCCAATTCGAAATTGACTGCCATACTCTTCCCATCCCAAGGCATTAACTACCTCAACCAATTTCTGGAAGAAATAAATCACTAGGCACAGAATACAAAATGCTAAAGCAATCAGCTTCAGGACACGAAATCCATATTAAATAATAATTTATGATATATATTGAAGATAATGAATATTACAATTGGTACTCACCTTTATAGGCTTGAGTGTGTACAACGAAAGGTCACACTCTTTTGGATACTGGTTAACTAATTTTACTTAGTATTTATTTAATATTTGTTACATTGCCGCTCCCTTTAAGGAAGCTTTGTCCTCAAAGTTGTGTTAGAGAAAGATGTAGTTGTCAGAATTGTTGAGCTTCCCATGTGGCATCTTCCTCCGGGAGGTTTTTTCCATTTTATAAGGTACTCTTTAATTACTCTCGTCCTTAATCTTCTTTCTCTGGTAGTAATGCTATATTCTCGTTCAAAAATAATTCTTCCTTCATCATCCAACATGGGAAGTAGTGTTTGTGCCTATTTGTGTTAACCTATCATCCTTTTTAAGCATGAAACATGGAAGACATTGTGGATGCGACTTGATTTTGGTAGTTCCAATTCATATGCCACGTGGTCGATCTTCTTATTGATTTGATATGGGCCATAATATCGTGGAGCTAATTTATTCTTTCCACTTTTTTTTAGTGACAATTGTTTATAGGGTTGTAATCATACAAATACCCAATCTCCAATTTCAAATTCCCTTTCTGTTCGATGTTGATCTGCTTGCTGCTTCATTCTATTCCTTGCGGTGTTTAGATTATCTTTAAGTATTTGTACAACCTTTTGATTTTCTTCTAAATGGTATTTTACTGAGGCAACCCTTGCTTGGTTGGTAATGATATCCTTCCATTTTGGGGGTGCATATCCATAGAGGGCTTGAAAAGGTGTCATTTTTGTTGATGTGTGATAAGTAGAATTTTACCACCATTCTGCAAGATGTAACCATTGAACCCTTCTATTTTGTTTGTCAGTTACAAAGCGACGAAGGTAGGTCTCTAAGCATTTGTTGACGACTTCTATCTGAGGATGATAAGATGAGCTCATGTTAAGTGTCGTTCCAATTTGCTTGCAGAATTCTCTCCAAAAATTACCTTTAAATTTGGCATCCCTATCACTCACGATAATCTTGGGGAAGCCATGCAACTTGTAGATATTTTTACAGAAGGCTTTTGTGGTTTCCTTTGCAGAATTAGTTCTCTTTACTCCTATAAAATGTGCATATTTGGTTAACTTGTCTACTAATATTAGTAATTTGTCATTCCCGTCTGATA
Organism: Pseudotsuga menziesii; assembly: GCA_001517045.1. NCBI lineage: Eukaryota > Viridiplantae > Streptophyta > Pinopsida > Pinales > Pinaceae > Pseudotsuga > Pseudotsuga menziesii. Next base: position 262,211 of record LPNX011023609.1, on the reverse strand, counting down.
TGGGTAGACCTTTAATGTGATCCATAGAAATTTCCTCCCACTCCTGGTTTGGAATATGAAATGGATGGAGTAACCAGGGGCTTGAGATATTCGTTGCTTTATTTCTCTGACAGGTGTCACACTCTGCAACATACTTGTGAATGTCAGCATTCATACGCTTTCAGAAGAATGATTGTCTTGCATTATACTAGGTTTTATAAAATCCTACCTGTCCCACGATGGGGCAGTCATGTGATTCTTTACATACCTTGGCTTTAAACTTAGAGTTTGCACTTAAGTAGAATCGTCCTTTGTACCATAAGAGGTCATTCTTGCATTCAAACTTTGGATACTGATTTATGTTTTCAATTATGGAGCAAACCGGTGCATTCTTAGCATATTCGGTTTGGATTTCGTCCAAAATTTTTGGGATTACCATTGATATGACATAGACTTGTACCTCTTCATCTTTCCTTGATATGGCATCAGTTACTACATTGTCCTTCCCTTTTTTATGTAAAATGTCCATATCGAAGGTAGAGACCTTTTCGATCCACTTTTGTTGTTCAGTAGTTAACGTCTTTTGCTGTAATAAGTGTTGTAGACTATTATGGTCTGTTCAGATTAGAAACTTGCTTCGCAACAGATATTGTCTCCATTTAGTTAACGCATGCATGATGCAAGCATTTCCTGGTTGTAGGTAGACTGCAGGAATTCTCTTTTGTTTAATTTCCTGCTTTCAAAGTGATTGGATGACCTTCTTGCATTAGCACGGCTCGTATCCCAAACCCTGAAGCATCACATTCAATTACAAATGGTTTTCAAAAATCAGGTGTTGCCAAAATGGGAGTTGAAGACATAATTTGTTTCAATGTTTCAAAGCATTTTCTAGCTTCATCGTCCCATATAAAGGAATTCCTGTTTAGGAGATTTGTTAGTGGAGCAGTGACATGTGCATAGTTCTTGATGAATCTTTGATAGTAACCTGTTAATCCCAAAAATCCTCGTAATTTTGAAACATTCTTGGGTTGGGGCCACTCCTTCATCGATTCGATCTTTCTTGGGTCCACATTGACTCCTTCCTTTGATATTATATGACCAAGATACTCTACTTCTTGCTTCCCAAATGTGCATTTTGACTTCTTTGCATAGAATTGGTTTTCTTTCAAAAGAGATATAACCTTTTCTAGTTGCTTCAAATGTTCTTTCCACATCTTTATATATATAAGGATGTCATCGAAGAATACTAACAAAAATTTCCTTAAGTAGGGCTGAAATAGTTCATTCATAGTTGCTTGGAATGTGGCGGGGGAATTAGTTAACCCGGAATGCATTACTTTGAATTCATAATGTCCTTCATGAGTTTGGAAAGCAGTCTTTGCGATATCTTCTAGTCGGACCCTGATTTGATAGTACCCTGACCTTAAATCAAGTTTTGGAAAATAATTTGCGTCACGAAGTTCATCCAGCATATCGTCGATCAAGGGAATTGGAAATTTGTTTTTAATCGTTATTTTGTTTAATCCTCAATAATCAATGCATAGCTTGAATGATCCGTCCTTCTTTCGTACTAACACGATTGGAGCTGCATGTGGGATTCTGCTCTCGGTGATGACACCACACTTCAATAAGTATTGGACTAGCCTTTCTATTTCTGTTTTGTGATGGTGGGGATATCGATAAGGTTTAACCTTGATAGGGTTTGCCTCTGATTCAACCTCGATTATGCGTTCTATACTTCTTTCAGGTGGTAGCTGCATCGATAAGTCTTCAAATGGTTTTTAAATTTCATGAGGTTTTTAAAAATGGTTTTTAATAATAATAAATTTATAAACTTTAGGTTTTTAAATTTATTATTAAACCTTTAAAATCCTAGAATTAAGCTAGATAAACTTTCAATAAAAATTAATATTCATTAATAATAACAAATTTATAAACTTTAGGTTTTTAAATTTGTTATTAGGTTTTTAAATAGTTACTAATAATAATAAAATTTTAAAAACTTTAAGTTTTTAAGTCTATTATTAATGCCTCTAAAATTGTTATTAATTATAATAATAAATTTAAAACTTTAGGGTTTTAAAGGGTTTTTAGGGTATTTGGTGGTTTTTAAAAAATCAAATTAAAAACTTTAGGAAAAATAATTAAAATCAACATTCCGGAAAAATAGGTTTAGAGATTAAGTTTTCCGCACACTTGAAGTTAAATAAAATTAATTTTTTTTTGTTAACCTAGCAAACCCTAGTCTCCGCGGCCAACCATAGATTTTCTACTCGGTTCTAGTATTTAACTTTGGTCCTCAATCTCTCCACATTCGAATGTGTCCTGATGATGGATCCTGATATGGATTCGAAACGTCGACTTGATCATTTCGATACTGTGGTTTCTCCGATTACATCACCAAGTCTTCAAATATTTGTTTATATCTCTGGAGTAATTTTTGGATTTCTTCTTTGAGCTTGTTCTGTTTGCATTCTTGTCCTTCCATTTGATGGCATTAGATCATGTATGTTGATGCTCCTTTTCGAATGAGCTTCTCCATCTGTTGAGATGAAACTACTTGTGTGTCCGGTGGTTGGAAACCATGTAGTTTATAATTTTTTCCTTGCCATTTAAACTCGATAAAGTGTTTTTGGTGATTAGCAGAGTATGTTCCCAATGTTTGCAACCATTGGACTCCTAGAACGATATCCACTCCACCTAACGATAATGTGTATAGTTCTGATTCCAAGTTGAAGTCCTGAATTTGTAGTTTCACTTTGTGACATTTTCTGACTTTTTCGATTTTCTTTCCATCTATGACAATCACTTTCATGTCCAGAACTGGATGTACAAACAACTTGAGTTTTTTGGCGACTCTTATATCAAGAAAGTTGTGAGTGCTTCCAGTTTCCACTAGCACTGTAACATTTTCATTTTTTATATGCCCTTTTAACTTGAAAGTTTGTGGTTGACTAATGCCTGTCATGGCTACTAGGGAGATTTTGGGGGTCTCATCAATTCCAGATGCAATATTTGCGGTCACCTCCTCTCCATATTCTGACTCTTCTTCTTCTTCTTCTGATTCACTATTCTCCTCTACTTGAGAAGTATATAATTTCTTTGAGCTATCCTCGAGGCGACACCTATGTTTAGGATTCCATCTGTCTCCACATTGTCGACATTTTTCTTCCCTCATTCTTTGATTTTCGAGGTTCTTCTTGTCATCCCTTCTAGGTGGAGGGATGTATTTGTTTGTATTTGCCTCTGGAGTCATCTTGATGTTTCTCTGTGGATATGACTTCCCTTTGTATGTTTGGAAGTTGTCTAACTTAGCCTCGGCTGCTTTTGCTTTCTGTCTTGCTGCCTCAACATTTGCTATGTCATGCATTTTTAACTCTTTTTGTATGTAAGGCTTTAGTCCTCCCGCGTAATTTTCTAGTCGTTGTTTGTCTGTTAATCCAAATACTCTGGTAGCGAGTGATTCCCATTGGTGTGTGAATTCTTCGACATTTCCTTTTTGCTGTAACCTAGTAAGCTTCGAGAAAAATTCTTCTTCATTGATTTCTTGAAACCTTTTGAGGAAATCATTTTTGAACAAATTCCATGTGTATGCGAAGTTATCACCTTTCCACCACATATACCAGTTATAGGCATGGTTTTCAACATGCATAGATGCATACTTCACCTTTTCTGCATTTGTTGTGATGTTATAGATATCGAAGTATTCTTCTGCTTTATTTAACCATGCTACGCATTGTTCGTCATTTCCACTTAACTTTGACATTTCTATTTTTGCTTTGGGGGGATACACTACATAACGTTGATTCCTTCTTGTCTTGTTGCATGGTGGTGATCCTAAATTGCTGGCTGAAGTACACGAAATATCTGAATCGTCTTTTTGTTTGTGGCGATATTTTGTCTTTTTCTTTTCCATCATCCCCATGAGAGTATTTAGCTTGTCATTCAGTTGGTTTTGTTTTTCCTTCATCCCATCCAATTTGTCGTCTAGCCTTCTATTGAACACTGAAACGACTTCCTCTCTGATTCCATTTTTCAACTTTGTATTGCAATTTTTTTATTTCTTCCTTTAAATCTTCCCAATGTTTGTAACCATTGGACTCCTAGAACGATATCCACTCCACCTAATGGTAATCTGTATAGTTCTGATTCCAAGTTGAAGTCCTGAATTTAGAGTTTCACTATGTGACATTTTTCGACTTTTTCGATTTTCTTTCCATCTGCGACCATCACTTTCATGTCCGGAACTGGATGTACAAACAACTTGAGTTTTCTGGCGACTCTTATATCAACAAAGTTGTGAGTGCTTCCGGTGTCCACTAGCATTATAACATTTCATTTTTTTATATGCCCTTTTAACTTGAGAATCTGTGGTTGACAAATATTAAATAAATACTAAGTAAAATTAGTTAACTAGTATTTATTTAATATTTGTTACAAATGCATAGTTGACAGCTTTATGGGTTTTCCCTTTGACATTTGCCTCAACACTATTGGCTCATGGGCTTGAATATTTTCCCTCCCTATTCCTTGTGAAATCATGCCCCCATCTCTTTAATGTTGCATTGACATAGCTAGTTGTGCGTGTTTTTATTAATTGCATTTTTACATGATGTCCGAAATTATTGTGCCATCGGCTAGCACGAATATGATCGATATCGATTTTAATTTCCGAAACATAAAACGCTAAATCCATGGCGGGGCCTTTGCTTTGAGCTCCGCACCATGATTTAATAACGCTATTTACATCATTTACAATTTAATGCTATTGGGGTCAAAACCGGGGTGTTCCATATTCAAGGGACATGACATAATTTTGGGTGAGTTCTAAGGTAGACACTTGGAAACAAAGATTAGTTTCCCATAGGCCCCCTTTCCTCTTCCCCTCAGGTGGAACCATAGCCTCTTTGGTGCTCTTTACAGAACCATTCATGGACCATTTTATTATTTATACACATAATATTTACATATATTTCGAGTTAGCATTGCAAGCCAACCATACGGTCCAAATAACATTATTTGCATCACATATGCCTATCCATTCATTAGTCGTTCCTTGGCCTTGAGCTTTGCACTAGGAATCCAAACTAGCATATTTACATCCTTTACATAATTTAATTGAATACATCACAAGGGTCAAATTGGAGGTATTATACTCACAAACCAAACAACACATGAAAACATTTCATATACCCACAGGATGAAGCAAGGACCCACCAGACTCTCAAAAGAAATTGATGTGAAGATGGTGCAGGCCTATTTTCAAAACTAATAAGAAGAAGTGAAAGCGATCAAAAAATTAGTTGAGAACAAAAATACACCGTGAGAAGAACACTGCCGCGAGGCCCTCTGCCATGATAATCAACTCGACAACAAACACTAGTAGCCATGGAGTGAGTTATGCTTATAATTATTGTGATGATTTGCACAATAAGCAAATCTCCCCTGGTTACAACAATACTTTGACCTTTTGTAACTTCCTTATGACGCAAGAGATTGTTGACCACAATTGCATGTATCACAAATCCCAGCAAGGCATATGAGAATGCAGTTTGTATAGCCGAGGAACCCAACTTTTTGATGTTTTGTGAGAGTAGAACCAGATGCAACCATTGTAAGAGGGCCATAAACGATGTTTTCATCTCTAAATTGCTCAAATCCAATAACGACGACAACATTGGAAATCAATGGCAATTTAAATAGATGTTTTTTTAAAAATTGTTTTTAATATAAAATCTAAACTACAATGTTAAAACTATAGTTAAACTAAAAAATAATCACCTACCTACTAAACTAGGATAATCACCTTTTGAAAAGTATATGTCGAGGACATAATAAACCAAAAATTTAATTCATTAAAATGATTGGATATCAACAATTTTCAAAGACTTCAATTTAAATGAAAAATTCATGAGACTATTCATTTTTTACAGCTACTATAATTTATAATCTTTTATGTAACTAGTTGTAGACACCTTTGCATCTTAAAAACGACAAGGGATGCAATACAACATATATCTATTCCTAACAAATACGAAATATAATGTTTATTAATTTTATTATTATTTATACTTAGTATAAAATAATTGTAACTAAGTTTTGATTCTATCTTCTTCCTAACTTGAGTCACGAATGACTATTTAACACATAATACATTCTATATCTCTCACATGTAATAATATACATAATTCAATTACATCAATCATATTTATTATTTATTATTAATTTATATTATTATCATTATCATATCATATTTGGTTATACATAATTCAATTACAGCAATCATATTTATTATTTATTATTAATTTATATTATTATCGTCATCATATCAAATTTGGTTATCAAAACTCTATGTATACCTCCAAAACACTTTGATATTCTAATAATATTTATTGTAAACCCATCAAAACTCTATTACAATAATCATAATTATCATTTATTATTAATTATATTTTTTCAGAAGAAAAAATACCGGTCTTTGATATTCATAAGAATTAAAAGACATGATATACATAACCATCAGCGAACAGAAGCTGGAGACATGTCCTAATCCACTCATAGACAAGAAACAAAAACTATCAGCAAGCAGTCATGTGAACAAATAACATAAAGTCTGATCATTGCAAACTTTTCTCATCATCCCTGAAAGTTCAGGTCAGAAATACTTCAAGTAAGATGGTGATCAACATGCAAACCATCCAGAGCAAAAACCTGCTTGCTGATAGGCTTCCAAATTGACAGGCAGAAAACACAAATAATACATATAAATAAGATGCTGAATGATAAATAATAATGCATCTAAAAAAGTCTGTAATGACCATTCTCTATGGCCTTCCCATCCAAATATTCAGTGAAAAGTGCAAAACCAATGTCCAAGTTCACAACCTGCATTGATAGACTATCAGCCAGCACATTGTGCTCGCGGAAGATATGCATGAAAATCACCTGAGGGGCCAATCGTTGCATATTTTTAATATCTTCGCACCAATGAATTAGTGAGGGCAGATCAAGGGCAGATAGATCATTAATACATGATATGATTACCATAGAATCCCCATAAATCGAATGTATGGGTAATCCCATCATGTTGCTCACCCTTAGTACAGCCCATAATGCCAAAAGTTCAGCCCTTGTGTTTGTACAACTGCCACATCCCAATGAGAAACAGTAATAATGGGTTTCACTTAAATAGATCACAAACCCAGCTCCTCCCGCCTTCACAATAGCTGCTCCATCAAAATACCTGCAAGGGAAGACATGATTCGGTTTTGGTCCAATCTGTCTGCACTTTTTTACTTTTTTAGGCACAGGGAAAAGGTAAATATAGCTCTCGACTCTGGAAATAAGGACCGATGCACAAGGTTTCAAATTCTCAAAGATACAGTTATTGCGGGAGATCCAGATATACCAGAAGATAAACAGAGGTATATATCTAAAGGGAGCAGAGCTGGAAATGTTATGTAACCACAGAGATAAAAAAGACTGGACAAAGCTGAAGGGTGGAAGAGAAAAACCAAAACGAGCTGAAAAGTATGTAAAAATGTGCATCGAGAAGGGGCAATGTAAGAAAAGGTGCCTAACATCTTCAAAATTGCTCTCACAGTGGACGCACCTACTCGGTCCAGAGTACCCACGAGACTGTAGGTGGTCCCAAGTAAGGATCTTCCCATTAACCAAGAGCCAGCAAAAGCAAACAAGTTTTGATGGAATGTTGAGTTTCCAAAGAGAGTCAAGAACTGGAAGATGATCCCTAGCAAAAAAGTTTTCAAAAATGCAATCGTACCCTTTAGCAGCACTAATATGGCCCACGAAGTTACTGTGGGACCAGAGGAGGGTATCCGGGGAGTCCTTCAGTCTGATCCTATTAAATTCCAAGCCTTTAATATAAGAATCCCACAGAGCTTTCCATTCAGCACCGAGGTCTAACTCTTCAGCAGAAAACCAATAGCCATCAGCAAATGAGGTGAAATTTCTAGCTTGTTCGAGGGTGGAGATCCCATAATCTGCCAGGTAGTCTCTCAAATCTGCCGGGATAGTGAAGGTGGTATCCATGCCAGCCACTGGATCCACCCCTAAAAAAACCTCCGAACCACTGCCCACTTGCCAAAGTATACCTCTCCCAATCCAAGGTAGAGTCTTAATAAAGCCTTTCCAAATAGGCGAGGCAACCCTGTAACAAAATTTCTTATTGCGTAACCAAGTGTGCAATGGCAGGTTCCTCATATACTTCGTAGTAAGGAGGTGAGACCAAATACCAGTACTGTTCAGAGCATACCAGAATTTTTTCAATCTCAATGAAAGGCTAAAACAAAGAAGATGCTTCATACCCCAGCCCCCAAGAGCAACAGGACGAGCCAGAAGGTGCCAATCCACAAGGTGAAACTTCTTCTGATGAGAAGAAGACCCCCACAGGAAAGAGAAGATTAATTTCCTGAGTTTATCTAATATGGATGATGGAATCGGCACCAGGGCCATCCAGTAAACAGGAAAACTGGATAGGACAAAACGAATCAGAACCAGGCAGCCTCCCAAAGAAAGGAGTCTATAAGTCCAGTGATTAATACGCTTCTCAAATCTAGATAAGAGCCAATGCCAATCTCGGACTAAGTAACCCGAGGGCTTCAGGAAGTATCCAAGATAGGTAAAGCCTTGATTGAGATGTGAAAATCTGTAAGGTAGGAGACCAGTAATCCTGCCAAGAAGGGCAGCATCCAAATCATAGTGAAGAAAATAGGATTTATCCAGATTAATCCTCATTATGGAGGCCTCACAGAATAAATCTAGCAAAACTTTGAAAGCAACCCACTCTTCGTAAGAACCCATACCGAATATGATAACATCATCAACAAACAATAAATGGGTGAGGGAGAGGTGATTTGATATCTTTATTCCCTTAATTTTATCGTTTCTCTTGGCGTCTTCAAGAAGAAGGCTGAGTCCTTCGATGACTAAAATGAAGAGGAGGGGGGATAAAGGGTAGCCCTGCCTGATTCCACGGGAAGCCTGAAAGAAAGATGAGGGAGAACCATTGACAAGAACGACGAAATTAGAAGATGAGATACACCCCATGATCCAATTAACTCCCACAAGTGGAACCCCTATCTAAATGAGAATCAAGCAGATGTAGGTCCAATTGACCCTATCAAATGCCTTTGTTAGATCCAGCTTGAGAATGAGGGCACATTTCTTCTTCGATTTAATAGTATGAAGGACTTCTTGGGTGGTGGCAATAGGTTCTAAAATCTGACGGTTCTTCAAAAAGCCAAACTGCTGAGGAGAGATAGCAGAGTCTAAAAAGGGCTTGAGTCTCATAGCTACAATATTTGAAATCAGTTTGTAACACAGGTTGCACAACGAAATAGGTCGGAAATCATCAAAAGAAACGGGAAGATCGGTTTTAGGAATAAGAGCTAGAAAGGTTGAATTTAATGAAGGGGGAACTCTATCGGAGAGTCTAGAGGATTCCACTAACGTCATAAGATCAGGGCCCAGAAGATCAAGAAAGGATAGATAGAACTCCACCGACCATCCATCAGGTCCAGGTGCTTTATCCTTTTTGAAGGTCTTTAAAGCCTTTTCCACTTCAGAAAGAGAAATAGGGCAAGTAAAGGCTTCTGTATCCCCACCAGAAATAAAAGAAGGGAAAAGGCGTAGAACCTTCAACTGATCCGAGAGATTAGTAGTGTGATCATCAGCAAATATTTGTTCAAAATGACGGACCCCAAGTGCTTTTAAACCATGATCATCCGATACCCAGTTACCTGCTTCATCCTTCAAACTCCAAATGGCATTTTGATTTTTACGTGTCGATGCCACCGCATGAAAAAATTTGGTATTGGCATCCCCTTCCAAGGCCCAAGTGATCCTGCTTTGTAGTCTAGCCGAGGAAATCTCATGATCCAGCTGAATTTGTAGTTCAGCTTTAAGAGAGCTCAATCTGCTTTGCTGTTCCATAGATAATAAAGCAGATTGGGAGGAAAGTAGAAGAGAGTTTATTTCTTCCTCCAAGAGAACAGATCGGTCCATCATCTTGAGAGTTTCTGCTTTTGTCCAAGCTTTTACTTTGACTTTTAAAAGGCGCAGCATAGAAGGGAGCTTATTCAAATCATCCAATGAATCATCAGAAGGGATCAGAGGCCATTCTGATTTAACCATATTAACAAAGCCCGTATTCGCTAACCATGTATGATTGAACTTGAAAGGATACAAGCAAGTAGACGGCTGATCAATCCATTCAAGTAAGATAGGGAAATGGTCAGATAATCCGCATCTGTGAGCCCAAACTCGATGTCTAGATAGAGAATTGATGAGTTGATCCGAAAGCAAGAAGCGATCCAGTCTTTTTGAGATTCCATCTACCCCAATCCTCCCATTTATCTAGGTGGGGCCAGCATATGGTGAGGCAATATCCACAAGATGATGCTCTGCAAATAACTGTGCAAATAATTAATATTTATTATTAATTATATTATTATTTTTTTTAACAAAAACAGAAAGAGGGGGTTGTATTAACAGGCTGTGCACAGCCATTCATTACATTTCCGAAGGGAGATATATAGCCGGGATGGCACATAGACAACAAACCATACAAAGTCTATTTCCCAAAACAGAGAGCATAAAATTGCTTCTGAACTGCAAACTAAACGAGTTGTAAAAACCCTCACGAACTGACTACATAACCGAGTGCAGAAAAACATCATTCATACAAAATTTTGAAACTAAAACCCCTTACTAAACTGAAAGAAAGACAGACAATGAAATTCAGTTGCCTCTAAACTGGCGAGGCTGCTGTACTGATTCCTCTTCCATGGGCTGGGAGGCTGAGGCGTTATTTCCATTTACCCTGCTCTCCTGGTTCATTGAAACAAGCCTTTGAAGGTCGGCTTCAATACGCTCAACTCTGCCCAAGAGTTCACGCAGGTTGCTATCCAAATCTTCGGTGCGGGCTCCATTGTCACTGACATCCTGAGAGATCCTGCAAATAGTCTCGCTTATCCCCTTTATTTCCTTGGCTGAGTCTCTATTCTCCTTCACCCCTATAGCAGTCAGTTCATACACCCTTCGAAGGTTCTTCATAAAATCCTGCAAGCCGAGATTATTCCCCAAGTGCGCCATAATACCAGGGTCGGACGGAATTGCCAGACGAGACAGCCGATACTGCAATGCTTGCTGGTGACCTGACTCACTCCCGTTTTCAACCTGAGAATCACTTTCCCAAAGAACAGAAGGACGAGACTGACAGAGGGCTAGCTAGGAGAGATTTTCGTCAACAGTAGCTTGGGTGAAGGGCTGCGCCGGCCAAGAAGAAACCTGAGGGCTCCCAATTCCAATTACATCGGCTTCTTGCAGAAGGAAGGAAGGGGCTGTTAACAGACCCTCAGCGAAAACATGAGGCGAAATAATGCTGAAGTTCGACATGGAGACAGAGAAGGAAGAGCCTCGATCGTGCGAGGAAGAGAGACTCTTAATTGAACGCCGGAGGGGAGTTAAATGCTCATCAGCTGAGGGGAGAAAGGCTGAACACGCGGCCATCACAAGGGGTAAGACATGACGGGGAAATAAATGCTGGAGGCCGCCAAAACGATGGGGAGGGTGACGGCTGGAAGGGAGGAAGAGGCTAGAAGAGGGGGGCCGGAATAAGGGAAGGAGAGGGAGAAATATGGAAGGAAAAGGGAGAATGGGTAAGGAGGGAGGAGGAGGGATAAGGCGAGAGAGAGAGGAAACCAAAGAGCTAAGGTAGGATAAAACCAATATCACTATTCGATGATCCTTGAGAGGGTGGAGATCCTCTTCGACAGCTTGCTTGTTCTTGATTTGATGAAGGTTCCTTATGGTCCTTTTCATGGAATAACTTTGAAGATGGGAAGATCATCATCCTGACTATAATGGCCTTGAGGGAGACTAGCTCCTACGTTGGCCATCGCATCTGTTTCTTTGTTGATCTGGCGTAGAATGTGATAAAATTCAAAGTGCTGGGACAGAAGAAGTTGAGCCTTTTTATATAATCGACGGCATTTAATGTCTCCTGTAGGATACCCATTAATCATCTTATAGATGACATGTCTTGAATCGCCGAAAACCAGAACTTTTTGGAGTTTTTTGGTCCGAATGAGGTGTAGACCCTGGAGAAGCGCCATCCATTCTGCTTCATTATTAGTTCTCGATCCAAGACCCCAAGCGAATCGATGTTCCACTTGTCCTCCGGGATCCACTAGGATCCCCCGCATTAATTATATTATTATTATCATCGTATCAGATTTGGTTATCAAAACTCTATACATAAGTCCAAAATATTAGATACTTTAATAATATTTTATATTAATTATATTATTATCATCATCGTATCAGATTTGGTTATCAAAACTCTATACATAAGTCCAAAATATTAGATACTTTAATAATATTTATTGCAAACACATCGAAGTCTATGCTCTATTGTATTAAAAATACACATTATTACAATAAAGAAAGCAAAAAAGAAGAAGGAAAATCTACACACATTAAAGAAAGGAAAAAAAAACCCTTGCATGACATTTATATTTCTTTATGTCTTATATGTTTGGAAGTATCAATCTTCTAAAAAGATTCCTATGGTGTGTCTTAATAACAATATGGCGTGTCTTAATAACAAGTTTAATGTTTATAGAAGTTCTAAAAATTAAAGTGGATAATGTCTATTAAACTATAAAAATAATATTTCTCTTATGTTAGTGTATTTTCGGCGTTATTCAGTTTAGATAGTTGTAGTTTTTATGTTAATCGACACTATGCTGTCAATAGGGGTCCTGGTAGCGACATGACCCTCAATTCGTCAATTTTGATGTGGGTGGGAAAGCAATGTAACAGCATTAGGACCATAGTAGGAACAGAGGTATTAGGGGGAGCAGGAGGCTTTGGAAAAACTCTGTATTTTTTTGGCAAAACAGTTCAGGTCAAGTCCCGGACTGAGTTTCGCTGGACTGGACTAATGCCTCCCTGTTTTTGGGTCGGCTTTAGATGTTTTTGCTCTATAATTTGGCTTCTGTATAATAATGCATGTTTTATTTAAAAAAAACTATAAAAATATAAAAATAAATAAAATTTTAAATATTGTTTTTAGGTTCTATAATGATTTGTTTATAAGGAGTATTTTGGACCTACACTATAGTGTGGAGTTTAGAAACTTATAGAAATTTTGAGTACACACTTCATCTATTCTTACATGATTTAAATAATAATTTGTTGTTTTTCTCCACATAAGTTTAGAAACTTATAGAAATTTTGAGTACACACTTCATCTATTCTTACATGATTTAATCTATTCTTACATGATTTAAATAATAATTTGTTGTATGAAAAACAATGAACTTAAATAGAGGTTGAATGGAGATGGTTGTTGTGAATAATAATTTATTTAATTAAAGGATGGTTGAAACAATTGAAAAATAATAAAAGTCTCGTATGGTTAGAAAAAATCAGAATAAAATAATAAAATATTTCTAAGTGGTGTGTCATTGTATTAATTTTATAGACATGACAAAGCACATCCAATAAATAAGTTTAATCACTTGGCGTTGCATCACATTTAGTTAGGTCATGACAATAAATAAGGGGAGGGCTTTGTTATTTGGTTTTACATTTGAAATTGACTTGGTACCTTCAGTGTGGGAAGGATGCAACAAAGGATTTGGAGCAGGGGTTGATTTGATCATTCTCTTTGCAGTTATGGTAGTATAAATTTTTATTACTTTGTAAGTAAATGATGGGATTGAGTATTTCATTTCAATTATAGCGTTTTAGAAGAAGCATTGTCAATATATTTGATTTAATTGGAAGACTGGTGTATTCTTTCGGACAAACTTGAAATTTCACATAGAGCAATTGGCACACATGCATAAAACTATATTGGACATTTGCTCATAATGCCCAAGTATGGAGGACCAATCGCTATAGTCACCTATCATCATCCCCATGGCACCAAAGCATGTAAGCAATCCTTCTAACGAGAACTATCATGATTCTTCTATTGGCTAGAAGCTTAAGCATCATGCTTTTCTTTTGTCCTCTTATCTCTTCTGCTCTTAGATCAGTTTATGGGCCAATAGTGTCTAGACTACGATTCTTGTCAAATGTTGTCGAGCAAATTTTCACAGATTTTGTAAAACTTAGAGCTTATGTGGGCACAATAATTTTTTTATTAACTTAGAGCTTATGTGGGCACAATAATTTTTTTATTATGATTTGGGTCTAGGTTACTTTGTTTTGGCTACATTAGTCCAAAATGACTATTACTATTACTAGACAAATTCTTCTAAGACAATATAATCTCTTATTTAAAAAATAAATAAAAATAAAATATAATAAGAAAATATCTTGTAATGAAATGAAAATTTGATCTCATTTATTTAATGAAATGAAACAACTAAATAATAACAATAATAAAAAAGAGTTGTATGTGGTTTAGTCTCATCTTTATAAAATATTAAAAATAATAATATTAAATTTGAATTAATTAAATATATAATATGTAAGTTAATAAAATAATGAAATGATGGGGCAAGTGAGGCCCTTATATAACAATGTATTTCCATGAGAGGATTTGACCTCGAGACCTTTTACTCACAACTTATAGCACTCAACCACTTCAGCTTGCCCAACAAGCTACAACTTAAGTTATAATTATAATTACGATGCAACTTTTTTCTCTAATTCTTTTATTTTACTTTTTAAATATTAACATATTGTAAATATATTATAAGCAAACAAATCAAATCCAAAAAAATAGTAAAAAATTATATAGGTAAAAATCACCATTATATTTGATATTGATAATTTTTTAAAATATTAAAAGAAATTACAAAATTTAGAAAAAAATCATATATATATATAAAGAGAGAGAGAGAGAGAGAGAGAGAGAGAGAGAGACTGGAAAATATAGAATTAAGAAAAAGGTTGTGCATAACCATTCATTACAAAAAGAGGGGAAGCATGTTTCTTGTTGTGTACCATAACATGAGAATGATAAATTTTGACAAATTTATGGTTCTGTAAAGTGCAAAAATACATTTAAAGGGTAGCAGAAAGGGAAAACTACATCTTCTTGCCTTTCTGAACAATTGGTTGAGTAATTGAAACTTTCTCCATATGGCGAGCACCATCATCAAGCGATTCTTGGCAATGGCGACACTGGTTCATTTTGTCAAGCTTCAACACTTCTTCTTTTATAATGTCCACAATTCCCATAAGCTCCTTAAAATCTCGGTTGTGGTCGTCGATCCTGGAGTTATGATAGCCAATTTGAGTAGTGATATACCGAATATCTAAGGTCATTTCCCTGTTATTTTTCACCCTTACATCAACAAAATCAGAGACCCTGTGTAAATGCCGTTTGATGTCTTCCTGGCCATAATTGAGGCTAGTGAACCTTGCATCTATGTCCTCCTTAGAAATTGAAAGTGTTGGGGTTGTTCCGGACCAGGACAAGGAACCTGCAAACAAACGCTACAAATGCACAACTTCTTCTTCTTCTTTTGAACCAACATACAATGAACCAGAATGTTGGCTTCCGTCACAATTTACCCACTTTGCCATTTCACTTGTGTGGGCTGCCTCGACGAGACCCTGGGGTACAAAAGCCAGAGGAGGGTAGTTAATGCCTACTAGAGGAGGGTACCACTTGGCATGTCGATGCTTACACGTCTTTATGAACATCGAAAACGCGTCACGAGTGTTGGACGAAGAGGGAGGGAGAACATCCATGGGGGTGAGGTTAGGGAACGAATTTAGACCTTTTTTTACCATTGTAAACTATATCACCTTGGGGTATTTTAGCTCCTTGGTTGCCTAGCTTATCAACTATGCCATTATTCTCTCTAAGAATGAGGAAAAAAAAGACTTGAGGGGGAGAGTTTAGGAGACGCATCTGTCGTAGATTCTTTTGCATATGATTGAGCCCTTATTGTAGCCGGTTCTCATCTTTTGTATAACTTATCTCGTGTCGCCAAAGACCATTATCATGGGAATGGTCTTTCCAGAAGCTAATTCCAAGCAGTGATAAAGTGATAACCATTCCACTTCATTCTTTGATTTTGTACCAAAACCCTAGGAAAAAGACTTGACTATATTTCATCCAAAGAGAGACAAAATTACATTTTGTAGATATACATTTCTGCATATATGAGTAAAGAAAATCAACATAGTATGAGCTGATAAAATCAGACCCATAACATACACCATAAAAAAGACAGTAAACTGTCAGCAGTCCAAGGTCACCATAGCCCTGTCAAAAAAATAAAAACTGTCCACATGAGCACTCTCTAGTGTTTCGATGCCAAAATATCTCCAAACATATAGTTCTATCCAAAAAACAGACCACTAAACTATCTTTGCACTCAAAAAAATAGTTCATAGGAAAATATAGGAGATCGTCGCAACAGAGATTACCAACCAATCCCACAAGAAATCTATCAAGTATAAAGTGATGCATAATAGAAAAAACACCTGAAAAAGTAGAGTATTTTGAGCAAGTGAAAATTATATTGGAGCCGCCACCTCTATAAAAGGTCGGTAAAAATATTCATATACATAATTTTCTACCCGTTCCTTAATCTTCCACAATCCCGTAGCCAATTGGAGCCCCTCCTTCGAGGCTGAGTCTGCTTAGCAGTTGTTTTTCCTATAAACATGTTCACATGAAACCATTTCAAAAGAATCCATGACTGCCAATATAGAAAGTAGAATGTTTTCAAGACGTAAATCTCTGTATATTTGAATCCTCTTAGTCCAATTTATCACATTCAACGAGTCTCCAAAAACCTTTAAAGTTCTACACCCCTTCTCTGCTGCAAAAATGAGTAGTAATTTTAAGCTTAAGAGTTCTGTATAATTGTTCCTACCCTCGCCCAAACCTACTATTAACTCAAATGAGTGATTTTCAGCCAGAAATAGAATCGTTCCCCCCCACATAGATTATTCTGTGATGCTCCATCAAAAAAAACTCAAGGACTGGTCCTATCAATGTTTAGTGTCAAAACCGCCCCCTGCTTTGCAGCCCTGATATGTGGAGGGAAGGCTTGAACAATCCCACATTCCAAAATTGCAGTAATGGTCGGTGTGCATATTTTATCATTGAAAACATTGTTGTTCCTATCCAGCCAAATGCCCCAAGTCACCAACAAAGGAAGGGCTGTCATAACTTCCAGGTTTTCAGACCTTCTCCAGCTTTCCTAAGCTAAAAGAACCAAAGCCCCTTCTCACCTACATTCCGGTCCCAAACCCAAAGTCTTCACACATTGTTTCCACACCTCCAAGCAGTATGGGCATTTTAAGAAAAGATGAGTCACAGATTTCCATCTGCCCTGCACAGTGCACACCACCCAGGTCCATAAAAACCTCTCTTTTGTAGATTATCCCAAATAGGGACCTTATTTTCTAACACACACCACCAGAAGAGTCTTGTTTTGGGAGGGCTGTGAATCTTCCACAGCTTCTTCCACCACCACGCAATCCCTTGCTCAAAACCAAGAACACTAAGTTTTAAGTATCCCTCCTTTGGAGTATATTCCCACCTGGGGCCGAGTCCCAAATGAGCTCATCCTCTCTATCCCGTAGTTGTACCTGAGAAAGGTTCAGTATACCAAAAAAACGTGTCAGTTCTTCCTCCTCCTGTTCGGATAGCTCAAATGAGTTTTCTGGTAGCCATGACTGAGTCCATATATTTTCCTGTACCGATGCAGCAAGTTGGGAAACGTAATAGATTTTTCTTTGTCTTAAAGCTTCCACCATATATTCTGAGAGTCTATGTTGTTGATTACAACCTACCCACGGGTCCTCCCCCACCCTCAACTTCCTCCCAAATCTGATATTCCATACCAGACTTTCTTCAATAACATTAAAGTTTTTTACAACCCGCCTTCCAAATGACCGAGCCACCCGGATGAACTTTATTGTTCTTTCTACTCCAATCCTCCATAGAGTTTGGCGTAATGTACTTCTCCACCACAACTCTAGTCCACAAATTTTCCGCATAAACCAAACGCCACCCTCCCTTAGCAGCTAGGGCTTTGGCAAAAATAAAAATATTTTTGAGACCCCATCCCCCCAGTGCTTTGGGCACCGCCATCTTCTCCCATCTAACCCAAGGGGCCACATGTACCTCCTTATTTCTACTCCAAAGGAAACGAAAGCATATCCTGCGAGCCTCCTCCAATATGCCCTTAGGAATCCAAGACAGCGACATCCAATAAATTGGAATTATTTCCAGGACAACTTTTACGATAACCAATGGACCAGCTCTGGAGAGCCATTTGTGACTCCAGGATTTTAGTCGCTTCTCCAGGTTTTCTAACAGCCATTTCCAATCCTTCTTCAAGTAGTCATTTGGTTTCAAGAAAAACCCAAGATATTTGAGTCCTCCATCCAAGACCTCCTGCCAAAAAGGGAATGTGACTGAGATGTGTCTTGTTTCCTCAACATCAAGCTTATGTGTGGACAAGGTGGATTTGTCCGCATTTATTTCCATACCAGTTGCAGTTGCAAAAAGGACCAAAATTTCCGAGATAGTATCCACATCCTGAACTATTCCAGAGCAGAAAATTAGAACATCATCCACAAATAATAAATGTGTTATCTGCAAGTGTTGAGAGATCTGGATCTTGTTCAAATTTCCCACCCTACGAGCCTCCCTTAATAATCTACTTATTCCTTCAGCCACTAGGAGCAATAGTAATGGTGACAAGGGGAATCCTTGGCGAAGACCTCTCTCTGCATGAAAAAAGGGTGAGGCAACTCCGTTGATGAGAACTGAAAAAGAGACAATTGTGATACAACTCATGATCCACCTGATAAAAGCAATACCAAACCCAAGGTGAATTAGTAGCATACGAATGTATAACCAACTTAACTTATCATAGGCTTTTGAGAGATCGATCTTAAGTATGGCCCCCTTTATGTTTTTGGTTTTCATGCTATGCAGACCTTCCTGCGCAACCCCAATGGCCTCATGAATTTGTCTTCCCTCCAGAAAACCAAATCGTTCAGCCGATATACGTTCTGACAAGATACCCTTCAACATACGAACAATATTTCGACACCACTTTATAGATACAATTGCAATGTGAGATGGGCCTGAAATCATTCAATGATAGAGGATTATCAACCTTTGGGATCAGGGCTAAGAAAGTTGAGTTAAAACTGGCTGGGATCCTGCCATAAAGGCGAGTGTCCTCTACCACCTTTAGTATATCACCCCCCAGGAGATCAAATAGGTCAATGAAAAATTCAATGGTCCACCCATTTGGACCTGGACTTTTGTGCTTCTGAAAACTCTGTAAAGCACCTTGAGTTCTTCTTCAGTGACTTCTTCCATCAAAGCTAAGTTTTCCTCCTCCTCCACAAAACGGGGGAATAACTGAGCAATATGCATGATCTCTGTAATAGATGCCCTATCACGGGCTCGAAATAAATTCTGAAAATGTTCTACCCCTATCCTTGCCATACCTTGAAAGGATTCCTGACGCCCACCCCGATCATCCTCTAAGCACCAGATGGTATTAAGAGATTTCCTTCCCTTGGCATAAGCATGAAATTTTTTTGTATTTTCATCCCCGCATTCTGGACAGATGGCACTGCTCTTTAGTCTCCAAGTCTCCTCCCTTTCAAGTAGAATAGTGTTCCTTCTCCACTCCAACCTAGTCAATGATTCTTTGTCCTCTTTGGGTCAACATCCCCCTCCCTCCAAATCCAAGGTTTCATAAATTTCCTGTTCAATCATCTTTAGTTCTTGATCTTCTCTGCTTCTCTTATCAGCTGCCCAACTTTTTATATGTGCCTTGATATTATGGAAGTTTGCAGCAAACTGAAAAGCAATAGTTAGCCTGCTGTCCGGGTCGAAAGGGACCCAATGAGAGTAGATCAGCTGCCAAAAAGTGTCATCCTTAAGCCAAGACTTGTTAAATTTCATAGGGTTAGGTGGTTTTACAGGCCCATTCCTATATTCCAGAAAGATGGGAAAAAGATCATAGCGCCCCTCGCTCCCAACCCATTAACGAATGAAATGATGTATGTCCATCATTTTTTCAGTAACCAGAAAACGATCCAGTCTCTTGGCAACCCGCCCCTCCCCACATCTATTATTTTTCCAAGTGGGTTTAATCTTTATAGGTTCAATATACAGGCAGTTTATCTCAACTATCTTATGTGTGAAGTACTCTGTCAACATATCAGAACGGGCATTAGGCCCCCGCACCTCGGCTTGCCCCAGAGATAAATTTAGATCCCCTCCTAGGACCACCATATCACCTCTCAGAATAGAATTATTAAACAAACTGTCCCAAAGAGAGATTCTAATCAGGGAAGGTCCATAGACATTGCAAACATCAACAGGATCCCCCTAATCCAATCCCTTAAAAGTCATCCCTAATACAGAATCCATACCCCATATATTTAAGACCTTAACCGTGCATGTATTCCAACCCATGGTAAGCCCCTCAGAGTGGCCACGCACATCCAAGGTCTCGAACTACCAACCCGAGAACCAACTTTCCAACTTGCTTTTTGCCACATCACCTAACCCTAAAGTTTCTTGAAGCATAATCACATCTGGGTGTTCCAGATCCACCACCGTCCTGAGCGCTGATTTTTTATCGGGACCAGCCAGACCCCTACAATGAAAGGACATGATCTTCATCGACGTCCCTTATTTTGGGCATTCACTACTCTAAGTGCCCATTCAATTGATTGTTGTTTACCCTCTTGTAGATCCTTCCGAGCTCAAGAATGTTCTTTTGCCAGGAAAGATGTTTAGCCCCTCCCATGGGATGATGGGTAGGATAATTTGCCCAAACCCCCCGAGGCTATCTTCGTGCACGACCTAAGAAAATACCCTGAGTCTGAGGAACCTTGTGGAGAAGGAGTTGACCTAGACCCTTCCTCACCAGATTCCAGTACCATAGGAGAGCCAATTTCCTCAATCTTTGCAACCGAGTGGGGGGTGGAGACCACTAAGGGTTGATGAGAAATGGATAAATTCTTTAATTTGTTCCCCATCCAATCCATCCTATACAAATTTAAATAATTAGCAAATAAATTTATGGATGGAGAAAGGGTGAAAGAAGAGGTACCCAAAGGGGAAGCCCCTTGAACAGTAGCACCCTCTGCAACATTCCCTTCGACCATGGGCAGATAAATCGGCAGTTCCTTCGTAGCATCACAAACTGGTACCTCGACACCCTCGGACACCTCATATGGCCCAGTAGACAACGATACAGCCTCCCCTCTCCCAGAGTCGAACCCTCTAGTTCTCCTCTGATTACCACGTCAATTAATCATTCGCACCCCCAAACTGCAATCAACTGCCAGATGTCCATATGCATGACACTGTTGACATCTAAATGGAACATTCTCATAATCTAATCTCTGAATAAAAAAAACTCTCGCCCCATGATAAATGGATTTCCTCATACAACCCCTCCTGAATATTGATATTCACCAAGATCCAAGCCACCCGAAGTTGTTTTTTAATCTTGAAAGACAAATCTGCTTCCAGAAAGGACCCCAAGATATTACCAATGCTAATGAAGTGATCCTCAGGCCAATACTACCGCGGAAGACCTGGAAGCCTAACCCAAAGAGGCACCACATCTACCCTTTCCCGACTGGCATCAAAGGATGGAATCCAAGGTTTTAGTAGCATAGGGCTTTGATCCAGAGACCAATTTCTTTCCAAAACCCATTTCACATGATCAGTCTATGAGAAAGTGAGAGAAAACCACCCACGAGTGAGGCCCTCCAGGTTAGGAACCTCCCCTAGGGCTTCCAACCAACACGC
This sequence comes from Pseudotsuga menziesii, assembly GCA_001517045.1. NCBI lineage: Eukaryota > Viridiplantae > Streptophyta > Pinopsida > Pinales > Pinaceae > Pseudotsuga > Pseudotsuga menziesii. Next base: position 240,427 of record LPNX011023609.1, on the reverse strand, counting down.
CTCTGCCCATTTTTCAATCACTTGCAACGAGCAATTTTTCCCTATAACTGTCCCCACCACAGAGAATTTAGCCATATGTTCAATTTGAGCCCACCTTATGTCCTCCCCAAGTGCGTAGGAGCAGGCCACCCACCTCTTTTGCGCAAAAGCCTTCCTTCGTCTGGCCGCGCCCTTGCTATCGATTCTGCCCCCATACGAGTCCTGCCTAACCCGCGGCTCTCCTTACCAAGGAGATTTTGAGCCACCCGAGATGTTCTCTAAACGCTGGAGCCCTATCACTGCCGCTGGCGCTTCGTTCCTCAACACCCTTCGCCCCGACAGATCCGTAAAAAAAACCTCCACACCTTCAACAAGAGTCTTCTTCCCCACCTGTAAACCTACCACACCCTTGGAAGTCGCCATAACCCCATACACCCCACGAGCCTCTAGAAAAACCTCTGAATTCACAAAAGGGTCATCCGACAGAGAGACTGGCGGAAGCGAAGAAAAAAGGGAGGACGGCGAGAATGCCTCCACCGGCACAGAAGGCGGAGATGCGACAAAAAAACCATCTTCCTAGCAGGAAGGAACCTCCACATAATCATGATTAAATCCACCGGTCGTAATGCTAAAGATGCCCTCCAACATAGGGTCGTTGGAGTAGTCCACCAGATGTTCATCCCCCATTGTTCCACCGAGGATAAAACAGTAAAACGACCCAAAATAGGAAGGGTAAAAGAGTAAAAAAACAAGTTTTACCTGTGAGTAAACAGACCTTCGACAAACTCCAACCACAAGAATGCCTTCTTCATACCCCACACGGACATCGGTCTATGAGCCGGTTGACACGTCACTTAGCATACTGCCCTCACGCCCCATTCCCCGACAGTTAGCAGGAAAGGCATGCACGCCCGCCAAAGTCAAGCCCAACCGGACTCAGTTCTCCATCGCCTCACACTCACCAAACCCTAGACAACTCCCCAAATTTCAAAGAAAAGGCTTTCTTTATCCCTCCCACACCTATCTCTCGTACTGTCTTAATATATATTATTATTAATATACGAATAAAATATTTTTATAGGCCAACAATATATGTATTTATAACTAAACATGAAATTACATTTTAAAATTGTATATTGTATATACCCATAAAAATTATACACAACTCTCTCCAAACAACCAAACTCGTTTTTGACATACCTTGAGATGTATGAACATAAATTTGTTAATATAATTTTTTTAATTTATTAATATAATTTTTTGTGAAGCTAAATTAAGAGTAATCAATTTATCAAACCGTCCTTTATTTTGTATTTCCTTAATATCGATAAACATCAAATTCCAATATAGTATAAGATCGTGGATCGAATTTTCCTTTTTGTGATGTCCTCTTGTCTCCCACCAATATAGTATAAGCTCAAGGATCGAATTTTTCTTTTAGCTTTCTTGAAAGTAGCTTTTGATGTAATTTTGGAAAAAAAAATTCGTAACATGGGCTATAGAACCTTGAATGGTTTATTAAGCTTATGAATTATATCTATTGTTTTTTGAAAGCAGGATTTGTTATAGTGTTTGAAAATTTTGGAAAGAGGATTGAAGAAATATGGACAACTTTTGTAGTAATATTTTGAATTTAGAGTTAGAGTTCTAAGGTCAATGATATGGAATTAAAATTAAAAATTAGCAATGCATGTCATTGTGTATTAGCACTTTGCATGCATGCGATTGTGTATTAGCAATGGAATGATTTTGAATTGTGTACATTTTCATTAACACTTTAAATATAGATTACATCGCATATGGTGCTTATGTTTGGGAGACATTTTACAAGGCAGACCAAGTAGAAGCTAAATAGTGTAAACGTGGATGTTGTAGCTTATGACAATAATCATGTACGACTCGAATAGTTATAGTTTAGTTATACAAAATAATGAAATGATGGGGCAAGTCAGGCCCTTATATAACAATGTATTTCTACAAGAGGATTTGACCATGAGACCTTTTACTCACAACTTATAGCACTCAACCACTTGAGCTAGCCCAACAAGCTACAACTTGAGTTATAATTATACTTATGATGCAACTTTTTTCTCTAATTCTTCTATTTTATTTTTTAAATATTGAATATTGTAAATATATTGTAAGCAAACAAATAAAATCCAAAAAAAAAGTAAAAAATGATATAGGTAAAAATCACCATTATATTTGATATTGGTCATTTTTTTAAATATTAAAAGAAATTACAAAATTTAGAAAAAATCATATATATATATATAGACTGACGTTAATTTATTGGTCTTAATATCAGTGTGAATATTAAAGTTAATATATATATAGAAACTGGAAAATATAGTATTAAGAAAAAGGTTGTGCATAACCATTCATTACAAAAAGAGGCGCAGCATGTTTCTTGTTGTGTACCATAACATGAGAATGATAAATTTTGACAAATTGATGGTTCTGTAGAGTGCAAAAATACATTTAAAGGGTAGCAGAAAGGGAAAACTACATCTTCTTTCCTTTTTGAACAATTTGTTGAGTAACTAAAACTTCCTCCATATGGCGAGCACCATCATCAGACGATTCTTGGCAATGGCTACATTGATTCATTTTGTCAAGCTTCAACACTTCTTCTTTTATAATGTCCACAATTCCCATAAGCTCCTTCAAATCCCAGTTGTGGTCGTTGATCCTGGAGTTATGATATTAGCCAATTTGAGTAGTGATATGTCGAATATCTAAGGTCATTTCCCTGTTATCTTTCACCCTTACATCAACGAAATCAGAGACCCTGTGTAAATGTTGTTTGATGTCTTCCTAGCCATACTTGAGGCTAGTGAACCCTGCGTCTATGTCCTTCTTATACATTGAAAGTGTTGGGGTTGTTCCGGACTAAGACAAGAAACCTGCAAACAAACCCTACAAATGCACAACTTTGTCTTCTTCTTTTGAACCAACATACAATGAACTGGAATGTTGGCTTCCGTCGCAATTTACCCACTCTGCCATTTCACTTGTGTGAGCTGCCTCAACAAGACCTTGGGGTATAGAAGCCAAAGGAGGGTAGTTAATGCCAACCAAAGGAGGGTACCACTTGGCAGGTCGATTCTTGCACGTCTTTATGGACATCGAAAAACACGTCGCGAGTGTTCGGGGAAGAGGGAGGGAGAACATCCATGGGGGTGAGGTTAGGGAACAGATTTACACCTTTTTTTACCATTGTAAACCATATCACCTTAGGGTCTTTTAGCTCCTTGGTTGGCTAGCTTATCAACTATGCCATTATTCTCTCTAAGAATGAGAAAAAATAAGACTTGAGGGGGAGAGTTTAGGAGACGGATCTGCCGTAGATTCTTTTGCATATGATTGAGCCCTTATTGTAGCCAGTTCTCATCTTCTGTATAACTTATCTTGAGTTGCCAAAGACCATTATCTTGGGAATGGTCTTTCCAGAAGCTAATTCCAAGCGGTGATAAAGTGATAACCATTCCGCTTCATTCTTTGATTTTGTAACAAAACCCCAGGAAAAAAAATTGACTATATTTCCTCTGAGATTGAAGATGATCCCTCCCACGCCTTTTTTTTCCTTGGAAAAAAAGCAAAAATTTATTTCATCCAAAGAGAGACAAAATTACATTTTGTAGATATACATTTCTGCATATATGAATAAAGAAAATCAACATAGTATGAGCTGATAAAATCAGACCCATAACATACACCATAAAAAAGACAGTAAATTGTCAGCAGTCCAAGGTCACCATAGCCTTGTCAAAAAATAAAAACTGTCCACATGAACACTCTCCAGTGTTCCGATGCCAAAATATCTCCAAACATATAGTTCTGTCCAAAAAATAGACCACTAAACTATCTTTGCACTCAAAAAAATAGTTCGTAGGAAAATATAGAAGATCGCCGCAACAGAGATTATCGGCCAATCTCACAAGAAATCTGTCAAGTATAAACTGATGCATACCAAAAAAAAATGCCTGAAAAAGTAGAGTATTTTGAGCCAGTGAAAATTATATTGGAGTCGTCGCTTCTATAAAAGGCCGGTGAAAATATTCATATAAAGAATTTTCTACCTGTTCCTTAATCTTTCACAAGCCCGTAGCCAATTGGAGCCCCTCCTTCGAGGCTGAGTTCGCTTGGCAGTTGTTTTACCTGTAAACATGTTCACATGAAACCATTTCAAAAGGATCCATAACTGCCAAGACAGAAAGTAAAATGTTTTCAAGACGTAAATCTCTGCATATTTGAATCCTCTTAGACCAATTTATCACATTCAACGAGTCTCCAAAAACCTTTAAAGTTCTACGCCCCTTCTCTGCTGCAAAAATGAGTAGTAATTTTAAGCTTAAGAGTTTTGCATAATTGTTCCTACCCTCACCCAAACCTACTATCAACTCAAATGAGTGATTTTCAGCTAGAAATAGAATCACTCCCCCCCCCCCGCAACATAGATTATTATGTGATGCTCCATCAAAAAAACCCCAAGGAGTGGTCCTATAAATGTTTAGTGTCAAAATCTCCCTCTGCTTTGCAGCCCTGATGTATGGAGGGAAGGCTTGAACAATCCCACATTCCAAAATTGTAGTAATGGTCGGTGTGCATATTTTATCATTGAAAACATTGTTGTTCCCTGCTAGCCAAATGCCCCAAGTCACCAATAAAGGAAGGGTTGTCATAACTTCCAGGTTTTCAGACCTTCTCTAGCTTTCCCAAGCTAAAAGAACCGAAGCCCCTTCTCACCTACATTCTAGTCCCAAACCCAAAATCTTCACACATTCTTTCCACACCTCTAAGCAGTATGGGCATTTTAAGAAAAGACGAGTCACAGATTCCTCGTCTGCCCCGCACAGTGCACACCACCAGGTCCGTAAAAACCTCTCTTTTGAAGATTATCCCACATAGGGACCTTATTTTATAACACACACCACCAGAAGAGTCCTATTTTGGGAGCGCTGTGAATCTTCCACAGCTTCTTCCACCACCACGCAATCCATTGCTAAAAAACCAAGAACACTAAGTTTTAAGTATCGCTCCTTTGGAGTATATTCCCACCTAGGGCCGACTCCCAAATGAGCTCGTCCTCTCTATCCCGCAGTTGTACCCGAGAAAGGTTCAGTATACCAAAAAAACATGTCAGTTCTTCCTCCTCTTGCTCAGATATCTCAAATGAGTTTTTCGATAGCCATGACTGGGTCCATCTATTTTCCTGTACCGATGCAGCAAGTTGGGAAAGGTAATAGATTTCTCTTTGTCTTAAAGCTTCCACCATATATTCTGAGAGTCTATGCTGTTAATTACAACCTACCCATGGGTCCTCCCCCACCCTCAACTTCCTCCCATTTTTGATATTCCATACCAGACTTTCTTCAATAACATCAAAGGTTTTTACGACCCGCCTTCCAAATGACCGAGCCATCCAGATGAACTTTATTGTTCTTTCTAATCCAATCCTCCGCAAAGTTTGGAGTAATGTACTTATCCACCACAACTATAGTCCACAAATTTTTGGCATGAACCAAATGCCACCCTCCCTTAGCAGCTAGGGATTTGGCAAAAAGAAAAATACTTTTGCGACCCCATCCCCCCAGTGCTTTGGGCACCGCCACCTCCTCCCATTTGACCCACGGGGCCACCTATACCTCCTTATTTCCGCTCCAAAGGAAACGAAAGCATAACCTGTGAGCCTCCTCCAGTATGCCCTTAGGAATCCAAGAGAGCGACATCCAATAATCTGGAATTGCTTCCAGGACAGCTTTCACCATAACCAATCGACCAGCTCTGGAGAGCCATTTGTGACTCCAGGATTTTAGTTGCTTCTGCAGTTTTTCTAACAGCCATTTCCAATCCTTCTTCAAGTAGTCATTTGGTTTCAAGAAAAAAGACAAGATATTTGAGTCCTCCATCCAAGACCTCCCGCTGAAAAGGTAATGTGATTGAGATGTGTCTTGTTTCCTCAGCATCAGCTTATGTGTGGACAAGGTGGATTTGTCCGCATTTATTTCCATACCAATTGCAGTTGCAAAAAGGACCAAAATTTCCGAGATAGTATCCACATCTTGAACTGTTCCAGAGCAGAAAATTAGAACATCATCCACAAATAATAAATGTGTTATCTGCAAGTGCTGAGAGATCTAGAATTCGTTCAAATTTCCCACCCTACGAGCCTCCCTAAATAATCTACTTAGTCCTTCAGCCACTAGGATAAATAGTAATGGTGACAAGGGGCATCCCTAGCGAAGACCTCTCTCCGCATGAAAAAAGGGCGAGGCAACTCCGTTAATGAGAATCGAAAAAGAGACAATTGCGATACAACTCATGATCCACCTAATAAAAGCAATACCAAACCCAAGGTGAATTAGTAGCATACGAATGTATAACCAACTTACCTTATCATAGGCTTTTGAGAGATCAATCTTAAGTATGGCTCCCTTTATGTTTTTGGTTTTCATGCTATGCATACGTTTCTGAGCAACCCCAATGGCCTCGTGAATCTGTCTTCTCTCCAGAAAACCAAATTGTCGGTTGATATATGTTATGACAAGATACCCTTCAATCTACAAGCAATATTTCGAGACCACTTTGTAGATACAATTGCAACGTGAGATGGGCCTGAAATCATTCAATGATAGAGGATTATCAACCTTTGGGATCAAGGCTAAGAAAATCGAGCTAAAACTGGCTGGGATCCTACCATTAAGACGAGTATCCTCTACCACCTTTAGTATATCACCCCCTAGGAGATCAAATAGGTCAATGAAAAATTCAATGGTCCACCCATTTGGACTTGGAATTTTGTCCTTCTGAAAAATGTGTAAAGCCACCTTGAGTTCTTCTTCAGTGACTTCTTCCATCAAAGTTAAGTTTTCCTCCTCCTCCACAAAATGGGGGAATAACTGAGCAATACGCACGTTCTCTACAATAGATGCCCTATCAAGGGGTCATAATAAATTCTAAAAATGTTCTACCCCTGTCCTTGCCATACCTTCAAAGGATTCCTGGCGCCCACCCCAATGATCCTCTAAGCACTAGATGGTATTAATAGATTTCCTTCCCCTGGTATAAGCATGGAATTTTTTTCTATTTTCATCCCCGCATTCAAGCCATATGGCCCTACTCTTTAGTCTCCAAGTCTCCTCCCTTTCAAGTAGAATAGTGTTCCTTCTCCCCTCCAACCTAGTCAATGATTCTTTGTCCTCTTGGGTCAACATGCCCCCTCCCTCCAAATCCAAGGTTTCAGAAATTTCCCATTCAATCATCTTTAGTTCTTGATCTTCTCTGGTTCTCTTATCAGCTGCCCAACTTTTTATATGTGCCTTGATATTATGGAAGTTTGCATCAAAATGAAAAGCAATAGTTAGCCTGCTGTCTGGGTCGAAAGGGACCCAGTGAGAGTAAATCAGCTGCTGAAAAGTGTCATCCTTAAGCCAAGTCTTGTTAAATTTCATAGGGTTGGGCGTTTTATAGGCCCATTCCTATATTCCAGAAAGATGGGAAAATGATCAGAGCGCCCCCCACTCCCAACCCATTTACGAATGAAATGATGTTTGTCCATCATTTTTTTCAATAACCAGAAAATGATCTGGCCTCTTGGCAACCCGCCCTTCCCCACATCTATTATCTTTCCAAGTGGGTTCAATCTTTATAGGTTCAATATCCAACCAGTTTCTCTCAACTAGCTTATGTGTGAAGTACTCTGTCAACAAATCAAAACGGGCATTAGTCCCCCACAACTCGGCCTGCCCCAAAGAGAAATTTAGATCCCCTCCTAAGACCACCATATCACCTCTCAGAATAGAATTATCAAACTGTCCCGAAAAGGGATTCTAATTAGGTAAGGTCCATAGACATTGAAAACATCAACTAGATCCCCCTGATCCCTTAAAAGTCATCCCTAATACAGAATCCATACTCCATATATTTAAGACCTTAACCGTGTGTGTATTCCACCCCATGGCAAGTCCCCAGAGTTGCCACGCACATCCAAGGTCTCGAATTGCCAACCCTATAACCAACTTTGCAACTTGCTTTTTACCACATCACCTAACCCTAAATTTTCTCGAAGCATAATCACATCCAAGTGTTCCAAATCCACCACCCTCCTGAGCGCTGATCTTTTATGGGGACCAGCCAGACCCCTGCAATGAAAGGACATGATCTTCATTGACGACCCTTCTTCTGGGCATGCACTGCTCTAAATGCTCATTCAATTGACTGTTGTTTACCCTCTTGTATATCCTTCCAAACTTGAGATTGTACTTTTGCCATGAAAGACGTTAAGCCCCTCCCTTGGGACGATGGGTAGGATAATTTTCCCAAACCCCCCGAGGCTTTGTTTGTACACGACCTAAGAAAATGCCTCTAGTATGAGGAACCCTGTGGAGAAGGAGTTGACCTAGACCCTTCCTCACTGGATTCCAGTACCATAGGAGAGCCAATTTCCTCAATCTATGAAACATAGTTGGGGGTGGAGACCACTAAGGGTTGATGAGAAATGGATAAATTCTTTAATTTGTTCCCCATCCAATCCATCCTAGACAAATTTAAATAATTAGCAAATAAATTTATGGATGGAGAAAGGGTGAAAGAAGAGGTACTCGAAGGGGAAGCATCCTGAACAGTAGCACCCTCCGCAACATTCCCTTTGACCATGGGTAGAGAAATCGACAATTCCTCCGCAACATCACAGACCAGTACCTCGACACCCTCAGACACCTCATATGGCCTAGTAGACGACGATACAGGATCCCCTCTCCCAGAGCCAGACCCTCTAGTTCCCCTTTGATTACCATGTCCATTAAACATTCGCACCCCCAAACTGCCATCAACCGCTGAATGTCCATATGCATGACACCGCCGACATTGAAATGGAACATTCTCATAATCCAATCTCTTAATAAAAAAACTCTCGCCCCATGATAAATGGATTTCCTCATACAACCCCTCCCAACTATTGATATTCACCAAGATCCAAGCCACCCAATGTTGTTTTTTAATCTAGAAAGATAAATCTGCTACCCGAAAGGACCCCAAGATATTACCAATGCTAATGGAGTGATCCTCAGACCAATACTATCGTAGAAGACCTGGAAGCCTAACCCAAAAAGGCACCACATCTACCCTTTCCCGACTGGCATCAAAGGATGGAATCCAAGGTTTTAGTAGCACAGGGATTTGATCCAGAGACCAATTTCTTTCCAAAACCTATTTCACATGATCAAGCTGTGAGAAAGTGAGAGCAAACCACCCATGAGTGACGCCCTCCAGCTCAAGAACCTCCCCTAAGGCTTCCAACCAACACGCCTCTGCCCATTTTTCAATCACCTGTAACGAGCAAATTTTCCTTATAACTCTCCCCACCACAAATAATTTAGCCATATGTTCAATTTGAGCCCACCTTATGTCCTCCCCAAGTGCGTAGGAGCAGGCCAGCCTTACCTTGCAGTAGTAGGCCATATAAAGTTTAGGTAGGGATCGTAATGCTCAGGTTAGGAGGGCGATGAAATAGATATGCCTTTAAAGATTGGTAAGGTAAGGCCCGGGAAGGCTAATTGTATCCTAAGGAGCAGCACGTAGTCCCATTTCTCCATAGTAACCCTTGCCCTGCTTAAGCCAGGGACTTCTTCTAGGTATGTCCAGGAAGGCAATAAGGTCTCTCCCTTCAGGTATAGTACTTTCTTAACTTTGTTTCCCATAAGGATAAACGTCCATGAAATGCTAAAGTAGCCGATTCCAAGATTTGACATCCAGTTGTCCCTATGGTTTACTTATATGCTTCTAAAAAGCCTCTCACCTAGTATTTTACCATTCCCCTTGGAATGTTTTCAGTCGCAGCCTAGTCAGCCTTGCATTGATGCCTTATCAAGAATGCCAATCAGTTAGTTAGATCAAGCTTGTAAATAGTTATTGCCTTATTACTTGTCCCACTAAGCACCCAGCCTTCATTAACCCGAAGGTTTTCATGGATCCAATTCCTTGCCTAGGATACTCAACTGGGCGCTTGTTCCGGATACTTGGCTTTGATCCCGGACTCAGTTGGTCCGCTCGAGCTCAACTTGGATACTTTAGCTCCCCGGCTGGGGCGGAAACAGTTTATTTTATTTTATTTACATATATGAATTTAAGAGGAATGCATATTACTTTCAATAAAAAAATTATGCTTGTAACTCTATATCCTCTAATATAGTTATGATTTTTTTTATTTTTTTTTTAATGTGTAAAAAAATCGTGAGTTTTGACGTATATTAGTTTCAATTTTTTTAGTTTTTTCTATGAAATTTAAAATTGAAAAAATGTTTTTATTAGTCCCTACATGTGACTATATGTTTCACTTCACTCTATTAGTTTGGCAAAGAAACCAAAAGTTCCTATAAAGTTTGAGAAAATTAATATTAATATGTTTTTATTTATTCTATTTATTTTCATATGTGTTGATTTTTTATTGGCCTATAGGCTTTGAAAAAGGCAATCAACACTAGTTAAAAGTTGAGAGGATTTGAATTAACGCTCCAAGAAGATTTAGCGCGTTCCAAGAAGCTTGGTTGTTTGTGGTGGAAGTTCTTTGGAAGTTCTCTCAGTCAATTGGCTCTTGGCTCTGCTTGGCTTCCAATTTGAGTCCTTTTCTCTGTTGGGATAGAGTGATGACGTTTTTCGGTCATTTGTAGTGATTGGTATTGTTGCTTTTATGGTGGATATTTGCTGCGTTCTGGATGGACCGTTTAGTTCTAGTGGAGGATTCATATCCCAGTGAAGGTGGCTCTCTTTGTGCATGCTCGTCTTGCTTGCAGGGTCGATGCTCTATCCTGGCCTATGTAAGGTTTATTCCTAGTGGTTCCCGAGCTTATGGATCCATGTTATGAGATTGGCCTGTCTCCTCTGGAATTTGACAATTTGATTGAGTTTTTCTGGGGGCCTTCAGCCGGTCTTGTCTCTGTTTCCTAGTTTGTGAATTTCTTGGATCTAGTCCCGATCTGCTCCTAGTCTTTCTGTACGTTATTTTTTGGTGAAAGCTTTGGTTTCAAATTTCAAATTTTGTTATCCTTCTTTATTTGGTTTAGGGTGCATTTGTGGTGGAGTCCTCATGGATCCTGGTGGGGTTCCTCCACTCCCCTTTCCTCCTGAATTGGAGGCTTTTAAGAAGTTGATTGCTTCTTCTGGAAAGAGGAATGGGGGAGGTTCTCAAAAATTCGTCAAGAAGGTTGATATCCCATCAGTTGAACTCCCTGTTGAATGGACCTATCACTCGGCTCTTAATCTGGCTGAACGGGGGCTTATTGGTCAATTTTCCGGCCTTTAGCCCTCCCCTAAGGCAACCGATGGTTGGGTACAGAGGAATTGGAGGCCTCTAGTTTCAGCAAATATCCGTAGCCATTTTGTTGGACGAGGTTTCTTTGTGTTTGTATTTGACTCTGTGGAGGATTGAGCTCTGATATTTTGGAATGGCCCATACTTCATGGGTCCTCATGGACTTTACTTGAATAAGTGGACCCCTGACTTTGACCCCCCTCAGGATGCTCCATCTGTTGTCCCTGTATGGGTAAGACTTCTACATCTCCCTTTACATTGTTGGATTTAGAATCTCTGGAAATCATTAGGAACAAGCTTGGAAAATTTATTGATAGGGTTTAGAGGAAAGACCAGTTTTCTTGTGCTAGAATATGTGTAGAGGTCGATTTGGAGATAGGTCTTCTCGAAGCAATCCAGTTAACAGTTGCAGAGTGGTCCTATATTCAGGAGTTGGATTATGAGAAAATCCTGTTTAAATGCATATTTTGTCATGGTTAAGGGCATTTTGCTTGAAATTGCAAAAAAAGACTTGAAGAAGTCATCATAGTTGAGAAAGAAGATCGGTGGACCCAAGTCCAAAAAGGAAACTCCAATCAAGGTTCTAGAAAGAAAGGGAAAGAAATTAAATCCGTGTCAGGCATTCCTGCAGCTGGGAAACTATTGAGGCCTAGAAATTCGCAGGCAACAACAGCAAGGGATTCTCCCCAGTCAACGTTCCCAACTAGCCCGTGACTGTTTGGTGTAGGGAATCCATCCGGTTTGCGGTCCGACTACCGTAGGTCAAGTAACAAAAAACAAAAGGTTTTACCGGTTGCGGCCTGGTCCACCGTATATTTTTGTATTTTCGACTTAAAGTATGAAATGCAAGTGCCTAATGAACAATGCAGGGTGATGAAGGATGCAAGGAGCCATCACAATGTGATGCGCAGGTTCTTACCTCTCGTCTTAGGATTCGCGAGCATCTAAATCACATATGCAGCAATAAAGCCAATCTATCCGTCTATCTATCTATCTATCTATCCCCGGGGAGCCAAATTGAAACTTATTTATGAGTAATGCGTAATGTGCATGCATTATAACGAGAAATTACAGGTAGCTGATATTCCTTCCTACAACACATGAACGATTGAAATATTTAGACAACCAGGTAGCCAATTGTTTAATGAACAACATCCATTACTCATGGTGGTGATCTCATAGAATAAACTAGAAATCATTCAAACAAGAAAATAGGCTCTAAGAGTTAGAACGATCTCACAGTTAATGGACACAAAGCTGGAAAAACAAAATAGTTCATCTTTCCGCAATCCACATCATAACATTTGAAAGTCCCACCACTCTTTCTCCAACAGGCAAACAATAATTCTTTATTGCAAAAAAAAGTAGTTCTTCTTACAATATTGCTTTACATGTCTAACTGGGAAAAAGCCCCTATTCCTTCTAAGCCTTCTACATTTATACAAGAAGGGCGAGACTGTTGGGATGCCCAAAGTAACCTTTGGGCTTCCCAACTCTTCACCTTCAATGTTTCACTTTTCTCAAATGTTTTGACAAAATCGTTACAAATTACAATAGTGACCAATCCTTTACAAGGAGAGTCCCACTTGGGTGTCCAGAAACTTCTTCCACGCCAAAGCTTCAGAGGCGATGCCTTCAAAGGCACAAGGTTCCAGAAACTGAATGTTGATCTCAAACTTCGCAGCCTGGTTCTTTATAGCCTCAATTTTGGCTGTGCTCAATCGAAGCTGATCCTCCAAAAGCTGCACACTAATGGCTGAATGATCTACTTCACTCCTTAAGATCTGATGATCCAGGGCTTTAATATGCTGAACTTTCGCTTCCTACTCTTGATATCTCTTCTGCAACATCTCCACAAATGAGTTGTGGTCCGGGAAAACATCAAGCCTCTGTTCAGCCTCTATTTGGCACCGATTGTAGGTAATAAGGATCCTCCTTGAAAAACTCTGTGCATGCTCCTTTCGTCTTTTTAACGGCTTTTTTGAAATCCTCTGCGGTATTTATAGCAAACTCCAGTAAGTCATAATCTTGCTTGAGGGCCTGTTTATCCTTCGATGGCAGCTCTGCTGGAGTTTCTTCATTATTTTCCAGCCTTGCCATTCTTGCAGTCAGAACTTCAAGGACGTCCTGAGATCTATCAACAAAGTAAGAGGAGGTTTCCAGGATTTCCTCTAATCGGCCATCTACCTGCAGAACTTTACATCTCTCCTCTTCTATGGCAGTTTGCAGCTGCAGCATCTTGGCCTTTTGTGGCAACACATGCTCTTTGAATGGTTGGAGATTGACCTGCTACTCCCTTGCTTCCTCTAAAGCAGTGGCTAAAGAAGAAATCTGCTCTTGAAGCTTTCTCTCTTGTTCTTGAGCTTGTTTCTCATTTGCTTCTAAGGCGGTCTTTTGTTGCTCTAAGTCTCCTATCTTTCCCAGCAACTGTTCTTTCTCCACCCGAAGCTCTTGATACTCTCGCTGCACTCTCTTTAGACACTCCTGTGTAGTTTCCCTAACTTGTCTTCCCACTTGGAGGAGCCGCAGTTCATCTTTTGAAGATTTCATTTCTTCTTTCATGTCCTCATATTTCCTTTTCAGCTTGTTGCTTTCCTCTCTCTCCTTCCTTAGTGTGTCCTTCAGTTGAGCAGAGGACTTCTTGGATTGCTCCAAGTCTATCATAATCTTGTCCATATTATCCTCCGAGGCATGGATTCGTGCAGCTATCTCTAATGGTGAATCTTGGATCTCGGTCTGTTCCAAATACAACGGGTGTATCTGTTATCATTTTTCCAGACAGACCTCCTGTTTCGACCTTCTTCTCCGTTCTCTTCACTATTATCTTTGTCTCCCTGTCATAGAAAACGGTATTGAAATCAGGGATTTCTTCTCCTTTCTTCTGTACGAAAGGGACTAGCTTCAGTGTAGGGACCACAGACTGTCCACGTGTGCTAGCAGTCGGTACTTCTAGGTCCTGAACCTCAGGGGTCCCCATGTCCTGGGTCTGTCCTCCGGCTGTGTCAGAGGCTGACTGTTCTATCTCTGTCTGTGTCAGCGTTAGCCTCTTTGCTTCTTGCTTTTGTAGCTCCTCATCAAGCTTCTTTTTTCTTTCTTCTTCTTCTTTTCTCGCGTCTTCTTCTGCTTTTTGGGATGCTTCTTGGGCAGCTTTTCTTTTTTCTTCTTCTTCTCCCTGCAGCTTCCTGTGCCAACCTTTGGGCATCTTCAATTCTCTTTCTTGCTTGTTCATCAGCTTTGGCTTGTTCATCCGCTCCCTTCCCACCTTTTGTGGTAATCTTCTTCTTGAACCTTCTCCTTAAGGCTGTTAGATTCAACGCACTGCGAAAGACGAATTCTTCCCTATCCCAATGGTGGGTGTATTCAAAATGTACGTTGTTTTCCTTGCAATGTTCAGCTACTTTACCGCGGGAGTCATTTCGATGGAATGGCATCTTGCCAAAATGAAACCTTTCTAATTCTTCTACGAACTCATCAACTTTTTTCACTCTAGTAAACCTGTAACTTCCTAACTTAAAGGGCAAAGGAGGATAGGCGGTCTTCTTATGCTCAAACAGAAAGCTCCCTATTCCATCCAGGAAGACTTGCCTGACGGCCTCCTTATGGATGATGTAGTCTGTGGCGTATTGGGGTAATAAGGAGGGCGCTCTAGAACCCTCGAACATTCTGAAGTAAAGGCCATCCTCGGTCAAATAATACTCTGCATATTCTTCAATCATTTGCAGTGCCTCTTCTGACATGCAGTTACCTTCCTTCAGAAAAATGAGGCTGTACAATGGCATGATGAAGTGTTCGCAGACTTCCCGGTAATGACTGTGGTACTTGTGTGCCCACAGTGGCTTATATGCAGAATACACCGGCATCCTTTCTCTATCCCAGATACACCGTAGTCCAGGGAAAGGCTGATTTCACAATATACAGTTGACAAGTATGGAACTCATGTAGAATTCAGACCTCTTTTAGGATACTCCTCCCAAAGCTAAAGCCAAGTAGGCAGAGAGACTATTTGATACTATGTTGGCCCAGTTGAAAATAGTCCCCTGGGTTGCAACATAAAAAATAATGGGCATCCATTCCAATTTGAAGAACCTGCCATGGGCTCTCCCAAAAATCCTGTTAAGCATTAAAGCTATGAACCTATATGGGGTCCTTAAGCTTGCTGTGTCATAATCACCCGTTGGCCTGGTCTTGAAATGTTTTCCAGGCAACAACATTCTTTTAAGAGTCTCAACCAGGTCCATTCTAACATTGTTCAGCCAATCATCAGATAAAAACACTTGTGCTTCTGGCAGGTGGCATGCCAGGGCTACATATCCTGGGCTATAGGTAGCATAGCCCTGTTTGTCAACGTTCTCTAGGATCATCGTTGTTACATCTGCCCGGGGCAGAATCCAACCAATTACTTCAGAGCATGGGAATAGCTCTGGTCTTGTAGCGATCTTCATCAGCGAAGATCTCTCGATGTTTGCATATATGCTTTCTTCCTCCAAGCCCATATCGGGCACTTCCCTGCAGGTGATTAACCTATATATCTCCCCCCACTGGTATTCAGGTTCGACACCAGATATACACTTGGTGTCCTCATATATGTATTCAGTTTTGGTGACAACTTCCACTTTTGGGTCCTCTTCAACTACAGGGGCTTTCTTCTTCTGTCGCTTTGAGATTCTGAATTCAGAGTCTTCCTGTTATACATACATTTTATCATCATCAAGACTTTTCCACCTAAGTTGCAAATATTGAGACACAATGTGTAGTGTTCAGTTACTTTGCCTATGTTTAACATGATGGAAATTAGTCAAATGAAGCACATATATGAAAGCTAACACTGCTTCTCAATACCAAAACAATTCTAACAATAAAAATCCAGTGGGAAGCAAATCTACATAAAATTGAAGAAAACTCGGGTTATTCACGGGCGCCATGATCATCGTGCTGCGCGGGAATGACAGTGGAAAATATTCAAGCTTTTCAGCAGTGCTTTAACAAAATACTACCCATGCGATTATGACCAACAAACTAAAAGCAGTGACATATCCTCTTCCACCAGCTTGGGGTTCGAAACTGAACGTGAATGGGGTCGCGCGGAACCGCGTAGGCAAAAACGGCTGGGGTTTGATGAAGCGGGTAGCATGAAAACAAAGGGGGAGAGGGAAACCATTTCAAGTGCCACAGGAAGGCCAAGAAAGCCTCCCCATGCAAAACACCATCACACAGGGCGGATTGGTGCAGACAACGTAACGACCGTCTGCACCAAACCCCCATTACTAAGCGCAGGGTCGCATAACAAATGGTTGTGGGAAAAACTACTGAGTGGGTTAAACAGCCCCCCCCTCCCGTGGACAGTAACGCCACAAAATCCCCAATATATAGGCATGTAACTTAACGGGGCAAGGGAAAATAGTCGCGGGAAAAACCCAACCGTAGAAAAACAACCAAAAGCTCGAACGGAACGGGATAAGCAACGAGGAGCCTACCTAGCAACGCTGCGTGAATGGCGGGAAAAAAACAGTCAAGCCTCCACAGTTGAGCCACCTGGATGCGGGTACCGACAACGGGGTCCTTGTGAGCTTGTGAGAATGACAACGCAATAATGACAGAGCCCGATAGTTGAAAAATAATAGAACAATGAACAAGCCTGACCCCATTCATATATATACAAACGTAAGCGGCGGGGAAAAATTAAAAGATCGGACGACGGAGAGAAATGGGTCCGACGTCGAAAGCCTAACTCCTTCTGCAACGTCGGGTGACCAAACCATTACTCCATCCACGGGGATAACCGAGAGACAAACAATAACGCGTGTCGGAGCTTTAAAACATCGAAGCGAAAGCGGAACGGGAGCCGCAACGGTGGATATATAAAGGACAAGTCATTTCGCCATAGGCAAATTCTTTATCGGAGGAGAAAACCACTAACTGACCGGAAGGATAATGCTTTTCACAGCTGCAACGGTGGAGGAACAAAGTACATCACACCCCGCCAATAAGGTCCGAATCGGAAGAGAAAACAACTAAAGGCTCGGAAAGGTAATGCATTTGGAAGCCGCAACGGTGGAAAACCAAAACTGAAGGAGAAGCGAAAACAACCATGCGAGGTTTGAAAAGTCAAAGCGAAAATCGGGAGACTTTGCGATTTACCGTCCGCAACTACAGAATCCAAAGTAACAACACATTTCGATTCGCAATGAAAACTCAGTCGATTAAGCCAAATAAATCGGAGAAGAATACGAAGCCAAGACTGATTATTTTGCCGCAACGGCAGGGGCACCAACCAAATAAACTTCTGATTCGACCATGCTGAAAACGCATTCAAAAGCAACGATAGAGTCTGGACAAACGGTGGATTATTTCAAGCGTTAGAGGAAGAATCATAACAAGTGGTAGATCAATCCAAGCATTAGAAAATCATTCTGAAAAATCATTAGATCAAATCAAAGAACAAAAATCAAACTAATCCAAGCAAAAGGAGGGTCCTAATTTTTTTGGGAATTTTGGGAAAATTGTTGCCGCTACAACAAAAACCAATTTCTTCTCATGCTGTTGTCTCTCCCATGGCTCTCCCTAGTTCCTTTTCTGTTTTAAGTTCCTCTGAAACTATCCTTGAATAAGGTGAAATGGAGCAATTAGATGTGCATGATTTGTTTTCAAATGAAAACATTTCTTCAAAGGAACAAGATGGTCCTTGTTTTTTGAACCCTTCTTTGGTTGGTGGTTCTCCTCTTTCCCCTCCTAAAGATGTTAGCTCCCCTCCCTCTTATGCAGACATTGCTCGAAAGAAGCAAGGAGTTAGCTCTGGTTCTTCAGAAGATGAGTCCTTTGAGCAATCCAAAAAGGGTATGAAGTCCAAGAAGGAGATTCGGGAAGAAGAGGCAGAAAGGCTTAAGACTCAAGGTAGTCAGGCTACTATAAAGATGTCTTACAGAAGGAACAAGATAAATAGGCCTCCTAAGGGAGTAATTACTCCCTCTCCTTTGGGCAAGTAATGCAGATAAACTCTTGCAACTATAGGGGTTTGGGAAACTCATCTAAAGCCGAAGCTATCAAAGATTTATTGAAACTATCCCCTTCTGAAACCCTATTACTCCAAGAGACCAAAATTAAGGGGGAATCTCTCCTTCTCATCAGTAAAAACAAATGGAATCTTAATTCAGGTAAAATTGTTAGCGCTAGAGGCTCCTGCAAGGGACTTGCAACTCTTTGGCGCGATGAGAATTTTCAGTTAAAAAAATGGTATTCAACTCAGCATTGTTTATTTACAGAGTTATTTCATTACTCAAGTAAGTCCACTATTGCCCTGTTTAATCTCTACGTCCCAGTCAATTATATGGAGAAAAAAAAAAAGAGTGCGTGCTCTCATTATCCGAATTTCTTGTGTTCAATTCTCCATCAAACATTATTTTAGTAGGCGATCTAAATATATCTCTTGCTCTGAATGAAAAGAAAGGAGGAAATCGTGGTAAATATCATCTGCAAGATACAATGGAAGAATTAATTCAAGTATGGGAGCTGAACGATCTGAAACCTAAGACTGGGCGTTTCTTGTGGTCCAATCAAAGGGTTAGGGACGCTAGCATTTACGCCAGACTTGACTGATTTCTAGTCCACAGTTCCTTGTTGGATGGAAATCTGATTATTTCCTCCAAAATTCTTCTTAAACTCTCCTCGGATCACCATCCCACTGCTCTGGTTTTTGAAAACGAAGAAGAGCTCGGTCCTATTCCTTTCTGTTTTTTCCGTCTTTGGATCAAACGAGATGGATTTATTGCCACTGTTTATCAGTATTTGACCCAATTTGTTCATGGCTCTCCCAGTTTTGTCTAGGAACATAAATTGAAGAAGACAAAAAATGTGTTGAAATTATGGCTTAAAGTTCCTCTTCCTTCTCCATCGGTCAGTAGGAAAGAACAAGTGGATGAGTTAGTTGTTATTCAATTTGGAATGGAAAACAGTGATATTTCCCCTTCCCATATTGCTCTTGAACAAGATTCCCAGTTCCATACTACTAAATCTTTCAGGTTTGAGGAGGAGCATCTCAGGTTAAAGTCTCAAAGTCTCTAGCTGAAGGCGGGGGATAGGAACACTTCCTTCTTTCATTGCCAGTGTAGAGCCAGGCTCTCCTGAAATCATATTTCGGAAATTACAATGATGATGGGGTCATTATCAAAGGTCATGAATTACTAAAACAATCAACTAATATGCATTTTCAAAAGTTGTTTCAAGATGATGGCTTTTTCAATGAAGAAGTGTCTAAGGATTTCCTAAATCATATTCCTTCTCTAGTCAGTAATGATGACAACTATGATATAATGAAGCCTTTCTCGGAAAGGGAAATAGTAGATGCCATTTGGGCTATGGCGTCTGACAAAGCTCCTTGGCCTAATGGATTCTCCATTCATTTTTTTAAAGTCAGCTGGCCCATTATCAAATCTGATCTGCAACGCATGGTTTCTGCCTTTTAGAGAAAAGCAAAAATGGGTGGGTGTACTAATTCAACATTCCTTGCCCTCATCCCAAAATAAGTCAATCCCTCCTCCTTGGATAGGTTCCATCCAAATTCATTGTGTGATTCTTCTTATAATATTATAGCCAAGCTTTTAGCTAACAGGTTCAAGCCTTTGCTTGGTAAGCTGATCTCTCCTCTTCACGGGGGTTTTGTCAAAGGAAGGCACCTAGTTGATAATGTAATTCAAGTTCAAGAAGCTATTCATTCCAACTTTCTAAGGAAAGAAAAAGGCATGATTATAAAGATGGATATGAAGAACGCCTTCGATTGGGTAAAGCTCCCCTTCCTCTATGATGTTCTGCTTTCTTTTGGTTTTTGCCCTGAATTTGTAAATTTGATCAAAGCTTGTACAAATAAGCCTTGGATAGCACCACTAGTTCATGGTAGACCTATTGATTTCTTTAAAGCCACTAGAGGTCTTCGTCAAGGTTGTCCGATGCCTCCCTTCTTGTACATTTTGATGGCTGAATACCTCAGCAGAAAAATCTTAGTTGAAAAGGAAGCTGGGTTTTTACCAGGTATTAAGATTTCCAGGGGAGTAGATCCTATCAATCATGCTCTTTTGGCAGATGACTCCCTTCTTCTTGGAGGTGCCTCTTTGATGATCGCTCGGGCTTTCAATGTTTTCCTTCAAAATTTTTGCCTAAGCGCAGGAGCTTTGATAAATAAAAGTACAGTGTATGGATGGAATGTTGATTAAGGGGATATTCTCTGAATATCAGACTTCTTTGGATTCTCAGGTTTTGACAAGTGGGACAAGATTACGTATTTGGGGCTTCCCTTAACTCTTGGTTCGTCCCCTCCTTCTCTTTGGCTTGAGGTGTTAAATAAGTTAAAGGCAAAAATATCTTCCTGGGGTGGCCAGTGGCTGTCTAAGGCCGGAAAATTGATCCTAATTAAATCAGTCCTCTTAACTTTTCTGGTTTTTCAGTCCACTCTGCTTTTAGCCCCTAAGTCGATCTTAGCCCACATTGCAAAAATTTTGAGAGATTTTCTCTGGAATGGTGGGCTACATGGGAAAAATAAGATTCATCTGGTGAGATGGGAGGAACTTAAGCGTCCTATGTTAGAAGGAGGTCTTCAAATTAGTGATACTGGCCTTGCTAATTTGGCAATGACAGGGAAGCTGATTTGGCAGTTGTTTGTTGATCCAAAGCATTGTGTCAGTATAATTTTTAGGATGAAGTATTTAAAAGGTGTTACATTAAGAAATATTTATGTTGCTAACACTCCTTCAGGTTCAACTATTTGGAACTCTTGCAGTAAAGGGTTCGAATTATTCAATCATCAGCTTTTTAAAGTTTCAGGCAATGGGATGAGGACTCTTCTCTGGGAGGATCACATCTCCAGAAAACCTCCCCTTTCCTCTGTCTTTCAGATATCTGAAATAATGAATTGGTCCAAAAATAAAGGGCTTTTACGGTTTGCTGACATTTGCACTTGGGATATTGATGGATTTTGGACAAGTTGGAGTTTTCTAGATCTCCCTGTTAGACTAGAATCCCAAAAATCAACGTTGCTCTCTCTCCTCTCTGGTTTAGCTCCTGTTCGCTTCTCTCAAAAAGATCAATGGGGTTGGGGTCATGACGATGAATATTCAGTAGCCAAAGCTCTAAAGTTCCTTCAGGCATCTCATCCGACTAGTTTTACTCCAATGATATGGCAATACATTTGGCATTCCTGTCTGTCGAAGGGGAAATTTTTTGTCTGGTTGCTTTTCAAAAATAAGTCTTTGACGAGTGATAATCTTCATAAGCATGGAATTTTTTGTCCTTTCTGCTGTTGTTTTTGCTTGTCGGCTGTGGAGTCTGCCAACCATCTCTTTGTGGAATGCTATTTTGCCAAAAATGCATGGGCTATGGTACTTATTGGTGTTCAATTATCTTTACCTCTGTAATCCACAGTATCAGATCTCTATCTAGCTTGGCATTAACGTCGTCCCTCAAAGAATCGTGTTGTTGTTCTACATAGACTTGGCATTCGATTTTGAAATTCACTCTATGGTCTTTATGGATATCCCAGAATAGCTGTGTCTTTAATAATCAACAGTTGATCTTCCAATTTGTAGATTCCAAGTCCTTGGCGTGGATTTCAAAATCAATTGGATGCCCTCTATCTTCCTCTCCTTCCTCTCTGCGTTCGGTGTCCTCTCCATATGTGCGGATGCTTAAACCTGTCTCAGCCCCATCCTGGAGGTTTCGTGGAAGAAAAGAAGATTTTATTTCATTATGGTGGAGCTCTCTTTCAGCTGTCATTTTTTTCGATGGTGCTTCAAAAGGGAACCCCGGGGTTTTAGGTGATGGTGGCCTGGTTCTCTCTCCGGACAGATTGTCTGCTTTTAGGTTTTGTTGGGGGCTTGGCATCATGTCTAACAATCAGGCGAAATGTTACAGCTTGCTTATGGATTCCCATTTGGCTAAGGAGAAAGAATTTATGTCCGTTCAAATTTATGGCAATTATGAGATTTTGATAAATGCTCTAAACTCTTCGGCCAATCTCAACAATTTTGCCTTGAATGCAATTCTTCAGAGATTTAGGAGAAATTTGAAAGAATTTGATAAGATTGATGCATTCCACATCCTATGGGATTTAAATAATTCAGCAGATGCTCTGGCAAATAAGGCATGCCTCCTTCCTCCTGGATTTTTCAGTATCAATGGGAGCCTTGTTCTTTTCATTCAATTATGTAAGCTTGCAGTTATCAATAGGCTTTTTTGGCGATCCATTCCCTTTCTGAAATGTTAAAAAAAAAATTGATTGGTTATTTCCAATTCAGACTTGCATTCTTTCTCAATAAAACTATCTGTTTTTGTTATAAAAAAAACACTAGTTAAAAATAGGAAAATAAAATAAAAATTACATACATTATGAAAACTTTAAAATGTTCATGAAATATTTATAATAGAGTGTACTTAAGAAAGTTCATAAAATATTGTCACTTACGTAATATATATATATATATATATATATATATATATATATATATAGCCAATAAGAAGGAACCTTTCTATTTCTTAGAACTGTAGAAAATTGTTACATAATTGAATCTGCTTGTGACATGGAGTCGAACTGTAAACTTGTGACCAAAAAATGATTATATATAGCATTGGAAAGAGGGATGAGTTGAAAGAAGAGCCTTGAAACCACTGGATGCTGAATAGAAACCATCAAGACCCCAACCCCAACAATCTTTTTGTGAAAGGTGGATAGGAGCGACGCTAGATAGAGAAGAGAACAACAAAGATTTTTGGGTATTGAGGCGAGCAGGAAGGTCCAGGAGTGACCAACCTAGCCAATTACCATCTTTGTCCCAAGAGCTAATATCTGCCAGATGAAGCAGTCCTTTATTATAGCCCAATTCTCAATCTCTGCTAGCTAAATGACATTGGAAAGAGGAGGTTTCCCAGAGATTTTATCCTCCCAAAGATGAATCTTCTTCCCATTTCCACGGGATCTATATAACTGATGATTAAAAAAGTACAAACATTTTCTGCAGGAATTCCATATACCAGAGCCTGTTGGAGTATTAGCAAAAGTAGTATTCCTCAAAGATCTACCCTTTAGGCATTTCATCCTAAAAATCCTACTGACAGGGTGATTTTTGTCCATATAAAGCTTCCAAATCAACTTGTCACACAATGCCAAATTAGCCAGCCCAGGGTCCCGAATTTGTAATCCACCTTCTGAAATAGGTTGCTTAATAACTTCCCAGCTTGCAATAAGGTGGATTGGAAGATAGGAAATGTTGAAAGAACTGGTTTGATCAATATCAGTTTCCCAGCCTTAGTTAACCACTGTCCACCCCAAGAAGCAATTTTTGCCTTTAACTTTGCCAGCATTTCAAGCCAAAGAGAAAGAGGTGACGAACCAAGAGTTAAAGGGAGACCCAAATACTTTATCATCCCACTTGTCAAATCCAGGAAAGCCCAAAAAGTCTCCTATTCGAAGAATTGCCGAGAGTTCAACATTCCATCCATAAACAACACTTTTTGTTTTGTTAATCAATGCTCCTGAAATTTGGCAAAATTTTTGCAGGATATCATTGAATGCTCGGCAAAACTTCATTGAGGCCCCTCCAAGAAGGAGGGAGTCATCTGCAAAAAGTGCATGATTGATTGGGTCCACACCTCGAGCAATCATAATACCTAGGATATACCCAGCTTCCTTTTCAACCATGAGTTTTCGACTGAGTGATTCGACCATCAAGATGTATAGGAAAGGAAACATCGAACAGCCTTGGCAGAGGCCTCTAGTTCCTTTGAAAAAATCAGAAGGCCTGCCATTAACTAATGGTGCAATCCAAGGCTTATCAGTGCATGCTTTGATCAGATTTACAAACTCAGGGCAAAAACCAAATGAGAGCAGAACATCATAAAGGAAGGGAAGCTTTACTCGATCAAAAGCGTTCTTCATATCCAACTTAATTAACATGCCTTTCTCCTTCCTTTGGAAAATTGAATGGAGGGATTCTTGAACTTGAATGACATTATCCACTAGATGTCTTCCTTTTACGAATCCCCCCTGTAGAGGAGAGATCAACTTTCCTAGTAAGAGCTTAATTATGTTAGCTAGGAGCTATGCAAGAACCTTATAGGAAGCATTGCATAGTGAAATAGGATGGAACTTGTCAAAGGAAGAAGGATTGGCTTCCTTTGGGATGAGGGCTAAAAAAGTAGAGTTGGTACATCCGCCAACTTTTGCTTTTTTTTGAAAGGCAGACACCACATGGATCAGATCTGACTTGATAATGGGACAACACACTTTATAAAAATGAATTGAAAAGACATCCGGACCATGAGCTTTATCAAACTCCATTACCCATATGACATCAACAATTTCTTTTTCCGAAAAAGGTATCATTAGGTTATAATTGTCCTCAACACTGACTAGGGAAGGAATATTAACCAGAAAATTAGAAGACACATCCTTGTCAAAAAGACCATCATCTTGAAACAATAGCTGAAAATGGATGTTAGATGACTATTTGAGAAGATCTCGCCCTCTAATGATGATCCCCATCACCAATGGAAATTTCTGAGATGTGGTTTCAAGAGAGTCTAGCTCTACACTGGCGATGGAAGAATGCAGAGTTCTTATCCCCCGCCATCAACTAGAGGCTTCTAGATTCAAGCCTTAGATTTTCCTCCTCATGCCTAAATGATTGAGAGGATTTAAACTGGGCGATTTGTTCCAGGGCTAAATGTAGAGGAGATTTCACAATTTTCCATGCCAATTTGGATTGCAATTAACTCATCCAGTCTTTCCTTTTTGCAGGTCGTAGGAGAAGATAGAGGGGTTTTAATCCACTTCTTCAACGCGATTTTAGTTTTTTTCAATTTCTACTCAAAAATAAAACTGGGAGATCCAACGATGTATTGAGACCAGACTTGGGATACAATGTTCATAAACCCAACTCTCTCAATCCAGAGTGAGCTGAACCTAAACATAATTGGTCCTAAATCCTCTTCTTTCTCAAACAATAGAGAGATAGGATGGTGGTATGACGTTAGCTTAGGTAAAATTTTAGAAGAAATGATGGTTTTCCCATCCATCAGAATGTTATGAACTAGGAAATGGTCAAGTCTGGCAGAGATGCTTGCGTCCCCCACCCTGTGGTTGGACCACGTGAAATGCCCAGTCTTGGGCTTTAAATCGATCAAGTCCCAAGCTTGAATCAAATCTTCAACGGTATCCTGCAGATAGGCCTTGCCACGCAAGCCACCCTTTTTTACATTTGGAGCTAAAGTGATATTAAGATCGCCTGCTAAAATTATATTGACGGTAGAGGTAAACTAGAGGAAATCTGATAACGATTTCCAGCTATCCTATTTTTCAATGTAATTAACAAGTACATAGAGATTAAAGAGGGCATAAGAGGTATTACTGGAGAGATGGAAGAGCTCTGTATAGATCCTATGCTATGAAGCATAACCATTTATAAACTGAAAGTTCTCATCCCTCCATAGAGTAGCTAATCCCCCACAGGAGCCTCTAGCGCTGACAACTTTGCCAGCGGTTTGTTTCCATTGATTATTACTAATGAGAAGGAGAGCTTCCTCCCCAATCTTAGTCTCTTGGAGCAATAATATTTCGGATGGGGCCATTCCCCTACAGTTCCAAGAGGTAATCTGCATTAATACCCAAATGAGAGGGAGTTATTAATCCCTTAGGAGGTCTGGTTCTCTTATTCCTTCCATAAGACATTTCAATAGTGGACTGACTTCCTTGAGTCTTTATCCTCTCAGCCTCTTCTTCCTGAATCTCCTTCTTAGGCTTCCTGCCAGCCTTCTTGGAAATGGGATCATCATCAGAAGAACCAGAACTATCAGGTTGCTTCTTACGGGCGATATCTGCATAAGAAGCGGGAGAGCTAACACCAATAGGAGAAGAATGGGAGGGACCTCTAGTCTAGGGAAGAATCAATGAAGATGGATCTAATTGATCCTGAGATGTTGTATTTATTTCAGAATCCAACTCATTCCCATCAAGTGTTGCATTTCACCTTCTTCAAGGACTTCAGAAGGACTAAGGACAACGAATTGATTGGGAGTAGTTTTGGGGATATCAATAACCTGAGGTGGAGAAGGGGGTTTGCCAACATCAACATCACTATTCACTTATTTACTTTCTTTACCTTTCTTTCTTGGGCCCTGATTGGAATTTCCACCTTTTTGAACTTGGTTCCACTCATCATCGTTTTCATTTACATTTTCCTCTTATGATTTTTTTTTGCAGTTCCGAGCGAAATGACCATAGCCATGACAGAATCTACATTTGAATGGTATTTGTTCATAATCCAACTCCTGAACATGAGACCACTCTGCAACTATTAACTTGATTGCCTCGGGCAGGCCAATCTCTAAGTCAACTTCTACACAGATTCTTGCGCAAGAAAATTCATCTTTCCTATCAACCATGTTAATATATTTACCAAGCTTATTCCCAGTGGATTCGATGGCATCTGAGCTCCTACAGTGTAAAGGAAGATGCGGGAGTCTAACCCAGACTGGAACTACAGATGGAACATCTTGAGAGTGATCGAAATCAGGGGTCCACTTGTTTAAGTAGAGTCCTCGAGGCTCCATGAAGTATGGACCATTCCGAAAGATAAGGTCTCAATCCTTTGTAGAGTAAAAAATAAAAACATAATACCCTCTTCCAACAAAATGGCTTCGGATACCATCAAAGACTAAAGGCCTCCAATTTCTCTGCGCCCAACCATTAATAGCTTTTGGAGAAGGCTATAGGCTGGTAAATTGACCGATGAGCCTGCGCTCAGCCAAATTTAACGTCGAACAACAGATTCGATCGATAGGAAACTCAACCAAAGGAATATCCACTTTCTTGACAAATTTATGAGAAGGGCCCCCTTTCCTCTTGCCACAGGAAGCAATCAATCTCTTGAAAGCTTCAAGGTCAGGAGGAAGAGGAAGAGGAGGGACCCCTCTAGATTCCATGAGAAACTGTCCACCTGAGCAGGCTTGAAAGCACCTCCAAAGATAAGAGACAAAGCTAACCTGCAAGATCAAAAAACTTCAGCCACCAAGAATGCCCAGTGACCAAACACCAGCAATTGGCCACCAAAAACGCCTCACAGCGAAAATAACAGCCTCCAGAACCAAATATCCCCAGAGTAATAGATCAGGACTAGAGCTAAGCTCCACACAACTTCCTCTAGCAGCAGCAGCAATGCCAACCACCGATGTCAAAGCAATAAACGATCTGGCACCAAGAACGCCTCCTTCACCAGAGGCAAGAGCCAGAAAGCCTAGCCAATGGATGCCTTGCAAGCTTCAGGGTGCAAAGATCTCCAAGGTTCAACCAAGACATGAGCTAAAAGCTCTTGCAAAGAAGAAACCAACGAGATCACCAAACCAGAGAGAAATTTTTCAAATCTTCTTGGAGCGCTCCAAAAAAAATCCATCTAGACTTGTTTTCTAATGATAATTTGCTATTTTTTTGGTTCACAATACTTTGGTCAATTATCAAAGCTCATGATATGAACTTGGCGTCGGGCTTGTTGAGCAGAAGTCATATGGTTTCGTTCATCCATCTCCTTGGGATTTGGTTGAATTTATCACAAATATTTGTTGCAAATCGTAGACAATATTAAATCACTGAAATATTTACATGGAGTTGGTATGTAAAACAATGTATTGCATTTTTTTTTGAATTTTTGAGTTTTAATAATGTTCAATAAATGATGAAAATGTCTTATCAATAGTTATTATCTAATAAAAATTTGGAAAAATATAATAAAACAAATTGAAAAATTAAGTTATTTTTGTTCACTTTAGTAAATATAATGTATTTCAATGGATTGATTTTCAACTAACTGGAAATGACCAAACATATAGTCTATGCTTACGGAAGAGACTAAAAATCGAGGATTGTCAAAGTTAAATGATGGTTAAGCAATGAAAAAGTAATTTAATAAAGTATTAAATTATGATAAAAAATAAATATAAATTACTGTATTATATCAAGAGTAATGAGGTGCTTTATAATTTAATACAAACAAGATGTTCTTATATAATGTGACAATTATAAATAATAAATAAAACTATTTAACATAAAACAAGCATACACCTATCTTAAACCCTAAAACTTTTTTTTTTCAAAGCAAAAAAATACGACTTTTTATTTAAATAAAAGTTGTCTTACATACAAAGAGAAGCTCAAAATGAGATCAACTTCTCAAAGTGCACTCAGTCATGAAAGATCAAATACATAAGACGTAAATACTTATAGCCCCTAGCAGCCAATAATATTAGCTCAAAACTCTACTTCAGCTCAAAGACATAGGACTAAATTCATAAATATATAAATACAAAATTACCCAAATAGAGAGATCCTTTCAAGAAATATTCAGCATACATGACTGAGAAAGTGAACCATTTCTCCAAACCTCAACATAGATGTAACCATCCATATCCCCAATCGCTTTTTTGGAGAGGAAGTGCACATGAACTCTCTAAAAACATGTTGAAAAGAAATGTCACGAAAGTTTGAGATCAACATTCTCACTTTCTTCATCCATGGATCTAACAGCAAGGAATGAAGATTTGTCTCTCCATGAGTCCATCTAATCAAAACCTAGGAATCACAGACAAACTTGGGAATCAAAACCTCGGAAATAACTTATTTGATCCTTGGGATCAAATAAGTTGTAATTTTTTTTTATTTACATATATGAATTTAAGAGGAATGTATATTAGTTTCAATAAAAAAATTATGCTTGTAACTCTATATCCTCTAATATAATTATGACTTTTTTAATTTTTTAATGTGTTAAAAAATTGTGAGTTTTGACGTATATTAGTTTCAATTTTTTTAGTTTTTTTATGAAATTCAAAATTGAAAAAATGTTTTTATTAGTCCCTACATGTGACTATATGTTTCACTTCACTCTATTAGTTTGGCAAAGAAGCCAAAAGTTCCTATAAAAACTCAGAAAATTAATATTAATATGTTTTTATTTATTCTATTTATTTTCATATGTGTTGATTTATGATTGACCTATAGGCTTTGAAAAAGACAATTTTTATAATTAACAACATTAGTTAAAAATAGGAAAATAAAATAAAAATTACAAACATTATGAAAACTTTAAAAAGTTCATGAAATATTTATAATAGAGTGTACTTAAGAAAGTTCATAAAATATTGTCACTTTCGTCGTGTGTATATATATATATATATATAAGTTGTATATATTTTTTGAATTTATAGGGATATATATATATATATAGCGAGTAAGAAGGAACCTTTCTATTACTTAGAACTGTAGAAAATTGTTACATAATTGAATTTCGTGACATGGAGTCGAACTCTAAACTTGTGACCAAAAAATGATTATATATAGCATTGGCCAAACATGAAATTTAGACATAGTCTCAGTTGTCCAGCCTTTGTACAAGGGCAACATTCCGATTAGAAAAACACAAAAAGAAGAAGACATCTTGAAATATATCAAAAGCACAAACAGGGAGCCGATGCAACGAAAGGAAGAGAGAACAATTAATCATTCATCGCAGATTCTACCTCTTCTTCGCTTGACTTGTTGGTTGCTTTTTCCTTGGATTCACAATCCAAGTCTTTGGATCTTTGTTGGCGCAAGAATGGCGGCTCAGAAAGACACATGATTTTTGTCATGTGAACTAGGTCTCGCTCTACATCCTCTTTGAACATGCTAACAATGAGCTTGACCATGTCCCCGAAGCTCTCCTGCTCCCACATGGCTCTAGAGAGTATAAATTTGAACTTCCAGTAGTTGTTCATTACCATGTCAGCACCTTGCTTGAGCCTAAATTCGTCGAACATTTCCCCCTCCATTGAAAAGATTGCATTATAGATATGGGTAGGGGTTTCTATGCAGAAGAGTATTCCCAGTCAATACTTTTTGCTGCAACAGGTCATGAATTCATGGTGGAAGGCACATTCTGAGCCAGTCTAAGAAAGCTTAAAGTCAAGGGAGAGAATGACCAGAGCAGAGGACTCATTGATAAGTCCCGCAGACTGTGCTCGCATACAGGGTTCGTAGACAAGACTCGCCAACAGTTCTTGCATCGAGGATGTCATGAAGGGATGAGGGTGTCGAGCTCGAAGACCATACTAATAAACAAACTCACAGAAGTGCGAATCACTCAAGTACCAAATCCATGTGGACCAAAGTAGGACGGAATGGACGTGACACATTTTTATTTTTCTAATATTTTTGTTCTCAATTTCATTTGAGATTTTAAAAAATTGTTAAAATTACTAAATTTATTATGCATTCAAAAACATAAATTTTAATTTAAAATTTACAAATTAATTAAAAATTATATAGTATGAACTTGACAATAACAAAAAAAAACAAATTATTTAGTATTTAAGTTGTCTTATTATGTTAAAATTGATTATAAAAATTATATAATATGATCTTGATGATAACAAAAAAAATCCAAATGAAATAGCCCCAAGGGTTAGTTCAATTGGTAAGACGTGCGCACATTCTCTGGGTTCGGGGGGAGGTCACGAGTTCAACTTTGAGTCATTTGGGGTCAGGCCCTCTGTTAGGATCGCTAGCGCTTTCCCACCTCTAACTTCCACGAACGTGGGGAAGTATTGTTAGGTTTTCAGTGCATATTTTCAAGTGAAAAAATAATCCAAATAAAAATTCAAATTATTTAACATTTAGAAAATAGGTTACTGATAGTTGTCAAAAATGTTGATTGTATTTGGAACATATTGATGTGTGATCTAGACAAGTTCACAAAGCACGGAAAAATACAAGTTGACTATTGAGAGAAGTCACATCCACATGATGTTTGTGCACCATCCCTTGTCTAGGAAACTACAAGAAGGTTATTAAGGTAATATCAATAAATTAGTGTTTCATAAGTATCCACTGTAGCATTATAAATCTAATTTCCAAGAAACAAGGCCATTGACAAATTTGAACCAATCCCTTTGGTACCCAACAAAGGTAGCAACATAAGTATCCATTCTTATAACTTAATCATTCTTTGTGGGACCAAAACCCCCAAATTGGGAAGGTATGATCCATAACTCATGGATGAAATAATTTATTGAAAAGTAGAATCCTTCATAGGACCTAGACTACGTGGCACAACTATGTGGCTTGAATGGAATTCAACTATAAAGAGGGTTAAGGGAAGCCAGACAACCCAACCTCTAACCACAACGATCAATATGTCAACATTTAAAGGATTCAATTTCCACAACCCATCAATGTCACACAGTATACACGTGGCCACCATGCTAGTAGAACTCAAATCACCAATAACTAAATAAAAAGAGGGACTTGTAAGGTTTTCTAGGGAAATAACTCAAATGGAAGGCTTGGAAATCTCGTTAGTAATCACTAAAGGATTTGGATATGAAGCCAAGAATGGTAGGGTAAGAAATTGCTTGCTAATCAAACCTGCAAAGGACTTACATAAGGGAGTCTAATTGAACCATAAGAAAGGCTTGATGGCAAAGCATTAGATTGTTATAGCCAAAGATCAAGAAGTGGTTCTAATGTCACAATGGGAGTTCTAACTCTAAAATAGGGAATAAAAAACCAAAAGCTCAACAAAGAAGTTGGAATACCACAACCATGCTAATGCTAGAAGGACCTAGAAGGACCTGCAAGGCATGAAAAGTGGATGGTACAACTCAAACCAAGTCAAGTAATTACAAAAGCATGAGGCAAGGGAAGAAAGCATTATCGTCCAAAAGAGAAGACTTTTAGTGTACCCTTAAGTTAGACATGCCTTCCACTGAAGGTTAATAAAGCTTTCACAGCTTAGTAATCTAGTTTAACTTGAGGATTCTTAAAGATTCCTTTCTACTAAAAGTTAGTAAAGCCTTCATAGCTTAGTAATCTAGTGTAACTTGAGGATTCCTAAAGATTCATTTCTCATATTGGAGTTTTCTCTCATTGGATTTATCCAATGCCAATGTGTCACAATGCAAAAATCTCCACATAATGCCACTAAACTTCATGGACTATTTGAATGAACTTTCATAGACAATTTTCATTTCACTTGGAATAAAATATCTCCCTCGTCATATTTCTTTTATAGGCAAATCCCTACATAATGCCACTAAGCTTCATGGACTATTTGAATGAACTTTCATAGGCAATTTTCATTTCACTTGGAATAAAATATCTCTCTCATCATATTTCTTTTATAGCTAGTCTAATTGTTATCTAATTTGGATTTTTTTAAGATAGGTCATATAATCAAATTGCAATTTTTCATTGTTAAAACTGCATTTTTAATATATAAATGGTTTCAGTTCCATGTTACACTCATATTGTACAACTCAACAACTAATATATATAATTCCAACAAATCTTCTAAGTTTTTAACTTGAATTCAGACAAAAATATATTTAAAAAAAAACATATTATAAAAAAAATCCAAACCTTGGCATATTTAGACTACTACCTTTCCTTTATGCCACTTTCAATAGACAATGCCCACAAACGTTTCCTTAATTGTCATTCCTTTTCAAAACCTTACCTTTAACTGTCATTTCTTTTCCAGTGTCTGTGTCACTCCTTTTCCAATCTTTCTCATAAAAAAATATTCCAATCTCTGGGATAAGAAAATATTTTGGAATTTTGTTTCTAAGTCGTTGTATGCTATTATAATTAGCTGAGTAGCTTTCATTTTGATTCCAAATCATGTGTAGAAATGGATCAAACTTTCAAGATGCTACATTTTTTTCAAATTTTCATATTATGAAATTATTTATATTTTTAATAGATTTGATCTCTCTAAACACATAATAAATAAACTTTAAAAAACGTCAAAACACTTTGGTGACATAAACTTTCATCAAATCTTGTCATCCTTTCTATACTGTAGAGTGTATCATGTTCCTTCCTTTGACTGTA
Source organism: Pseudotsuga menziesii (assembly GCA_001517045.1). Classification (NCBI taxonomy): domain Eukaryota; kingdom Viridiplantae; phylum Streptophyta; class Pinopsida; order Pinales; family Pinaceae; genus Pseudotsuga; species Pseudotsuga menziesii. Next base: position 207,240 of record LPNX011023609.1, on the reverse strand, counting down.
TGGATATGGCAGTCCATAAAGACGAAAAATAAATAATATGCTATGAGTTATTTAATGCTGTGGCTGTAGCACTGTGAGTCATTAGATCTCAATCTGTTTGAGATCCAATGGCCAACAGTGCTGCTACCAAACATTAAATAACGCGTAACAAGTTACATATTGATCGCCGTCTAACAAGATGCATGCTTGACATCACAGGGTTAAGAAAATAAACGTGGTCCCTAAATATTTACATCACAAACAGTCCAGTCCATTCCTGTCCTGAAATGACAGTACAGCTCCATTTACATTACATTATTGACAGTCCTGGAATGGAATGGGCTGGGCAGGGCAGTACAGGTCCAAAATTGTCCAGGGACTAGATAAGGTCTTTTTGTCAAAGCATGGCGGCTTCTTTCCAATAATAGAGACTCCATTGATGACTCACCGTCATCCAAAGATCCAGTGAGGTCGACACAACTCAGAATTGCTTGGTGGCAGAAGACAGTGACTGCAAGACGGTTATCAATGGTACTCAAAGAAAACGAAGTGTGAGGATGTAATTCAAACAAGAATTCTTGGAATTTGCTCCACATATTCATTGGCAATCTAACTTGATTTTTCAACACTGAAATGACATGACTGATTATAAAAGGATATACTCAAAACATATAATATAGGCAAATAAAGGCATGAATATTTGAGGATATATACAACTTATTTGACTCGTAACAAAAGATAATTTGCAATCTAACACAAAATAAAACAAATTGGGATTTTTTTAAAGTCAAGTTTGATTGTGGTGTGTGATGTTTATGTTTCTTTGAGTCTTTAATCAATATTGGAATAAGGAGTGGAGTTGCAAGAAAATCAATTCAATTATAAATTTATAATTAATTATAATGAAAAAGTTTTTAAATTATGACTATGTAAGGAAATATTAGGTCAAAATTACAAGTTTTTAAGTATGAGGTTTGTTTGTATTTCTAAGAAAATTTGGAAAATTTTCTTTTATTAGCTATAAATGTTGTAAATTTGTTGGTAATGTATAAAAAGGTGAATAAGAAAGGAAGTATTTTATGATGAAAACAAGGAAAATGATTGTTAACTACTACCTAAAGGTCAATATTAAAAGAAGATTTTGATGTTGAAAACAAGGAAAAGGATTGACAACAACCTATTTGTGGCGGTGAATAAGAAAGGAAGCCTTTGATGATGAAAACAAGGAAACTTATTGCCAACCACTAACTAAAATAGTATTTCCCTTCAAAATTGCAAGTCTTTGGGAAAAGTTGAAGTTAAAGAGGAACAAGAGCCACAAGGTAGCAATTTCTCAGCACTTGCTGAGAGTTATTGCTATAAGACATAAGCTATAGAAATATGATATTATTGCCATATAATTGCAATAGAAAAGAAAAATATGTTGTCGTTCAAAATAATAACAAATGAGGGCATCACAAGTTAATAATCTATTTATTTACCCACTTATTATTCATATCATTTGATGTGTAAAAAATTCTTGTAAGACAAAATGATGAAAGGCATACAAAGTTGTAGACATTTCTTTTGTACTTCATTATTTATTGTGTGTGTCATTTTATCAATGTGTTAAACGAATTAACTATTGACTTTGGCACTTAATTTATCCCAGCGACACTTTATTTTTGGGATATTTATACCATGATATATGGGATTGAGTTGAAATCAAATTAAAGTTGGTGTTTTAATTTTCTATGTTGTTAATATGATATTTACAATAATAATTTAATTTTTCTATGTTGTTAATATGATATTTACAATACAGGGGTGGCAGGTGCGGGAGGGATCCTCATGGATCCTGAAGGAAAAATTGAACAAACCTATGCTTGGGGAATTGGATGCAAGACTAATAATGAGGCGGAGTGGACAGCCCTTCTGCAAGGATTGAGGATTCTCATCGACTCAAATCTAGACAAGGTAGCAATTTTTGGCGACTCTAGACACGTCATATATAAAATGATTAATGGATACACTACTGGCTCGATAAAATGTTGTCGTTTGTATGACAAAGCTGTCGCTCTGCTCTCTCCCCGGTAAGAATTTTATCATATTCTTCGAACAAATAATGTCATCGCCGATGAAATGGCAAATGAGGGGGCTTCTCTCCCACAAGGGCTCTTGAAGCTCAATGGGGTTAATTTCCCCCCTTTACCCATACCCTAATGGATTTTTTGCATAGAAGGGCCACTAACCAATGCTCAAATGAAACAATCTCCAAGGTTTCGATGCTAGGGATTTTATATATATGGGATCCCAACGTAGATCATGGCACAAGTGATCCATTAAACATGGCAATGATCACGATCCAAAGGACGTTAATCAAGACCCCAGCGCATTCTTGGCTTGCTTCACCGCCTGTCATGCCATCGACGCGTGTGCTCCCGCCCTCCTCGGTTCTAGACGTTATTAACTCCAGTCCTGTTCAGAGTAATGGTCTTTGCAGCTCGCATGCTCTAGGTCCTGTCTTATTTTGTGCTATGGCTTCTTTCAGACCCCATTCTTACGTTGCAGCTCATAGAAACAATGGTCTGAACCTTGCTCGCTCTGTTTTTTCCCCGGAGAGGGCGCTGTTGAATGTGATTTCAGGAGTTGGTGAAGGATATCTCACAGAGATACCGTGGGAGTCTCTTCCTTTCTGCAGGGCGTTCGTGAAAGAAAGGCTTGCCCTTGCTGCCTTCTTCTCCTGTTATTGCTCTCCTAGCGACGGCGGTCCTCTGTGGCGTTTAAATTCGGGACTCAGACTTAGTCTTTCTGAAGGTGAGGTTTTCTTAGCTGAAAGCAATTTGGTTTTAGGTTGTAAGTGCTTTGGTTGGAAGGAAGGAACTGTTGGTACCCTTTCCTGTAAGTGCAAAGCTGATCGGGATTCTCTCTTGAGAGAAGTCAGTATTCTTCAATCGACCCTTAGTGAGTTTTTTGGTTCACAAGTCCAAGATTTGGAAGGTGCCATCAATAGTCTTTCTCGCTTAGCCCTTGTCTCTTGCTCCCCTTGGCAAGGCATCATGAACCTAGCAAATGAGAATGTAGGGATTGCAGATTTGAAGAAGAATCTTCGTCACCTCTATGAAATGATGACAATAGGCATAATGGATAACAAAGCTCTGGTGAAAGAGGTGAAGGATATGGGTGAGGTGGTAAGTTACACTTCCTATCAAATAAGCAATCATGACTCGTGAATTGATGACACCGAATCCAACCTCCGAGAGATGATGTGAAAAATGGATAGAATCCAGGAAGATCTTCAGCGTTTGGTTAATATCAACCAAGCTATTCAGGCCCATGAAACCCCTGTTGCAGCTCAACGAATGGAGGAGGAGTCGGTGGAGCAACCTGTTAAGAAACCAGGCTAAATCCTTAATGGCTTTCTCTGTTTATGTTTTTTTGTTTACTTTTAAATCAGCAGTATGTTAGGGTATATACTACCACTGTCCATCGATTTTATGCAAAAACTGTAAGTGGAGTTCTTTGGTCTCCCCTTTGGACCATTTTTGGGTGTGTCCTTTGAACAACAAGAACTCTCAGTATCGGTTCTTTTTTGTGTAATGAATGGCTGTGCACAGCCTGTTTAATATCACCTCCTTTTACTGTTTCCGTTAAAAAAAATGATATTTACAATAATAATTTAATTTTTAAATTATGATCTAGCTAAACATTGAATGGTCATAACTTAACTATGAATTGGTGTATGGAATTTTTGTGATATAAATAATCATCATCAAACTCTACGCACATTTATCAAAATAAACATAAACATAATAATAATAATAAATTATTAACATTGAATTATTCTCCTATATTATAGTTTAGCAGAGCGAAGTATGTGTATGCCCTTAAAGTGAGTAAGGGCATACAAATTTTGAAAGATGTCACTTGTATTATTGCATTTGCTATGATTGTTTGCTTCGACTTCGTGAAGTTGTTGTTGGTGATGACATGTGGTTTGACATGCACTGTCATGTCAATCATAGAAATTCTTCCCCTTTCTTAATGACCAAGTCGTGGTTGAAACGAGATGTTTCCATGGGACCATGTTGTTAACCACGTGGTATTGTTGGGTGTTTCACATGAATGGGTTAGCATGGTCGGATGATGCTCTTCTATAACGTCTAACGATGAACATAATCCATCACCATCATCCATGGCCATCGATGAATGCATACTCGTTAAGTCTAATCGGCTAATCAGAGACCCGTAAGTATTATTATTGCCACTAGCACACGTTTATAATTGTCAATAATTAATTTGAATATTGGAGCAAAAGAAAAAGCGAGTGAACAATAAGCATAACACAGACAACCAGTCCAGGATTGTGAAGGCTCAAAAGCGAGTTGAACAATAAACAGAAGACAGACAACCACACAAGGACTACACAGTCGTCAAGCATTTCTTATGAACAACAGTTTTTAGACACGACCAAGATCTTTAAGCATGGAAATATCCTAATCTGCGTCGATGCCCAACAGTGTGGCAGGGTTCCTCAGTCTGACGTGGACCCTTATTTTTATATAGAGCCTCTCAAGCAACACCTTGCTTGTAGTTTATATATACATATATATATATATATATATATATATATAAAGAGAGAGAGAGAGAGAGAGAGAGAGAGAGAATCTAAGTGGTTGTGGGTTGGTTAATGTGAGATGACAATCACAATTTTACTACCTAGTAATTAGATGGTGTTTAATGAATTTTATTTAGTTGGTTTCCAGGGTTGGCATACTAAAATGTTGACCTCCAGACTGTTGTTTAACACCTGTTTAAAAACATCATAAGCCTCCTCCCTCTGCATCCTTGTGTCACCCAAGGCCATGTATTGAATGCAATGAAACCACGTGTCAAACATACATGCAAATTACATCATCGAGGACAATGTATCAATGGCATTAAGACAAATTGAAGTGTTTAAAAAATATGCGGTGAAACCATCTGGCACACATGCAATTCACAATGCCATTATGGATAGATAACAACTTGTTTTAAGCAATCTACCAACCTGTTTAAATTGTAAATGACATGGCCAATAACAAAGAACATTAGGTTGGGCTTGTAAGAATAAAGAAATTATAAGGGACATGCTATGTGCTGAAGCAATTTAATAGGGAGACTGCTCTCACGTGGAAGGATTTAACATTACTCACTCTTGGAAGAACCCAACGTCGCTTATGTTCTTAGAATAACAAAGTTTTGCAGAGGTAGAGTGATATCTTGTCGTGTACGAAATCCACATAATCCTATGACCAATTTTAAAATGAGGGGAAATTTACTCGAATCAATTCTTAAAAAAAACTATGGTTATGCCATCTAACTTTGACTTAGGAGAACCTGATTTGGTTTACACCTATAGTCGACCACAAGTTCAAAATGCCAGTCATTTCCCTGCTGCTAAAGGAGGAAGGCACATCGAGGCCATAAGTTCGAACAATAACACACTTTTTCTTATGTGTTTTTGTTGATATTATAGTTTTTTAAAGATTCTTGTGTTTAAAGTTTGTTGTATTTTTAAAAGTTGTTATTTGAATTTTTTTAACACGCTTCATTTCCACATCTTTGTTAAAGCAATTCGAATTTGAGTCCATATTTTCAGCTTAAAATTCATTAATTTATTTAAATAGATTTAATTTGTCTCTATTTTCGTTAAAGCAATTCGAGTCGGACTACACAGTGAGGTACTATGATAAAATATTTAAATGATATAAATTTGCTCCACAAAAATGCACTATTCCTCCCCAAAGATACAAAGATAAAAATATGAATAAAAATAAAATAAATATAAATATACAAAATATTAGAAAGATGAATAAAGATAAAATAAATATAAATATGCAAAATGTTAGGGAGGAATGAATAGAAATGAAGTAATTAATGTTAGGGAGGAATGAATAGAAATGAAGTAATAACAATAATCCGAAGAATTACATCAAAATATATAAAGAAGGGATGGGGAGTGGATGATGAGGACATATTGGCGAGGGATTATGAATTAAAGCTAAAAGCAAAACAAGATGACGATACAATTAAACATCAAAATATGTAAAAATTAATTATAAATATTTAAATATTCAAAATGTTATGAAGGAATAAATGTAATTAAAAGTTAATTATAAACATGGATATGCCAAATAATCTCATAAAAATAGACATAAAGAAGAAATAAGGGAGGTATGGTTAGAACAAATTTGCAAAGTATTTGGATTAAAATAGAAAACAACACAAATATGTGAAAAATAAATGAGAGAGGGGAGGAGATGGTTGAACATCAAGGGGGAGGGGTTAGAGAAGGACAGGGTAATGGACAATAATATGAAGAAAGGAGGAATTAGGGGATTTAATGGCTAAGTTAGTGAAATAAGGGTTTTCAAGATTGACTTGGCTTATAACCATCTTCCCAACTAAAATTGTTTGGGAGCTTTTCTATTCAAGAGCTACCCTATTAAGGCAAGAGGAATAATGGGAGGTAGAAGCAAAGACTTTGGTTTAGTCAAAGTAGATGATGTGATTAGCATTAAAGGAGTGTTTTGTTGTAGTTGATTTTTTGAGGTGATTATGATTAATATCATCAATGTGTACTTTGATATGAGCATGTGTGGATTTACCAATTTGTCCAATGTGGGTTTTTCCACGGGAATAGGGGATTTGGTAGACCCTTTGAGAGAGAAAAGGGATGGACTTGTCTTTAACACTTGTCAATAATTAAGAGTTTCATGGGTTTGAAGATTGTTTTGATATGCTTTAAATTTAATAGTTTTGAAATGCGGTCATTAATGCCATGGATATAAGGGAGGGAAATTAACACTTGGGTTGGAGATGTAGGTTGGGGATGCTTGGATTTACGGTGAAGTGTTGCGTGAAAGGATTTATTAATTTGGATTCGAGGATAGACATTGGCTAGGAGGGCATCAATGAGGTGTGCTCTTTCTTTATATAAATGCATGGGGGTCATAAATGCACACAACTCTTGTGATAATGGTTTTAAGAACTACATATTTTTTAGCCGAGTGGTGGTGGGAATCGGTCTGAACGTATCTATCTCTATGAATTTTTTTACGGTACACTTGATGAGATAGGGGACCATCATGTTGAAAAGTGACCAAAACATCTAGAAAAGGGAGAGAGTTGTCTTGTTAGATTTCAATGGTGTACTACATGAGAAGAGATATATTGTTTAGATGGTTGTGAACACTATTGAGGGAGGAGTATCCATGTGGCCAAAACACGATGGTGTCATCAACAAATTGAAACCAATGTTTTGGTTTCAAGGAAAACCTAATAAGGATAAGGGCTTCAAAGTGTTCCATATATATGTTGGCAACAATCGAGGATAAACATGATCCCATGGTTGTGGATAGCTCATTGAACGTGTCATTGAAGCGAAAGAATGTGTATGTTAGTTAAATCTTGATGAGATTTAAGGTTTCTTAGTCCAGTAGCTTAGAGATGGTATCCAGGGATCCAGAAATAGGAATTTTTGTAAATAGAAACAACATCAAAACTGACCATTGAGTCATGATCATCAAGGTGGAAACTCTGGAATTTTTGGATAAAACCATAAGAGTCTTTTATAAATGAAAGGGTTTGACTAGTGAAAGGTTGGAGCTTGTCCACTAAGAACCTAGATAAGGCATGGGGGGGGGCTCTAATAGCACTAATAATGGGTTGTGAATATTATGATTCTTATGGATTTTTTGTTTGCCATAAGTTTTGGGGGGTTGAGGATTATGAGGAAGGATTTTCTTTTTTATTGAAGAGTTTAGAGATGAGGATTTAATGGCATTAGTGACTTGACTAATGGTTTTTTGGGAAGCATTTTTTAAGAAGAAGAAGATAAGAGCCAATAATTTAGCTTCATAATCAAATCCATTCATGATAACAATGGCATTGTCTTTATCAACATTAAGGATAATGATTTCATTGTTAGTATTAAACCTTCAAAAAGTTATTTTGCATACACCCAATCAAATTAGACACGAACTTTTTTATATTTTGAAGCTTTATTTGATCCCCCAATGATGGGTGGGGTGTCCACCCTAAACATTAGGTTGTTTCTAAAATCCAAAACAATGAAATTCCAAAAAGATTGACATAATTATCAATTGCTATAAAAACTTCAAAACAATTTTATTGTCGACAATTTGGCAGTTACTTTAAGAAATCATGAAGTTAATGAAAAATCCAAGGATGATTATGGGAAGATAAAACACCTTTTTAGAAAGGTGTCAAAATGAAAGTCAATTCATAGGAAACATTGTCATTTTGGATGCTTTAGTTCTAGGTGATAGAAGTTAAATCTTGGAGACATGTTATCATTGATTCCATACATAGGTGTAAAGACATTTGAAAGAAAATATTTCATCATTACATGGATATGAACGTTTCAACTTATTTTATTTTGGGCATGATCATGGCCCAATTGAGGCCATATTTTGTGTTGAATATTGAGTCTTTTGACTATGCTCAAAGATATCGTGATTACCCATTTCCATTTTAAGAGTGGTACATTGATGATACAGATACCTAAGTCCTAGGAGTTCTCACCCCTCATCTAATAGGGGTCGTTAGATGCAAGTGGATAAACCTTGAGTTTCAAAGTTGTATCAACATTTGAGGATTGATGTTAAATAATGGTGATGGATTGCAAAATCATTACTTTCAACATGCACCACTCACATGGAGTTTTCCAACTGTTTGGTTTGATCTTTAGAGGATATTCACCCAAGGTAGTTCAACACTTGGCATTTTGAGGATTATTAGGATATTGAAGTTGCTACCATAATTTTTTGGCAGGGATGATTTTTTTATGGATGGTTTGTTGTTTTTGGCATTTGAGGATTTAATGACTTTTGCAATTTTTAGATATATTATTGTTATTTTTAGATATATATGTGTGCATGTGTGTATTTATAAGGGAAAACTTGCAAGGAAACCCAAGTGATGCTTCCCTACATTTATTGGTGACATCTGCAGTAAACCCAAAAACGTAGACTACAATGCCTTGACAAGGAGCATTCAAACTATGCATTTGTGACACATGACTGGCCAAATGCCCAACAACATTTACAATAACTAATTGAATTCAACCATTGGGTTCACACACACACACACATATAATGATAATGCACGTTTTTCTTATTGAAGATAAACCTAAAACTAACCCATGTCCCACCTTCCCACACTTAAGTGAAGAATGACACTTTGTAATCTCAATAATTTGACCAAAGGCTACATCAATATAAATAGCCACATTGGCAAGCAAACCCCACACAGGGAAGTGACATTCCCACTAGGATTTCAACATGGGTCATTCTCGCATCAACCAATCGTAGTTGTCGCTATACCACATCCTTACACTACACACACACACATTTATTTCAGTTCTTATCTTTGATGAAAAGCTTCATGGGATTCCACCCTCTTCCATGAATATCTGAATAGAGGATGGTGTTAGTTTCCAAGTGCAAGAGTGGTTGGTAACCCTAATTGACTCATTTGGATTGGAATCTCAAACCTCCACATCAACACTACGTGCCTTTCATGGATGGTCCGACCCATGTGGCTTGCATGATTGTTTGACATTTTTTATTGATAGTTTGGTTTCAAAATTTGAGGTAGTATTAGTAGGTCACATGCCTTGCTTTTCAAGAATTTTATTGCAGAGTTATGATTCACTCCTTGTTGAATCATTCATAGGTTTTTATACACATGTTATTTGATCACAAAATATTGGAATGGGATGATGATTGCCATTTTTTTATTAGTTGGAATATGACAATTTTTTATGTCATCTTTTTAGAGCAGTTTTGTGGACATATTTTTCACTCTGATGGTCTTAGGCCTTACTCTTTTGATTTTATATATATGGTCTTCAGACTAGTTAAGGGCCACTGATCCTTTTGCACTTTCTCTTATAATATTTGGTTGTTGGGCATTTTCAAGTTTTCTAGATTTATTTGACTTACAGTAAACCACTTCTCATTAGGTTTTGGTTTCATTAGTTTTAGGTTCACATCAATGAATGCATGCAAGTTATTTGTCTCACTTGTTGCACAATGAGCTTTCCAAACTTGGTATCCAACATCCAGTTTTGATAGTTTTTAAAGCAAACATTCATTGAGATTTGTGAGGCTTGAGACCATGAGTATCGTGTTGACGACTTGGAGATACTATTTATTGCAATATTTCTTGTTGCTCGATTTGTACATTTTATGGGTTTATGATTGAGATGAGATTATTAGGCTTTGGCTCACTTTAGTAATCAATAACTCATAACCACCATTATATTCTCACACTACAGGGTACTATTTTTATCCTAATAGTTTGTGTTAAGTGTGTTAGGAGTGTTAGTTACTCTAACTACTTGACGAGGTGTAATCATTCGGGTTAGGTTATGTTTATGTGCTTATAAACAACATACTATATATGTGTACCATTGATGTGAATAATATTGATTAGCTAGTATCGCTTTTTCCACAATCTTTCATGTGTGAGTTCAATTCTTAGTTTTGCATTTTATCTCACTTATTTTATGCTTCTTCCATGTGCGAGGTTTGTTGGATGTGGCTATTAATTATATTGGATATTATTAATATAACATTTGTGCAATTTAATTTATGGTGTTGGTAAGGTACCAACAAACCCTAATTTTTGCTTAAGTGTGAAATAGGTTTATTGTCCCCAAAAAAGAAGGATTTCAATTGAGTTCAAACTCAAATGGGGGTTAATAGGGTATGCACACCTTCAACTATGGAATCATTATGGAGAGGGAGGTCCCTTGTCCCAAAAACAAAAGGGTCTCATACATCAATTTGTTGTCATGATAGGTCGTCACCTTAAATATATTATTATTATTATTATTTCAATGTGTGTGAGAGTGTGTGTGGGCATGCATGCACATTTGTGTGTGCGTGTGCACGCGTGTGTGCACATGCATGTGTGTGCATGTATGTACTTTTTATCGATTTCCAATCAAAAACTTGTAGGGAAACTTAAGTGATGCTTCCCTACATTTCCGGATGGCCTCCCTAGTAAACTCGTCGACATAGACTAGAGTGCCTGTAACACCCCGGTTTTGACCCCATGGTATTAAATTGCATATGATGTAAATATTGTATTAAATCGTGGTGTGGAGCTCAAGGGAAAGGCCCCACCATGGATTTAGTGTTTTATGTTTCAGTGATTAAAATCGATGTCGATGGTTTAGGTGCTATCCCGACACAATATGTTTTGAGACATCATGTAAAATGCAAATTAATTAAAAATACCACAACTAGCTATGCGCTACAACGTTAAAGATATGGGGGCATGGTTTCACAAGGAATAGGGAGGGGGGATATATCAAACCCTTGAGCCAATGGGGAATGGATGCCCAAGCCAACAAATGCCAAGGATTGCATGCCCAAGCCATTATTCACCCATGACTTTCATTTTCACCCATCCTCATGGAGTTTTGGGCTCTCTCACGCAACAGGAAGGGACGAAGCTCTTTCCCTCATGATTTGATGTTGTTTCTCCATTTTCTACTTGCCCAGAATTTGGTTTGGGGTTTTGCTGAGTGAATGTGCAGTAAGGATTGAATATTTGGGGGTTTCTAAGGGGCGCTTTTGTCCTCCTCATGGAGCAGGAGCTTGCTGAGTAATTACCTCCATGTTTTTCTGTTGTTTCTCTATTTTCCACACCCATATTTTCGTTTTTGGAGTTGTGCAAGGAATGGGCAAAGGAGACCCACGATTTGGTCATGGATGGGGGTCGTTTTAGCCTCTACAATGCCCAGAAACGTTTGTGAGATTGGATTTTACTCACATGGTGTTTTTCCCCAATTTTTTTACCAGTTTGTTCTTGGTTGCAAACCTGTCTTTGGTTATGCTCAGTGTTTGGGGGGATAGAACCACGATTTTGGGGTTTATGGCAGTCGTTGTTGCTCAAGAAAGGCCATAAATGTCTTTGAAAATCGAAATTGCTATCAGAGGGTTGTTTTACCCTTGTTTCCTTTTTGTTTTGGCTTCTAGAACATTTTTGTCCATACCCAGCAATTGTATTTTTGATGTGAAGTGCATGTTGGTGCTTGCTTGGCTGAGTAAGTCCAAGTGTTACAGCCGATTTTACCACACATGGTAGATCACACATTTATGGCCTTCCTTGCCCCTCTGCAAACTCTTTGGACCCTATGGACCATTTTTGTACCTTTGATGTTTCCAAGATCATCCCTAAAAACACATGTTATTTGCCATACGCGACTTTTAAACCCTTTCTCACGTATATACGCAGATATAACCCTTAAACCCGCGTACATTGGGATGTGTGCAAAAGGCCAATTTTTTTTGGAGTTTTCCTTGATGTGAATCTGAGTCACTTGTCTCTTAGCCTTCCATATGCCTTGAGATCACTAGGATTTGACCTTCCATTACCCCATTGAAGCACTATATAAGGAACCCTTTGGATACATTGAAAAGGGACGAATTGAAGAGCAAGAAAACTATAGTTCATTGTTGTCGTAGCTTGCTTATACTTGAGTCTACATCCCTTTGTCCCTTGGAGCACTTGGTGTTCTTCCCAAGCTTGCCTTTGCTTGTGAGCTTGCTATCGAGAGACGGAGGATTGAGGTGGTGGAGGCTCAGGTGGAGGACTCAGTTTCTCCGGTTCGCAGACGTGCCAACAGAGGTTGTCATTCTTGTAATCTCTGATTTATATTAATAGAAATACCTTTTCCTGTCCAATGATGTGCATTTAAATGAATATTGAGTCCATGGATGATTTTAATTGCTAATACATTATTGATTATATATGCTAGAGTAGGTCTAACACCATTATATAGCATGCTTGTCTTGTTTGTTGATTGTTGACAGAGCAAATTGTTAACACAAGTGGGATTGGAAAAGCTCAACGGGGATCTACATCAACCATCCGAAATAAGGTATGTTTCGAGATCCTTTAGTGTTAGATGTTTTATTTCTCTTGCATATTGGGAAGGGATTGATTTCTATGGTTACTCTGTCTGTTGTGGTACACCCCGAGCCATAGGAAGTTTTCTCCGTAACACCAAGAGACCCACATGTTAGAGGGTATAATGATGTTTGGGTGTGATCGTTGTCTTGGCTAAGTAAGTCCAAGGAACCCGTATGCTATTGGCTTGTTTCCCTAGTATCCTGGTAAACCCAAATGAAGTTTTGGCTTGGCTAGGTTTTGATATGTATTTGGATATGTGTGTAAGTCTGTTGTTCTTTAGTTCCTTGTGGAGTCATGCCCGGATCGAGGGTGGCAGTGATGCTGATATATTGACGAGCACGCTAACCTATGGTTGGGTGGAACGTTGCAGCGACGTAGCTAGTTGTGGGACAACTCAATCACAAGATAAGTATTTACTTCTATTCTTGTTTACTTACCTTTGCATCTGTATTTCTTTTAATAAATTATGATGAACACATGGAATGCTTGTATGGATGATTTGCTTCCACTCTATAATTGCAACTATTAGGCATCTATGTATGTTTTTAATCCAATGCATTTTTATGTTTATGTTAATGGGGCCATATCTCCCATTTGACAGCAACAACCTAGTCGCGTCCTCTCCATCGTCGGTATGAGGGGTGGGGACGTGACAGTGCCTCAGTAAGGGGGATTCAAACTAGGAATATGCTGGCAAGAACTACCCAAATGTTGAACAACATTGGTGACAACTAGTTGGGAACACACACACACACACACACACACACACACACAATGAAAGAGCTCACCTTTTTTAATTGACGATGAACTTAAAAATAAATCATCTCACCCTCTCACACTTAAGCGAAGAATGATGCACTTTGACTAAAGGCTACATTGATATCAATAGCTACATCAAGGAATCATTATTAGGGTTAACTTGAATTAGGATTGAGTCAAAGGTGGTTTAGGTCTGGCACATGTGTTTGGGCCCATGGTATTTGGTGGCTAATGGTGTTTTTCCATGGTATTGTCCCATTGTATTGCATGTAAAGAAGCCTTTATAAGGATTGAGGAGGCTCCGTTTTAAAATGGCTTGGAGGTGAGTTGTGGCTATCTCACTTCGCTTGACTTGGATGGTTTAGGTCAAGGGAGATAATAGATCTATTATGGTGGTTTTTCTTGATTTTGGGTTTTCCACGTTGTTGAGGCCTGGAAATTTGCAGGCGGCAACAATAAGGGATTCTCCCCAATCAGCGTTCCCAACTAGCCCGCTGACTGTTTGGTATAGGGAATCCGTCTGGTTTACGGTCCGGCTACCGTAGGTCAAAGTAACAACAAGGGTTTACCGATTGCGGCCCGGTCCACCGGAATTTGTATTTTGACTTAATATATGCAATGCATATGCCTATCTTAACCATGCAGGGTGATAAAGATGCAAGGAACGACACAATGTGCTGTGCAGGTTCTTGCCTCTCGTCTTATATCCACAAACATCTAAACCACATATGCAACTATGAAATGAGATGACTAACTATCTATCCCCGGGGAGCCAGAAAATGATTATTTGTGAGTAATGTACTACTTTCATGTATGATAAACGAAGATACAGATAGCTGTTATTTACGTTTACAACACGTGAGTGAGAAAATATGCTAACAATCAGATAGCCAATTGTTATATAAAAAACACATACATTACTCTAAGTGAAATTTCCATAAATGAAATCAGAAATTATTCAACCAAACATAGGTCATAAAGTTAGAACAATCTCACGATTCACAGACATAAGCTGAAAAATAAAGTAATTCATCTTTCCGCCATCCATGGTACTGCATTTGGAACACTTCACCGTTCTTTCTCCAACAGGCAAACCAAAATTCTTTATTGCAAAATGAAGTAGTTCGTCTTACAATAAGTTCTCCAGTCTAACTGGGAAAAAGCCTCTTCTCTAGTCTACCTCCCCTAGTTTTATATAAAAAGGCAAAATTGGTTGGGTTGCCCAAAGTGACCTTTGGGCTCCCCAACGTTTCAATTTCCTACAACCCTTTACAATTTATTTGAATATACAAAAGTTTGACCGGTCCTTCTCATGAGGGGGGTGCCGCTTGGTCTTCCAAGAACTTTCTCCATGCTGCTGCTTCAGCAGCGAGACTCTCAAACGAGCTAGGTTCCAGAAACTGAATGCTCAGCTCGAATTTGTCAGCTTGCTTCCGAATGGCCTCAATTCTGGCCGTGTTCAACCGTATCTGTTCCTCCAAGAGCTGTACGCTAATGGCCGAGTGGCCTATTTCATTTCTGAGGATTTGTTCATCAATAGCACTGATGCATTGCACTTTGGCTTCCTCATCTTGTTGCCTTTTCAGCAACATTTCTGCAAATGCATCGTGAGTTGGGAACTCCTGTAATCTCTGCCCAGCTTCTGCCTGACAACGATTGTAGGCGACCAGGGCTCTTCTAAGGAATTCGGCGCATGCTCCCTTTGCTTTCTTGACATTCTTCTGAAAATCTTCTGCAGTGTTGACGACAAATTCTATCAGGTCATGGTCCCGTTTCAAAGCTTGTTTATCTTTGAATACTAGCTCAGCTGGGACTTCTTTGTCATCCTCCATCCGGGTTATCCTTGAAGTCATTACTTCGAGTATGTCTTGTGACCTGTCCACAAAATACGAAGCTGTGTCTAAAATTTCATCCATTCTGCCATCGATCAGGAGGACCTGACACCTTTCCTCCTCTAGAGCATTCTGCAGGTGCAGCACCTTAGCTTTCTGAGCCAAGATGTGATCTTTAACTGGCTGCAGATCGACCTGCTGTGCCTTTGCTGCTTCTAGCTGCTTCTCCAGCTCCTTAACGTGCTCAGTATTGGATTCATATATGATACTTTGTTGCTCCATCAAGTCTTCCATCTTTATTCTTAGCTGCTCCTTTTCATCCTTTAGATTTTGAATCTCTTGTTGTGCTTTACTCAGGGCTTCTTGTGTTGTTTCTCTCACCTGGAATTCTTGCTGAATGGCATGGATTTCACCTTTGGTGGCCTCCATTTCTTTAAGCACCAGCTCATATTTTCTTTTCAGCCTATTTCCATCTTCTCTTTCCTTCCTGAGGGTGTCCTTCAGCTGGGCGGAGGTTTTCTTGGTTGAATTTATCTCCTTCATCATTCGATCTACATTATCCGCCGTAGCGTCTATTGCTGCCCTGCCAGCCCTTATGACAAACCTTGGGTCTTTATCCGTCCCGACCATCACGGCTTTATCAGTTATCATGATACTGGTCATTTCTTCGGCCCCTATCTTTTGCTCAGTTCTTCTCATGATCCTTTTGGTAGCCCTGTCATAGTATACTATGCTAAAATCAGGGACTTCCTCCCCCTTTTTCTGCTCGAAGGGCACTAGCTGTAGCATAGGGGTTGAAGGAATGATGACAGTGGACATTGGCAAGGCCTGTGTCTCAGGGTTTTCCTCACCTTGACTTTGCTCTGCTTGTGACTCAGGGACCTGTTGTTGTGTCAATTCTGTCTTTTCAGCTTCCTGTTTTCGAAGCTCTTCATCCAGCTTTCTCTGGGCTTCCTCAGCTGCTTGTTTAGCAGCTTCCTCTACTTCTCTAGCTGTTTCCTTTGCTCTTTCAGCTACATCCTGGGCCGCTTTCCTGTTTTCCTCTTCTCCTTTCTGGCGCCATTCCGCAGCCTCCTCTTCTAGTCTCTGAGCCTCCTCTTCTAGTCTCTGAGCCTCCTCTCTTATCCTTTGGGCTGTTTCTTCAGCCTTAGCCTGCTCAGCCCTCTCTTGTTTGGATCCTTTCCCACCTTTGGTGGAGTGCTTTGGTTTGAACCTTTCATTGAGTGATGTCATGTTCGGGGCTCTTCTGAACACGGATTCATCATTGTCGAAATGATGGGTGTACTCATAAGACACCTTGTGCTTTCTGCAATGCTCAGCCATTCTTTCATGGGTGTCATTTCTCCTGAAGGTCATCTCCCCAAAATGGAACTTCTCTAGTTCCTCTATAAATTCTGGAGCCTGTTTTACATTAGCGAAACTGCAGCTGCCTAACTTAAAAGGTAAGGGAGGATAGACAGCCTTCTTCTTTGAAAATAAGAAATGACCAACTCCGTCAATAAATATCTGTCTAACAGCCTCCTTATGAATGATATAATCTGTTGCGTACTTGGGCAGCAGATAAGGTGTCCTTGACCCACCAAACATTCTCAGATACATTCCGTTCTCTGTCAAGAAATAATCACCGTATTCCTCTATTACCTGCATGGCTTCTTCAGACATGCAGTCACATTCTTTTCGGAAGACAAGAGTGTGTAGAGGAATGATAAACTGCTCACAGATTTCTCGGTAATGACTATGGTATTGATGAGCCCCCAGTAGCTTAAACGCTGCATATACGGGCATTATGTTCCTGTCCCAAACACATTTGAGCCCGGGGAAGGGCTGGTGACATATTATACAATCAATCAAGATCGAGCTCATGTAAAACTCGGATTTTTTCTGTTGTACTCCTCCTTTTGCTGCAGCTATACAAGAAGATAGGCTGCTGGATACCAAGCCGGACCAGTTAAAAATGGTCCCTTCAGTGGCCACATAGAACATCAGGGGTATCCATTCGAATTTGAATAATTTACCATTGGCCCTCCCGAAGATCCTATTCAACATGAGAGCTATGAATCTGTACGGGGGTCTAAGGGTGGCTGTGTCATAATCTTCAGTAGCTCTATGTCTATAGAGCTTCCCTGGTAATAGAATTTTCCTCATGGTCTCTATCAGATCCATCCTGAGATTGTCCAACCACTCATTGGACAAGAAAACTTGAGGCTCAGGCAAGTGGTAGGCTAAGGCCACATATCTAGGGCTAAAGGAAGCATAGCCCTAACCTTCAACATTGCATATCAGCATTGAACCATGGTTTGTGTGTGGAAGGATCCACCTCATCAACTCAACACATGGAAACATTTCGGGCCTGGTGGCAACCTTCATGATTGCAGACTTCTCTATGTTTGCGTAGATATGTTCCTCCTCCAGGCCCATATCTGGGACTTCCCTACGGGAAATCATTCGGTGTATGTCTCCCCACTTATACTCAGGGTCCAACCCTGTGACACACCGTGTATCCTCATATATGTATTCAGTTGGTAGATTAGCCTCTATTGCTGTTTGTTCCTCTACCACAGGGGCCTTCTTTTTCTGTCTCCTGGACATCTTGAAATCTTCCTGCAATGTAAAACATCGCGATATTAAGCAATTCAAATTTGAAAATATTTAGAAGCAGTTTATTCTTTCTCCATTTGTCTATGTGGCTACAACGATATCAGACATAGGTTCTTTCATTGAAGGATTTGAACTAGTTATGCAACCTGTTGAGCTATGCTATTATCTTATATCAGTGTGTAAGTAAGAAAGCAACACATATATGCATAACCAATCTATATCATGACTATCTGAACTATCAGCACAACTCTCAGATTATTTCTGCAATATAACAAGCAAGGTTCTAATACTGCTAGCATTATTCATTCCACGGCCTATTATCAAAATTCATGATTTCACAGGATGTTATTTAAAAAAGATATGCAGTGCAAAATCATAATTTTCAAAAGTAGGGCACATGACTACAAAAAATCCGATCTCAAACATGGTTCTACGGTAAAACTCATGTTATCGCGGGCCTGGCTTTACATTGCTGCGACTATAAACCGCAAAAAACCAAAGCAAGTCTTCGCACAGAGGAACCCCATTAGCGCCATCACCCATTCTACCCCCAACTTCGAAAATAACCGCGGCACGGCCCTAGGGCTTCACGGTGGCCGACAATGGTAAATGCGCAGTGCGGAGGCGAAGATTAGGGCTTGAAAAATAGGAAAACGAACAGCCGGCCATCTATCATGGAAAAATGGCGAAAACCCTATCCAAATTGTTTCAAGGACCTCGTCATAACAAGAAAAAACCAGGTGCAGGCGGCATAACGGCCGCCTGCACCGTGTCTTCCTCTATCGCTAGGGATGAACTAAACAGAGGAGGTAGACAAAAACGCGGGCCTTATAAAAGGGGAAAAAACCAATCCCTCTAACCGCACAAGCTATCCACTAACGATGATAAAACGCGGGCGCAACTACTGGGGAAATGAAACCGACAACCCTAGCCGCGGATAATAAAAAAACCCCGTTTGTGAGCAAAACAGAACTACGGGCCATAACTTCTACATTATACACATCCTAAGTAACCCAGCCGAAACCTTGAAAAGAGGGGCTTAAGAACCTACCTGGCAGGAGTGCGCGAACGAAATGGCGACAATGATGGAGCCTTCGATCAACAGTTGGACGCGATAAAACCACAATAAAAAACCCAAAATACTTCCTTGCATATATAAAACCCTCGTACGTGCGAGAATTCAAATCCGTCGGGGCGGACAGGAAAGTCTCGGCGGGCGACCAAAGCTACTCCTCTCTGCAACGGCGGACCATACTCACTTCTCCATCACCCGCAACTCACAACATAAGTCATACGATTAAAACGTGGTCGGGCGGCAGCGGATTCATTTGTCGGGCGACCAGGAGTTTGGCGACCCCCGCAACGGCGGCCCATCATCCATACTTCATCACCGCACGAAGAAAAGAAAATCTACATAGCATGGTTCGGCGATATACAAAATCTCCGGACTTCCCATTGATCCGCAACGGCGGAGACGGAAGTTCTTACCCCCCTCCGACGCGGAATGAAAACACGTCCGCAACATAAAGACAAGGGAACTCCCCCTCCACGGAAAAACAAAACCACCCACCTTCGCACGGTCGGCGCGAAACAAAAAGCTGAGATCCAAAGAAGGCCCGCAACGGCGGGGTGAAACAAAATTACCAAGTTCCGGAAATCATCCGCAACGGCGGTGTTGCTGCCGCAACCTTTTCCCCGATTTTAGTTTTTCATTTAAAATCTGGGACCCCTCCTTATCTTTATTTGCCTGAATCGACTATTGAAAGCTTGGCGTCTCTGAGATTATCTTTGCGTTTGAATTTGAACGTCCTTTTGATTGCTTGCTCCGTTCAGTTCGATATGAGTCGTGTGGTCTGGTTATTTTTAATGTCCATAGAGTGTAAAAGTTTGCCTTAGCAAGATTTTTCTTTTTCGGCCGCAATCGGGCCTTAGCGCTATTAGTTTTCCCTTTGGATCGGGCCTCTTTTGGAAGAAGTGGAGTCCTATCTCACCCGCCGTTGCGGCTCTTAGACCAAAGTCTCCGCCCGATTGAAGTGTCACCCGACGCCCGATTCGTGGGTGTGAATCGCTTGCTCCAGAGTTCTATCTCACCCGCCGTTGCGGCCGGAAGGGGGAAGTTGGCCTCCGATTGGTCTGTCGTCCGACGTCCGACCTACCGCTCCCGTCGTCTGCCTCTGACCTGCATTTCGTCCGCTGTTGCGGGTGGCAGAGTTGTTCAGCTCCCGACCCACTTCCCTTTGCCGCCCGATTTCCTATGGCGCCTACGTCCTCACTCCCCCTCTTCTGGTGATCCTCCGCCGTTGCGGCTCCTGGAGCCTTCTCCCATCTGGTGCAGAAACTTTGTCTCATCCGATCCAAGTACTGCTC